>BFEA01000410.1:425994-450256 GCA_003427395.1 Chara braunii
TATCATTTAAACAACATTTCAACAACATTTCATCACATTTAAACAACATTTCAACAACATTTCAACACATTTAAACAACTTGTAAACAACATTATAACAACTTATAAACAGCTTATCAACAATTTTTCATCAATTGAAAAAGTGTTTAACACACTGTCACATGTTTATGACATACGTTATCAACGTTGAGTTCCTTCACTTTTGGTGGAACACATGACACTACCTCCGACAAACTATTTATTAACACGAAACCAACAGTTTAAAAATGGTGCCCGCATATGATAAACTGCCCCAAAAAAAAACCACAATTTTTCTGTTAATCTTGAATTCCCTGCTCTCAGATCTAACTCCTTCCTCCCCCAGTCAAGAAGTTGTGTGCATGTTTCCCTCACCCACTGTCCTCATCACCCTAGTGTCGGCTCTTGCATGCCTTCAGTTAGGCATATCTCCACCCTATTCCAGATTCCCCTTCTCATGGTCGACCCAGCATGGTGTCACCCTTTTGTCGAGCATTACCCATTTTGATGGTCTATTTGTTAGGGTCATTGGTTTTGTTTCGCTACCACTCCCTCACCTTAAGCCTGATGACCTATCCCACCTTCATGCATGACTGCCCTTAGGAGTTTCGATTTTTAGGTTGCATTCACCCCATCTGAGATCATCCCATTCTTAATGGTTCAACGACATGACATTATCTTATGACATATTGTTTCTTTTCCTTTCAGCACTGAGGTCATTGCCTCTAGAACTTTAGGATATGTACACCAGATATTTGTTTTTCATTTGACATTATGTAGCTTAGGCTGCATCGAGGACTCCGCATGGAGCTTGCTCTGCATCCTAGATTTATCAGATTTCTTTACTGTGGAGTTCTGCTGCTTTTGCGGATAGCGTGTTTATGGCTCTTGCGATCCATTACAGGTCAGAGGATCGTGCAACGGGCCTCCATCTGCCCTGGCCTACAGCCACGACCTATTTGGCTATTTGTCAGTTCGGCCTGTGGGACCAGATTGTGGCCTGACCCCACAGGCCGTGTACTGTTCTTGTCCAGTCCAGTTTTGTCCGGTATCACTGTTGGTACCAGTCCAGTCAAGCCCTGTCAGTTTGCTGGGGGTATACCCCAGCTGTTGTCAGTTTTTCAGATTATTCTTCATTTTGCACTTTTGGAGTACGTGCGTGTTGATTCTACGTCGGAGATGCGTTGTCCCTTCCAACTCCATCTCTACCTCCTCCTTCGTCAACCCTTCTTCTCTATCCTGACAGACTGCCATCCCGGCGGGTCCGGCACAACCCTTCTTGAGGGCTATGTCACTTGAGTCCCTCTAGTGGACCTAACTTTTGTTCATTTTGGCACTTGGAGAAAGAAGCGGCCGTCCTTCAATGGAACAGCCGTAAGTTATGGAATTGCGAGCTGCATATTTTCAGCTATAATGATCATCGTCTTTTCCAAATTTGATTGGAGTATTACTCGGCTTTCTTGAGTGAGCTGGATCGAACTTCACTCAAGGTCAGTCAGTTGATTGACTCAACTTTTCTTTCACACCTGTGTGAACCCACACTTTGCTTGACCCTGTTCATTTTGAATGTTCAAAAGGAAAGGCAGAGGGAAGTTGTGCGAGTCATGCATGTGAACAGAAAAATCTACTTAAGTATGGGATAGTACTGTTTTCTTTTTAACTTGTTTTTTTTTCTCTGTGTTGTGCAGGTAGGTAAAAGGGATGTTTGAAAAGGAAATTGATTTTGCCTATCGGAGAAAAGGGGAAGGATTGTCCTACTTCTATCTTTCGCTTGCCTGCATGTTAAATGTACTTGTACTTCAAAATGAATAATGACAACAAGTGCCATGAAAGAAAATTTGTAAATGAAAATAAACAAAATTGATTTTTTTTTTCAGGATCGATCTTTTTTACCTCGAATGGGCACCTTTCTTTTTCTAAGCTCCGTCATACTCTGTTTTCGTTTTCTTTACATTCGCGAGTCGTACGGGAGAACGAGATGGACAGTCTGCATTGGGTTCAAACGCCCTTTTTCTCTAGGAAGCATCCAAGGTGGGGGTTCGTATGTTTTCGGAGCCGGCCCTGTTATCGACGTGGAGTGAACCTGATTCGTCGGGGGTGGTACTTTGCCGGCTCGGTGGTGGCAGCCCAACCTCTGAGGTCCACGTCTTCGGGCTCAGGTGAGGGGAAGGAGTATTCACAGACGAAGTTTCCACAGACCACTTCCTAGAGGGATGGGTCCTTGGCAACGCAATATGGGTCAACCCTCGTCGAGTCCTGGCCGACGAGGGGACTGAATTAATATCCTTGCCGGTGGTCACCTTAGATGCCACGGTTAGAATTAAACGTTGGAGACAGAAGAAGCTTCAACTCGTAAAAAGAAGTTGGTAATAAAGGTGATGGTTCTCTTTGCGAAGTGATAACGACTGCAATTTTTGCTTTGATGAACCTGATACTGAAGATTGATACTTCATCATTAAAGAAAATGAAAGAGTAATTATTGTTCAGGATGACAAAGTGACCAATAAAATTTTTATTCGCTAGTTAATATTTTCTCCAAGCAAACTGCATATGATACAGCGACGTGGTCAAAACGAGAGTTCAAATTTTGGCCAGGAGTCAAATCACTTGCTGACCTGCATGGTAGCACTGAAATTTACTTTCAGAAGTCATTCCTGGCAAGGTTTAATCGGTGTCGACAGACCCAATCGTAAGTTAAATGTCAGGTTGTTCTTCCTAATCTTTCGTCAATATTGAGCCACCGCCTTGGAAACGGCGGTATAATAGTCTTTTTAGTCATATAGGTGGGGAATAATAACTTTGACAGCTCATTTCATCAAGTCAAAAATCCTGTTTTGTGTGATTTAATAAAAAATGTCAGGGTACTGATTTTAATTATTTTGTGATCAGAGATTTGTAAAGGGACTAGGATTATTTTATGGGTTTTACATTTGGTTGAAACCGTCCTAGTCGACCGACGTTCATTTCGTTCGTAGAAGATTAGCGACCCAGGGAACAAACAACGTTTGGGTCCACTTGGCATTAACCAAGCGTACCTATACTCAAGCGAACGAGCAAACACCCTCGGCTGACCTACCTAAACAATTGCATGTAAAAATTTTCGCATGTGGGTCAGTAGCTTGGTAGGGATACGCCCCTGAGGGCGATTACAACCCCTTAGGGAAGGCAAGATGTGCCCCGCGAAAACCTATCCTGTCGTAGGGGACCGTGGGATGTATAGCTGGTGCACCCGGCTAGAGTTGCGAGGGATGGCGCTACCGCGACCGTTTCGGCGATTCGTGGAGTTATTTGGCGTCGTTCCCTAAGTTGTCTCTTGTTTTTTTTATAAATATATTTATTGTGCTTTGTTTGAACTCCTGCGTGACATAGTCGGCAGGACCCCCCACTTTGAGAAAAACCGAGAGCCGATGCGCTCGACAAGTGGCGCCGTTGTCGGAGACATGAGCTATCTACCGTTGTCTCTGGTGGAACGACACTTGGGTAATATTATTGAATAATACTTTGAAAATATGGTTGAATGTTGTTTGCAACCATTAATGATCTAGCCGCTCATTGTTCTGTTTCAGAAGCGAGTGGTACTAATGACTCTTTTATCATCCAGTTAAAATTGATCTCGCTAGTATTGAACTGATAAGGTTGAAAGTTATATATTCTTCAAATCAACCTTTATAGTGATTTTGATTTTTTTCTATTGATTCTATTTATTAACAAAGTATTTTGCCTCTTGGAGGACATCATAATGACGAAATGAATATTTGCTTATATGAATCATTTTTTTGAAGGCTGAATTGTCACCGAATTCTTGTAGGCATTTTTCAATTTGAAAATGCGGATGATTTAGGAAGAACATCATAAGTTTTTTATTCGTCTTGAATTTTATCACCGAAAGATTGAAGTCTAATATTGAACTTCTTTCGCGAGCGTTGGAGACTTAGGTTGAATTCGAGAGACCGATGCTAGCCAAGTTCCCGGAATCCCCTGAAGATAAGGTGTTGAAGAGTAAAATGAAGTTAGATAGTGAGTCTGACCAGCTAGGGCGACCTCGCAAGCTTACTCAAGCTGAAAGGGTTGCTCATAATTCGGCCCCAGGAGGTTAAGGAACTTGTCAAAAAGGGAAACAAGCCATAGGTTAGTAAAAGTCGCAGGAAAAGATTCGCACTACTTCAGATAAAAATCGGAACCAGGGTTAGTGTTCGAATGAAGGAGTCAAGGCAAGCAAAACTTTAAGATTCCACAAACTTTGGAAATGTACATACTGTGGCATGTAGGGTCATAAAATAAGATTTTGCAAACGTTTTGACAATAGTATTAGAAAGGGAATTGTAAGTAGGCGAGAAGGTGGAATCTGCAAAGATTTTAATCATGTGTCCGTCTTCATTATTAAAAAAAAAGACAAATCTATTAGAGATGTATTTTTTGATCTCATGTGGGTGAGATTGAAAAATTTTGTTTCCATTCTTCGATCCGTCGCCATTACCACTTGAGTCCGGGGTACTTTAGGCACTACTGAAAGGTCGTTGATTTTATCTTTTGGATACCTCGGTTATCTTGGTCTTTGGCCTAAAAGCTCCTGGATAGGAAGCCATGAAATGGGGAACTGACTTTGATCAGATATACTTGTGTATACTAATTGGATTTACATTAGTGTTAATTTGAATTTTGTTGATACAATAAAGTAGACTTCAAGGGAGTTCTGATGTGATATCAACTATAGGTTGATTAGGTTTCGGAAAGCACACTCGTGTCATTAATAATTGATAAGTGTTATACTTGAGGACTGATTGTGTCCTCCTTGCTAAGACCACATTCATCTTTTCGTGTGGCGTGGATGAACCTTTATTACGGTAAAGGAATGATTGAATTGGACCATTATGAAATTCCATGTGAAAGCATTTGTTGTGAATTGTTTTGAATTGTTATGAATTGTATTATTGATGATGTGAATGTAATGGTTATTTGTTCGTTGTCATGTTACGATATCTATCTGATGTAATTGTGAGCTTTGTAGGTGGTAGTGAGGCTCGCGTCGGAGCTGTGCTCCTGGTCCATAGCAAGTTGTCGTCTTTCGAATCCTATGTGGTTGAAGGGAGGAAGGCTACACTATCATTGAAAGGGAGGAAGGTGTTCTGGCCTTAGTAAGACACTGCTTATAGAGGAGGCGATTACTGTCGGGTATGAGAGAAGGAGTGGTTACCTAATCTCGTATCAAGCAGGATCACTTCACCTCTATGGCCAAGCCCTAACCAACCTGGGTTGTATAGGGTGAAAATTTCTAGCTCTTTAGGGAGGGGATTGATGAGGTCACAACGCTGGAATCGGAGGGAAAGTGGGGCTTGATGTTGAGATGTTATCCTGTGAAAATGATTACACCGCTCCTCGACGCATATCATAAAAATTTAGAAAAGTCGGACATGATAGCTATGTGAGTTGTTTTTCTCTCTTAAATTGAAATAGGAGCAAAACTTGGGCGAGGACGTTTGAATGAATGGTTGCGCTCTGAGTGGTTCGTTCAGACTTGTCTAAACAACTTCCAACAGGTTAATCTATTGTGATATCAACCTGAAGGTTGTCGATTTTAGGCTTACCAGGGGTGGAATCTGGTAACCATTAAAAGAGAAAAAAATGTTGGCCGCCAGTGGGATGATGCCGGGACCATTCTGAAAAAGATCCTCTGTATTTTAGGCTTCCAGGGGCGGAATCCGGGTCCAAGTTTTCACTTTTAGGCTTGCCAGGGGCGGAATTTGGTACTATTTCAATTGATGAGTAGAAAAATGTCAAGTTTTAGGTTTCTGGAGGCCGAATCCAATTTTGTTTTGTTTATATTTAGGTTTCTGGAGGCTGAATCCAATTTTGTTGTTTACATTTAGGCTTCCGGAGGCTGAATCCAGTTTTGTTGTATTATGTTGATGTTACTGGAGTCAAATCCAGTATTGTTGATGTTATTACATTTAGGCTTCTGGAGGCTGAATCCAGTTTTGTTGTATTGTATATAGGCTTATGAAGGTTGAATCTTGTTGGTAAAAATTTTAGCTTTGTTCTGGACAAATGTTTTGGATTGTTGTGTATTGTATCTGTTGTTTTAACATAAAAATTTCATAAGATTCCTGACTTTGTATTTTTGATGGTGAACGACGGGGTTGTCATTCAATGGCTATGAATCCCCCCCGGAGGCGGCCATGCGAGGCCTAGGTCGCGACCCCGCGGCCATGGCCGAGGTCCGCTGCCTGAAGAAGAAAAAAAAACAAAAACAAATTATGAAAAAAAAATATGTTATGCAGAAAAATATATTGAACAACTTTTGCCTTGGGGTCATATCAAAAAACGTTACTGCATTTAAAATAAGAAAACACATGAGTTTTATAAGTTTTTCTTGAAAAAAAAAAACCATCTTTTGCCTCAGGAAAATTAGTTTTTGAATTTTTAAAATTCGAAGACAAAGTCAAAAAAAAAATAAAAAAATACACAATTTAGATCGCAAAAAGATCTACAACCCCATATTTTTTGTTTTATTTTTTGAGAATTTTTTAAAAGTCTAAACAAATCCTTAAAAGTCGTGGCCGCACCCAACCGCGGTCGAAGCCGCGGCGGCCGTGTTCACGTCCGCCCTCCGAGCTCGAGCCCGCGGACGCGTCCGCGGGTGTTTCGTAGTTCAATGGGGCTCGAGAATGCTGTCGGGGCAGAAACCCTGACAAGGGTATCTGCCCGGTATTTTAAAATGTCGGACGATGTACAGCTTGGTAAACAGTTATCCGGGTTTCATAACTTGATGAGATGGGATATCTGTCGAAAGTTTATTCGGACTCAACCTATGACTGAGAGATTAAAACTTATTGAACCTAAGACTAAACTTATTGAACCTGACAAGGGTATTTGCCAAGGATTTTAAACGTCGGACGTTGTCCGACTTTTCGTTGGATTAAAGGACTTGATGAGACTGACGTTTGCCAAAAGTTTATTTAGACCTGACCCATGACTGAGAGACTAAAAGTTTTCAGACTTTAGTTCGGACACGTGTGGCGTCCGGGAGTAACGGATGTGAAAGGTAAGGCTTCGCCTTGTCGCGCGCCGCAAAGACATGCGGAGATGGGAACCTTAAAATTAAACCTATTCTACCTATACTAAGGTCGCGCGGCTGTTAAGCCGCGCGATTCAAGGCCTAGGTAAGTGGAAAAGGGGTCGCCGCGACGGAGAATGGAACCGCGGCGCGATAAGGGTATGAAGATTTTTTTTTTTTTTTTTTTTTTTTTTTTTTTTTGGGCCGCGGGGTTAACATCGAGCCAAGGGGCCGAAAGGGGATGTGCCGAGGCCTAGCCGTGGATGGTCTGCCGTCCACGGGAAAGCGGCAGATAGGCATGGCCTGCAAGGCCTCAGGCAGTTGAAGCCTGCTGAGCCAAAGGTTGGAGGCGAACTACTGGGCGCAACCCTTCGAATAGAAGGGTTGCTGCTCTAGTTCCAGTGATAAGAGCTAGCCCAGTGGGTACTGCCTCAAACTTTCACCCAGCAGGTTCCGGGATCAAGGCCGACACGACACTATCTGGGCTAGCTCTTTTGAGCTGGCCAGGGATGGAAAAGCAATCTGGTGCGGCCGATTTCGGTCGTGCGATCTGTAAGATCGCACGGCCTGGAAACAGCCGCGCGGATGCTGCATGACCGCTGCGTAAGGATGACACGCGTAAATCGAGAAATGATCCAAAGTTTTTTTTTCCTGAGTTCTGTTGGACTCGAACTCGGGTCTGCAACTCCCTACTAGACGTGGCTGAAAAGCCACGTGACCGTTGGCATAAGCCAACAGCATAAAAAAAAAAAAATAAAAAAAAAAAATAATAAAAAAAACAGACAGCGTCAGATGGCGCCCAGAGAAGTTACAAGGGACTTAGTGTCCCCAGAATTCAGCAGGCGCCCGTTGAAAACGAGCAGCCATTTTTTTTCAGGTAAGTTGATTTTTTTTTTTCTGTTTTTTTTAGATTCTTTGATCTAGATTTTTAGATTTTTTTAAGATTCCCTCTTAGAATTCCTACGAGCTGAAAACGCCCGTTCGTTGAAAACGAACGGGCCAAGCATCTAAACACAGACCAACCGTAAAAAAAAAAAAAAAAAAAACAACGGAATCTACCCCATAACATGGAATTATACACAGAGAGAGGAGGGTGAGGAATAGGGACCTTACCTTGCGGCTGTTGGAACCACGACGACGACGACGAAAACAGGTAAGTTTTCAAACTGCAGTTGGCCTCGTGGAACATGGAAGTATACAATGCCACACTTTGTTCCCCCCCCTTGTCATTGCATTAGGCGTCATTGCTGGAGCAACATACGCCAACTCAGGGGCTGAAAAGTAAAAAAAAAAAAAAAAAAAAAAAAAAAAAAAAAAAAAGCAAAAGAACAGCATGTGTGTGTGTGTGTGGGAGCTGTCTCTTATACACATCTAGATGTGTATAAGAGACAGTGCCATAGCAGGCCACGATGGGACGTGACCGTTGAGGGGGAAAACAACCAAAAGAACAGTCTTTGCAGACTGTGTGGAAGCAGAAAGGTTCCCACTTCGTTTTTTTTAATGATTGACTGTGGCCGCGAGATCTTAAATCTTACGGCCCATAGCATATGCGCGGGAAACATATGGGGTTGAAGGGAGGAAGGGAGAACGTGGGAGTTGGGAAGAGGAGGTCCTGCTCCTCCCAATCTGACAGCTGCCCTCCCCGTTTTTAGGGGAGGGTAGAGTAAGAAGGTGGGAAAGTTGTTGCATGCAACATCATGCACCTGGCTGAGGTAAGGGTCAGATGCAGTGTAGTTAGATTTGATTCTTCTTTTGTTTGATTTTCTTTATTCTCGTGAGGACACTTGTCCTCACGAGGTGCTACCTCTGGCAGGAGCTGCCAGAGTCAGGCTCTCGTTTTTAGAGGGAGCCTGAAATCTGAGTGGAGAGAAAGGAACAGTCACGGTCGCGAACGTGGTCACGGCCGTGCACCAAGTTCAAGCAGTATTGGCCTGAATGCAGTCATTAAGGCCAGAGCTGTGAACTGGAGGGTCGGTGAGGGGAACTTGGCTGGAAACAACCGTTTTTCCACTGAACCTGCACTCAGGGTGGGGTTGAGTGCAGGGAAAAGGGAGAAAAAGAGGGGGGCAGTTGAGTACGACTGCCACCCTAAGTGTTTGGCTTAGGTGAGGCAGCCTCAGTCCGTTGATCTGGCTCAGATCAACGAACCCAGACAAGTGACGAATTTTGCCTGGAGGCAGATGAGGCTGCTGCTGCCCTCCTCAGTCACTACAAAGAGGCAGTTGCCCCGTAGCTGCCTCACACTTGCCTCCAGCTGCCAGTGTGTGATAGCACACTTGCCTTATTGCTGGAGTGCGGGAGAGGAGGAAGGAGCACTGTCGGCGGAGCTGGAGGACAGCAAAGGAGCGTCAGACAAGGAGGAGGACAACCATAGCCAAGGCAGGGAGCACTTTGTTCCCCTCCCTTTTGGCTGGCGCCGGTCCAACGGGACGGAGCCAAGGACACTGCAGGACTGCGGCGGCAGCTCTGGTTTTAACGGCGGTCGTGCGGAAGCGCTGCTGAATTTTTGCGGCGGCAGCTCTGGTTTTAACGGCGGTGGTGTAGAAGCGCTGCCGAATTTTTGCGGCGGCAGCCCTGGTTTTAACAGCGATGGTGCGAAAGTGCTACCGAATCTACAGCGTGGTGGCACTTGATTTTCTTTTGGCGGGGAAGTGCTGCCGGATTGGTGGCGTGACAGCACTTGTTTTTTTTGGAAATGCAGCTGGACTAGTGACACGACAACAGGGATTTGGGGCACAACAGCAGCGGAGTTTTTTTTTACACCACGGTTTTGTTTGATGAGGTTGTGCTACCAGAGTTGGAGTGTGCGGCGGCGACAACGTGACGTGGTGGCAGTTGGCACGCGCAACACTATGAAATTTGCGTGAGGGCGAATGTTGGTGGCGTAGGACCATCAGAGACCACTTGGGACCGGTTGGGACAGACGTGGGACCATTTGGGACTGTCTTGAAACCAACATTTTTTTTTTGGACTCATGCGACTTACCGCCATCGAATCTGGGAGTATCGCGTGTGGGACTTGCGAGTCGGGAACAGATTGGGACAAGCGGTTGGCTTGAGACTTGTCGTGGAACTGCTATCTTCTTTGACAACAAGGATATTCTTTCTTGGTTTTCTTGAGTGAGTCAGGGCGCGTTCGACACCACTTCACTCAAGGTCAGTCGGTTGATTGACTCAGATTTTCCTGCACACCTGTGTGAACCCACACTTTGCTTGACCCTCTTCATTGAATGTTCATTGAAAAGGTACAGGAAAGTCGTGTGTATCGTGCATGTGAATGGAAAGGTCTGACTTGGGCACGGGATTGCACTGGTTTTTTTCTTGAACTTCTTCTCTTTGAGTGTTGTGTAGGTAGGTAGCAGGATGCTTGCAAGGGAGATTGATTATGTCTATTTCAGAAAATGAAAAAAAAGTGTCTTCTTTTGACTTCTCGCCTGCCTGCATGCCAATAAGGGTTGTTTGTTTTGAAAAATGTCAATGTTTTTGTATAAGCACCGTAAAACGAATAAAGCAGATAAGGTCAAACGGACGTAGCATTTTTCCCAAAGATTGACCATCTCTTTTTTTGAATGACTTTTATCTGTCTAAATGTTTTTTTATTTTCTATCATTCCTAACTATTTTTGTTTGAGTTACCTTGGGCAAGAGACGAAGGGGACAACTAAAAATCTACTTGTGGTGAACATATTCTCTTTCTTCAGGAAGCATCTGGGGCGGGGGTTCATTGCTTTAGGAGCCGGCCTTGTTATCGACTCAGAGTGGATTGTTCTACGAGGGGGGTACTTTGCCAATTCGGTGGAAACGGCCCGACTTTTGAGATCCGAGTCTTGTGCTCGGGCGAGGAGGAGTATCGCAGACCACTTCCAAGAGGGAGAGGCATGCAACACCTCAAGCAACTTGAATGTCCCTGATCAAGAATCATCTGCAAAACAACCGTCATCCAATAAGATTGAGGAGCGTATGGAAACGGATGTGTGCGTGTTCAATCTTAGGTCGGTGGTAGGATGAAATCTGTGTAGCACACTGAACATGTTCGGAGCTTTTTCGAACGTCCGAACATGTTCGGGTGTTCGGCTGAACGCCACCCGAACATGTTCGGCCGAACATATTAAAAATATATATTGACGATATATATATATTTTTTTGGTTTTTTATTTTTAACTCGAGTTTTGTTTCAAATTTGACCAAACCCCTAAGGCAAAAGTTGTTTTTATTATTATTTTACATAACATATATTTTGTTCATATTTTTTGGAGAATGTTTTTTGTTTTTGTTTTTTCATATTTTTATGTTCGCGTTCGGAGAGTTTCGGTGCTCGTTCGCGTTCGGTACCGAACGTTCGAGTTCGGTCACCGAACCCTAACACGATGCTACATAGGATGAAATTAATAACTTTGACAGTGCATCTCATCAAGTCAAAACTAAGACAGACCGACTATCTTGTCGACCGCATTGAGGTTACTGTCTAAAGTCAACTCCTCGTTGGAGGCTGTATGATTTTTGTGAAATTCGACCCAGGGTGGTCGGATTTTATTTTGATATTGTGTTATAGGATGTATCTAATGATGATTTATACTTGTTTGGTTATCATTTCAGATTGGATATATGTTTATGTCGATTACGGTCGATTCTGTTTTATGTAACTATGTGTGGTCGTTATGTCTTTCTTTTTAACTAGTGACCAAAGGGATTAGGATATTGGGGGTTTCACACTTGGTTGAGACTGTCCTAGTCGACCGGCGTACGCTTCATACTTAGGAGATCAACGACCTAAGAAACGGACGACGTCCGGGTGCAATAGGCGTTTTAATCGCGCATACTTATATTACAGCGAGCGAGCAAACGCCCTCGACCGACCCACTTCTGCAATTGCATTCAAAAACTTTCGCACGTGGGTCGGTAGCTCGGTAGGGGTACGCCCCTAAGGGTGGTGACAGCCCCTTAGTGAAGCAAGCTTATGCCCTGAGGGAACCTGTTCTGTCGTAGGGGACCGTGGGATGTACAACTGGCGCACCCGGCTAGAGCGGTGAAGGGACGATGCGACCGTGACCATCCCGACGGTCCGCTTGATTAATTATGTGTCGTCCCCAAGTTGCCTCAGTATTTTGCATTTTGTTTAAACTCCTGCGTGACATGGTCGGGAAGGCCCTCGCCCGCGCGAGGGCCTATGCGCTCGACAGCGTGACCAGTCCTTCCCTATGTTTGGTAAATTTGCACGGATGCACGATCGTGAGATATATGTATATATATCATTTTATACCTATTTTACCTAAAATAAGGGTGCGAGGCTGCTAAGCCACGCGATTAAAAGCTTAAGAGATCTACCAGGACCACTTCGTGAGGGTGCCCGAGTACTGTAAGGGCTAAGCCGTGCAAGGCGAGGTCCAGCAAAGGCCTAAGTAGGCTAAAAAGAGGGATGCACCGGGTATGGGGCCTCAACGTGGAAGGAATAGTAATTTTTTTTAATTTCCTAGGTCCAAGGGGGTTTACATTGAGCCGGCGGGTCAGCAGGCCGATGCCGAGGCCTACCCGGTTAGGTGACCAGTTAAGCCATGGTCACATGGCCAACCGACAGGGCAGGGCCAGCAAGTGAGGTCTGTTAAGCCTCAAGCAGGCGAGACTTGCAAAGCCTCTGGCAGGCAGGGCCTGCAAGGCCCCAACAGAGGGGGATAGTGACTGGGCAAGCTCTTCTTATAGAAGAGTTGCTCCTATCATTGTTGTGATAGGAGCTAGCCTTGTAGGTTATCGTGCTAGACTTTCACCCAACAGGTACCGGGATCGAACCCGACATGGTGCTAGTGGGCTGGCTCCTTTTGGAGCAGCCCATCGTGAGGTCATCAGGCGTGGTCGATTTCGGCCGCACGATCATCAAGATCATGTGGCGGAAATCCGCCGCACGCAGATTTGTATGGCCCTCCACAAGAATGACACGCTTAAATCATAGATCCTCGACGGGGGTCTAACTGAGGTCTGTGTTTCAGCAGTTCATGGGTGTACAAAGATTTCGAAGTGACCATTGGCTTATGTCAATAGAAAAAAAAAAAAAAAAAAAACAATAAAGCATTCTTTTTGTGATTTGCCCTTCCTCGTTGGCAAGGCACCTGGAAAAAAAAAAAAAAAAAAGAGGGAGAGAAACGGGGTTCAAAGCTTTGAGGGGGGAGGAATTATTATTTGTTTTTTCTTTTCGCGCCAATATTTTTTTAATGGCCGAAATGTTTTTTTCTGACTTTGAAATGTTTTCTGTGGATGCGTGGTTACCTAATACACGCGGTTTATTTTTTTCAGATATTTTTTTTTATATAGCGAGTTTTTAATTAAAAATCGTTAAAATGAGGGTACTTTTTTGTACCCCCACTTGGTTGTCATGGGGTTTGACTTGCCATGAATGGTAAAAGGTTGACGTTTGTAGTGCATTTTGTGTCTGCATTTGTATGCGTGTATCTGACTTCCTTGCATTGACACAGGTGTTTGGGTCGTGATTGTCTTCTGAACTTGAGTAGTCATCTGGGGTACTCGGACAGGGTGCGCCGCAATTGTGAAAGTGAGGTCTGCCACTCATTCGCTTCCCCTTAATATACACATATATTTATACATCTATGAACAAGGTTATGTTCTGGTCAAACTTAGGCAGGTTATTGTCTAAGATTCTGTTGAGATCTTGAGAAAGCGGGAGGATTGCAAAAGGGGGTTAGACATTGGCATTGTCTCATATTGGTCAACTAGGAACGTAGACTCACTATCATGAACAGCTAAGCATGGAAGATGGTCCAAAAAGGGTCGACCTGCTTAGGTAGTCAGTCCGAGGAAGTTAGCTCCTCGATGCACGCAATACGGGTCTGTCCCAAGGCGTTCTACCACGCATATCCCTATTCTACGGCGATCGAGAAAAACGCCCTCGGCTGGCCTACCTCTGCGATTGCATATAAAAACCTTCGCACGTGAGTCAGTAGCTCAACAGGGATACGCCCACCTGAAGCATGGTGACAGCTCCTGCAGGTGAAGGTAAGTTGTACCTCGCAGGATCCCTAACCTGTCGTAGGGATTCGCGAGAGGTATAGCACTCGTCCACGGTTGGAGTGGTATTTCGCTAAGGTGACTCAAAACTCCTGCGTGATGCGACCGTGAGGTCCGACACTAAAATACTTTGTGTATGGGTGTGGGACCGCCACGAGAGACAGCGTAACCTGAACATCGGGCCTACGTTTTGCCAAGGGAGTAAAAACTTAAAGGGGTGTGGTCACCGAGGAGGGTTTTACTCCTGCGGGACGGCGTGGGATAAGAGTCTAGTCTTTTTGGAGTCCTGATTGAATGTTTATCAGGAGAAAGTCTATCGTGGCGCAACCTACGAGGGCACTACCGCTAAAATAACAACGAGGTGGGCTGTAGATCTGGCATGATCACCCAGACCATGGTGGGCCAAAATGGAAACCGGACCTTTCTGTACTAGACTGCAGGGAGGGTCTAAGATCAAATTTATGTATATGTATATGTTTGATTGTGAGAATTGTTGGGAGGGAGGTGATAATGCCTTCAAAGGTCTCGGTTAGGCTCGCGTCCCTAATTATGGCCCTATTTATAGGGTAGAGACTAGGGACACCTAACGAGAAGTCGGCGTTTGTTTAGGACAAATGAGAGAGGACAGTTGAGAAGGTCATTGAAACTTATGATGTAGTATAGTGCTAGTATCTCGGCATCCTTATATCAGGACAATGGAGATCCAGGTTAGAATCCTGACAGCATACAGTTGTGTTGGCATGGATTGTTGAAGGCCTTAAACCTGAGTCTGTCGGTTGATCGGATTGGTTCCTTTCTCGTCAGCATTTGGAGTTTGGATGGACTTATAACTTTTTGGTTTTGCGAAGTGACGGGGACGTCGCTTAATATGGTCCGGTAAGTTGTCGGTGTGAATACCCTTACAAGGGTATCTGCCCTGTTTTTTGCAAGCGACAGGAACTAAGTTTGGTTTAAAGTTTAAATATACCGCGCGAGGCGCGACCGTGTCTGTGATTTACATTGACGAGATGGTTAACTAGAGTAGAGAGTATGATGGCGCACAGACTTAAGGCGCGCATGATCTGTTTTCCCTTTTGATGGTTATGAAAATCGGCGTTGGTCGCCGGCCAGATTTTTATACTTCTTATTGAATTAGATTTAAAAAGATTTTATCCCGTGCTTGGGGTGTCTACCTGTGACCAGTGCGTACGAAGAGGGCGGCATTAACAACCGTGTAATTTTGGAGACGTTCAGTGGATCGGTGTGTCACTCAACAATTGTTTATCTAGGTGTTAGTCAAAACTAGACCCAACCTTGGGCCTAGCACTAGCGGTTATAGTATCGGACTTTTACTCGGGAGATTCAGGGATCGAGATTGAGTGGCGACGACGTAGGACTATCACGATAGCGCGGAGGGCCCGATGTCGGGCGACCGAAGGTCATTCGGCCACCCGAAATCCGACGGATTAACCCTTAGATTAACTGCCTAAAGAGGGATTGACCGGGACTTTCGTCCGAGCCGTCGGGAGAAATTAGGGGTTGGAGAGAGACCCCTAATATTCTCCATGTCAAGTATTAGCATCGACCTTTGAAATTAACGAAAGGAACGGCCACGCTTGTCGCGCCTAGTACCTAATGTTTTCGTCCGTTCCGGACCTAATTCTGAAGCGGCGAGCCATGGAGCAGGAATATGAAAATAGGCCTTGGCACTACTCTTTTGCATCATGCAATTGGTGTCGAAATGACCCTTCAAATTTTATTAATTTTAATATCAAATTTAAAATTGGAAAAAATAATTAAAAATAATAAGAGGGACGAGAATAATGGGATAATTGCTAATTATTTAAATTCTTATCTAAATTCGTTGTTGAAGGAATTATCCATTATTTTCATTATTTTTAAAAATGGAATTAGAAATGAAAAAAATAATCAAAAATAATAAAAGGAAAAAAAAACAAAGGGAATTTATTTGTGATGAAATTGATCTTCATTTTCATGTTTCTCGATGACCGAACTAAAAAAGAACAAATGAGAAAAATAATTAAAAATAGTGAAAGAAAAGAAAATCGATGATTATCTATTATTTGCTTAAATTTTATTAAATTTATTCTTGGTGTTTTTTAGTCCGGAATAATTTGCTTACCCTATGTCCAACGATTTTCTTGAGTCCCCGATAATTGCGAACCCTTACGCGACTTACCTCATTTACCTGATTGCTACCCTTGCTCCAATCCGGGTGTTATGAGTGAGTGTGGGTTGGATGGTCGTCGTGGTGTTACTACCGGTGCTACTTTGGTTGCGCCGCTCGACTTTACTACTTCGGTGTGGCCGCTGGTTCAGTTCGGGCACGACACTCTGGTTTGGGACATGTTCGGTACTATCACGACATTGCTGCATTGTACGGTACTCATCATCGGACAGGCATCGGTATGAGTTACAGCAACTCCAAATGATTACTTCAGGTTCGGCATCGACATCAGTATGAGTTACAGCGACTCTGAGGCATCGGTATGAGTTACAACAACTCCGAATGATTATTTCAGGTTCGGCATCGACATCGGTATGAGTTACAGCAACTCCAAATGATTATTTCAAGTGCGGTATTGGTACGACACAAATTGCCACGGCTCCAAATAGGTATTTCAGGTTCGCCACAATCACGGCACATTGCGCGATGGTATGGCATTCTTCATTGGGTTGTCATGTTGACGGCGCAGGCGACGGTCGCTCGGATCAGGTGTATCAGGGTTGGTATCATTGGTTCGGGCAGCGTTCTACAAGCCCGGTATTTGTTACAAGTACTAAAAGACATGCAACTGGACCTTGTTCATTTCCGCTGTCCTCTGGCTCAACGCTGGTCAGTTTGCTGCTGTCCAACGCCTTTATTCCCGGTACCGGGTCTGTTGTACTTGTGTACATGGTTCGTTTCTAGTGCCTGGCTGTTTTTTGCCCAATGAAGGCCTCACGGATCTGGTACCTGGCCCACTTTGCAAATGCGGCCTGCCTTGACACTCTCTGGAGGTCACATTCTCTGGTGCAGGGAGGCTATAGGGAGGTCAGCGGGGGAACTTGGGGATGAAGTCTAGGGGAGTTCATTTAGCGTGCCAGGTGTCCGTTGCCTCATCTGCTCAGTTGACTTCAGAGCTTGCTCGCAGAGCGAGCGGGGAGAGAAGATTCGGACAGAGGAGGAGAGAACCACGTGCCTGGCGTACGTAGCGCACGAGCTCTTTGGATACGGCTTGGATATCCCTCTTCGTGAGAGGGGGTTATGTACGCTGCAATCGAGCGATCCATGAGGAGGAGAACGATCCGACTGCAGGGGGGAACTTGCGTGCATGGGGGAGATGGGTCAGCGTGCTTGGTGTACGCCCTGCTCGTGAATGTGAAAAGGGGGGGAGTTCTTCAGCACGTGCATGGCGTACTCGGCTTGGTATTACCGACTAGGAGGGTGCTTAGTGTGAGCGCTGGTGAGCGTTTGGGAGGTGACACTTGGCGCAAGGAGATTGGAATGGGGCAACACGCGTCCGCAGTTCCCACGAGCGAGGCCTTACGGACACGAGCCATGGGTTGACCGGGGCAAGGGGCGTGCCTGGTGTACGCCGCATTCAGGTAGACACAGCCCGCATACAGCCCAATTCACGGGCTAGACACAGGAAGGGAGAGCATTGTTCCAGGGGACGAGCCTGGCGCACGCAAGGGCTTCTTTCGTCACGATCAGGGTTCGCTAGGTTGTGAATGTGAGCGTCAGAACACTCGGAATACACGTGCTCAGAGAGGGCAAGGGGAAATTGAGACTGACGTTTGCACGCAAACCCCCTCTCGGACTCTTCCGGCACACGGGTGGCGTACTGTTAGCCCGATTGTTTGAATGGTCTGTTTGGCCAGCCAGACCGCTGATTGGGCGATATGCTTGCGCGAGAAAACTTGATTGGGAAATTAGACTACCTCGAGAAACCCTTGAACGGGGGATCTGCACGCTCGGCGGCTCGAGTGATTTGTTTCCCCTGTTAGCTCGTGAAAGCATTGGCTGGGGGGGCCGACTCGGCAAGAGGAGGGACACTTGGCAGTGTGCCTGGGGAGCGTGGCGCTCCCCATCTTCTTAACACGAGGTTGCCACCTTCTAATGGCAGATCGGAGTGACGGGCTATCGTAGTTAGCGTGCGGGCCTCCCGCGAGTCGTAAGCTCTGAGATGGGGGCGAGCTTGCCGAGTGCCGAGTGACCAGCAGTGTCATTTGAAGTGGACAGGCACAGCGCCCTCGAGGGAGAAGTGAAGCGAGGTTGTACCCCTTCACGAACCCTATCAGTGATTGCGCGTCTAAACTAATAGCTGGCCACTTACTTGTCTTTAGAGTGTGGCAAAAATCGAAGGTCAGCGTCTCAGAAAGACGAGAGAGTGAGGGAACGCATGTGAACGGAAAAGAAATCAGTGAGTCTCCTCCTAAGCAATGTTGTCTGGCTCGAAAGTTGATAAGGTACGTTTGAACCTTGACCATTGAGGATGAGTAAGAGTGGGAGAGGGGCACTAAACACAACACTGATATCAAAAGACACTACGTCTGTTGCATGACTGAAGACATAAACCGTGCACTCGTGACTTCAGTTCCAGGCGAACTGTCGGAACGGGCCGTATCATGCTATCGAAACCGTGGTATCTAGCGAATACTTACAGAGTTAAATATCACTAGACCTCGCCAAAAATTGCTTCAGCTATGCCACGACAGCCACATATTTGATCACGGAAAGCCCCTCCATTCTCAAGTGACCTCTGCCCTATTACACTGCTTCGCCGGTTGGCTGGATGGGGGGTCCGTTGATGTGATGTACGTCTATGGAAGATGACCAGTAAACAGTCAGACTCCTGAGCTAGGAAAAAGGGGTGAGATGGTGAGACCGGCGGGTCGGGGGAAAGTAGGAAAGAGAGTGTGGAACGGTGAATGAGATCGAGGAAAAATGTCGCGAGGGAAAACTGTGGGGGAGTAAGATCGTAAACAGTGAGATTGAGGAGAAGTTGGGGTGCGGCATAGCGATGAAACCGGTGAGATGAAAAGGAGTTTTGAGAGCACGAGTGAAAAAGTAAGCGGAGGTGAAGATGGGCGAGAGAGGGAGCTGGTTTTTCTTTATTACTATTAGTATTTCGATCATTATTCCGTATTCGGGTACATTTGAGCTTGCTAGCGATCTGGCAGGGGAGGCGGGTATAAGGCTATTTAACGGGTGCATCAGGGAAATGGGAGAAAAGGCGAGAGGAAAACGGACTCGAGAAGAAAGAAGACAGAGAGATACCAGACTGGAATAAACCGAGTGAGTGAGAAAGGGAGAGAAAGGAAGAGAGACTATATACACAGAGAGTGAGAGGGAGAGAGAGATACACTTGGAAACACGACTGTCTGCGGACAGGTTAAAGTGGGGCCTCTCAGGCGACTTGACTGAATAGTGAAAGGAGATCAGTCCCCCTGATTGGCACTTCATTACCCATCTCTGTGTTGTTTTTTTGGAAAGCTGGTCAATATTTTGCTTTGTCCAATACTCGCCTCTCTTATCTAATTGCCTTACCCTGATTCTTTCTTTTAAGGGACTGTTCTGAAGCGAGTGAGTAAAACACCCCTGATCATATTAAACCTGGAATATGAAACCGTCTGAGGAGAGAGAACATTTTAATTGAATAATGTAATTCGTTATTTTTTTTTCTTTTTTCGCGCTCTGATAATGCCAAAAAGTTTTCCTTAGAATATGACGGGTGACAGGCGACTCTCAAAAGCTCCGCTACAGGTGGCTGAGGACCTCGGAAGCGGGCGCAGCGAGTGAAAGGCGTTGTTGCCCTTGGCTTCAGCGAACAACAGGCGGCCCCTCCCCGAGTTACCTCACGACCTTGGCGCCGTTGCCGGGAAGGGGATTGCACCCTCAAGGTTGCGACCTTCTCCAATCAACTGGGGTGCGCTGGCTAATTAGCGAGATACTAATTAACTTCAGATAAGTTGATTAGTTGATTTTTCTTATTTTTTATTAATTTTTTTTATTTTTTTTTCCCGATATTTTTTGATCCGTGCGTTTTCGCGCAAACTGCTTCGGGGACAAAGTTCGTCCTCTCAACAAGGCGAACATTTGAGACCCTTTTCGAAAAATTTTATCGGGTGTATTTTTAGATAATTACTTTTTTTTTTTTAATTATTATTTCAAAATTTCCTGTTTTCTTTTTTAGTAATTACGAAGAAAAGAAGCGGAATCTGGGGAACCTCTCCCGGATCAAAGTTGTCCAGTATATTTCTCCCGATATTTTGAGACCTTGATCGGGGAAAATGGACTTCGCTTGAGTAAACGGCGGGCTCCAACAGGTACAAAAAGAAGAAAAATAAAAAAAGAAATTGCATTTTTTTGTAATTTTGTGTAAATAAAACGGAGGAAAAATAAAAGAAAGTAATCCAATAACTTTTTACCTCAAACCTAAAGGAATCCCAGGGAAAATTTTTGCGGTGATCCGGGGTTTTGCGGTGCGCGTGTGGTTGCACACAAAACCCATAACCCTAATTAGGGTAAAACCCGAATATCAATTTAGAAAAGGTCGATTCAGGCTATAACTTCTACTTTCCGTATGGTTGCAGAAAATTTTGTGCAGAAACATTTCGTATAATTTTTTATTTTTTTTAATTCGGGAAATTTTTGTTACATTAAATAATTAAAAATCAAAATAAACAAACCAATAAAAATTCAAGAACCTAAGATTTTAACTTCGTTTATTTTTTCTCTTTCTTTCTAAATCAAGGAAAATTTCCCCTCACCCCATCCCAATGGAGGGAGGGAAATCGCTGCCAACTTTTTTGGGGGGGGGAATTATTTTAATTTGAATTTTGTTATCTAAAATTAATAAAAAATCAAATAAATTTCTAAAATTGTGTAAGGTCGTTTGTTTGACTTTTTCATTTACTTTTACTTGTTCGAGGGACTTTCTCCCGAACCTCATCCTAACGAGGGGAAGGAAACTGCAGCCAGTATCTTTCGAAATTCTCCTTTTTAATTTGAATTTCTGTTAATTAATTAACAAAATTATTTAAAAAATCAAGTAAAAATCAATTATCATTTTTTCCATTATTCTTTTTGATATTCCCGCTTCGGCAGCATTGTTTGAGGGCTTCACCCAAACCCGATCCCAACGGAGGGATAAGAAGTGCTGCCGAAATTTTGGTAAATTCCCGAAAATTCATTTATTTCCCTAAGTATCCTTAAACTCGGGGGGCTTATATATATATTGACCCTTAATATATATAAATTAAAAAAAAGGATTTTTTCTAACTGAATACAATTTATTTAATTTTATAATAGAAAAATAGTAAAAATACAAGAAAATCCCTTGGAGGAGGAAGGAAAGAGAAGCGTCAGTAGCCGGGGTTCAGGTGAACCTACTGGTCTATTCCCGAAGGTCTGAAGCCAGCAATGAAAATTTTCGATGATTATTATTATTATTATTTTTTGGATAAAAATAGAAATAAATAGAAAGTGAAAGCTAAAAAGAAGTACGCACTACCGCGTTATTCGCCAGGGTTTACATCACGATTCCCTAAGCGTTGAACGTGGGGTAGTGTGTTCTTCTTGACTGGAAATAATTTTTGTTAATTTAGACAAATAAAAATCCCCTAAAATTATGAAAATGGCCTAAAAATTTGGGAAGAAGGTACGAGTGACTCTTGTTATTGGTTTTTGCCTGGGGGATAGGGTCTGTAGGTCAGAGGTACGTTTGAGGGTGGAGTAGGCTGAATTCCCTTGAGTTGTGCACGCGCCTTATATTCGAG
Source organism: Chara braunii (assembly GCA_003427395.1). Taxonomy (NCBI): domain Eukaryota; kingdom Viridiplantae; phylum Streptophyta; class Charophyceae; order Charales; family Characeae; genus Chara; species Chara braunii. The sequence continues at coordinate 447,842 of BFEA01000410.1, forward strand.
GGAACTCGAATATAAGGCTTGTTAGCCCAATCCGAGTCCGGAATTTTGTGCCCCTGCTGTCTAAACTTGGTTTGGATCTAGGTAAGCAGCGTTATCAGAGGGACGACCTCCTGAACCCCATCCCAAGAGGAGGGGAGGAGGAAGCGCTGCCGAAATTTTTCCTAGAACTTTCTTTTCTTTTTTCTCGTCCCTCGTACGCCCTATATTCTTTGCTCTTTGTTGAGCGGAGGTGGCCGCCGTCGGGAGTCAAGGGGATATCCAGTTATCTAGAGTTGAAGAATTGAGCCTCCTAAGCTAGTGGAAGGAGGGCTTGTGAAATTCATGTTGCCAACTCGGCCAACTGACGGGCACGATGGCCTTTTCAGGTGGCGATCAATTCTCCTGAGGCCCGGAGCTTGGCTCTGGATCCACAGGGATCTAAGACGTGACCGGAGTGTGCATGGGAGGCGACCGTAAGAGGTCGCATACGGGGAGGTCAGGGCCTACCTGTACCTGAGCCCGGAGGAGGCCGGGAAGGCCGCGCTGACTCTTGTAGTTTCAAAGACCTGTGAGATCATCGGGTGGGCCGAGAGATACTTGAAGGAGGAGGTGGAGGCCTTCCGACGCGAGGAGGAGTTGGACGTCGCTAAGTGGGCCGATCGATTTTCACATCGTGTGATTTCTGGGGAGCTCTTGGTTGTTCGCAACTAGTTCTTTTTGTTTGCGGGTTCTAGTTTGAGAACGACCGTTCCCGCCTTCGTAGTGGACTCGGTGTTCAGGGGCGTCGGCTGCCTTGTAGAGTACGACAGAGGAGCTCGATTTGTTCTCGCGAGGGGATCTCGGCGCCCATTACATTTATTATTCCCTAGTGACCGTTGGGCCATGGTGGGGGGACGAGAGGGTTCAGCTCATAGAGTTGATCCGCTCGATAACACCGACTTCTTCTGGACCTTGGTGGGACGAGGGCTACGAGTGGAGGCGCCCACCGCCCACGTATGTCTGGGACCTGCTGGACCGCGAGCTTCGAGCAGGGCCAGATTACACCACTAGTGTGGGTCGACTCTTCACGGAGTACTGGGACTCGTGGGGGTCCGGGGACGCTGAGCCGCTTATGGTCGTGTATGAGCTTACGAGGTATTACGAGGCCATCGGAGTGCCAGGATATCAGATAGTTGAGGAGGACGAGGAGTTCGACGGGGACGACGAGAAGGATTGGGAACCCAACTGGATCGACTCCGAGGCTGAGGACGCCGAGTCGGGAGAGGAGCTCGACATCATCGACGCTCATTTCCCGAGGATGGGGGTCGCCATCAGGACTTAGAAAGGTCGGCAAAGCGACCGAGCGGATGTGGCACTCTAAGGCGGTAGAGGAGTTCCTTGACATCGACTGGCGAGGGCCGTATGAGCCTCCCGAGTTAGTGGAGGGAGAGCTAGTGGAGTTCACGCTTCCTTCACGTTCCGTTCACGAGAGCGATCACAGTCATGGATGGCGATCGCTGCTTCTCTGCCCAGGCGCTTGGCTATGGATGTATCGGGAGAGGTCGATGGCATGAGAGGCGCCGGAGGGAGGCTTATTGAGGAGATCAGTTGGGGCATAGTGCGGGCATTCTTATTCCTTAGCACAGAGGTTGCGAGGGACGTTGCGCTATCTCTCGCTGTCTCGGGGTCGTGCGCCATGATAGATTGTGTTGAGCGCTATCTTTCGACAGGACGAGTGTGCGGATGTGAGGAGATGGCCGCGTAGGGTCCCTGAGGTTAGGGATATCACAGGAGAGCTCCGGATTGCACGATCGGGGTTCTTTCCTTATTCCTACAGACGACTGAGGATGACAGTGTCTGCAAACGTGGTCGACGAGTTGTTCGGAGGAGTAGTGTTACATCTTCGACTCACACGGGTCCTACCGGACCCGACTTAGGGACGGAGGGACACACCAGGGCCTAAAGGCCCGACCTTTGGGGTTTACAGGCCCTGAAGGCCTGATTTTGGACTATCACCCATCGGGTAGGCCCAAACGACACTTCGTTTGGGCCTGGCGGCGCTCTTGAAGCTGCCGGCCACCGATTGAGGCTGAACCGTCCATCTGGACGGTTCAGGGTCTGGCCTGGCCTCGCAGCATTGAGGCCAGACCATTGCCCACCGGTATAAGTACCGGTATCTGCCTCAGTAGTGGGATCGGCCTACCAGAACTATACCGGCACGGCATGGTCAGTGCTAGTGCACTGTTTGATGCGCTAAACTTAGCGCAGGGGCTGAAGCAGGAGCGCAGCATAGCGCAGCAGCGAGCGGAGCAGCAGCGGGCGATTGAGCTTGCACGGCGGTTATTACCGCCTGAGGTATCGGGAGCTTGGAGGGTCTCTCCTCCTCTCCCTCGCCAGTCCCCTCTCTCTCTCTCTCCTCTTCCTCCTTCTTCTTCTTCTTCTTCTTCTTCTTCTTCT
>BFEA01000410.1:458524-484072 GCA_003427395.1 Chara braunii
GGTCCTCGACATTTTGATCTTGTTATATGACATTCTGGACTACCATTTCGGAGACCTATCAGACTCTATCTTTGTGACCTATCGGTGTGATCTACCTGCCACCTCCTTCGTCTCTCCTCCCACCTTTCATCTGTGTATGTGGGTACGGGATCTGGGTATCGTCTATGAATGACCCAGACCCCACCATCTCATGATTGTATGTGTGTGGAGTGATGCCATGTAAGTCAGTTGGTGTGAGTCGGTCTATGTGAGTCAGTTCGTTATCAAACTTCCGCTGCATAAATGCTCATCCTATATTGGTTGATCTTTGGTTCTGCCCATACTCATTGAAGTATGTAACAAGTAGGGGGAGTGGTCGAGTCGTATGTAGCGTTGAGAGAGCTCAGCACTTTCTCCCGGAGTAGACTTCATATACTACTCCCTGTTGACTGGCGGATTGCGCTGGGGTGACAGGAAATTACAGCTTATAGAGTTGGTCCGGTCCATAGCGCCGACAGAGTGTAGGGACTGGGCGAGTGAGAGATCGACGGCTTGGAGGAGAGCCCCACGGACATACGTCAGGGACCTACTAGACAGGGAGCTCAGAGCGAGGCCAGATTACGTAGCATCCGTGAGACGACTCTTTGACGAGGACTGGGGGACTTAGTGGAGCAGTTCACTTCTCTGTCCGCGACTTATCGAGAGATACTATGAGCAAACAGGCGCGCCAGGATATGTCATAGAGTTGGGGGCGGAATGTGTCGAGGATGCACCACATGAGGAGGCTTTGGGTGAGGACGACGACTCGGAGGAGGAGATAGAGGAGGCAAACCCTGCTGCGATTCACTTCCCGCGGTTGGCGGTGGGGTTCAGGGCATAGACGCGAGAGATGATAACCGCGTAGGTGGAGAGGAACCAGAGGAGGGTCCCCAGTGGACCGACGGACAGGAGGGTATCACTTGGGGGCGCGAGATAGGTAAGGATAGAGACGTGGATATGCTAGATGAGTATGAAGGTCACAGACGGAGGCGACGTGTGTATTCACGAAACTAAGGCACGAATCGTGTAGGGGTTCGGGGAAAGGAAAAAAAAGGTAGGAGAGAGGTAGAGACGATGGTGGGGATTACAGATGGGCAAGCATGTGATGTCCTTTAGATGGGTATATTGGGACCAGCTACTCACCGAGGGGCGAGGCCTTACAAGAGGGGAAATTAATGACGTCATACGGTACCTAAACGAGAAGACGAGGAGAGAGGTCCTCTCATACGAGCTCGTTACATACGACTATGTCCAGGGAGGAGGGATAGATCACTTGCGTGTGTACATTCTTACATATCGCTTTGTTAGCCTAGATGAGTATGACGTGCGGATCTATATTTCTGCGACCCGGGCAAGGGGGAGACTGAGCGAGAAGGCTTGGAAGAGCGCATCTAGATTGGTGGTAGGAGAGGTGGACCGCTTAAAACAAGAACTTGAAGGGAAGGTAGTTAGTTGGGATACTGGGATCGATGTGTTCGAAGGGATTCCAGTTCCTCCAGTCATAGGGAAGAACCTATCTAGGTATGGATGGCACGAGATGATAGAGTTGGTGACACGGATTAGAGATCAGGGACATTCGCACTTGCATCGATGAGGCAGATAGCGTGATGAGGAGTGACTCGGACGTATGGTTGACTTACGTTCTAACTCGCGATTCAGACTCCTATAGAGTGAGGAAACTGATAAGACCGAGAGAGACGGCTGTGGGGTACGATATTCCTCTCCCGATGCGCTTAGAGGAAATAGCGAGCGTACCGATCTGGCATTTTGGTATTTGGTTGGCTAGGGGCGTCTTCCTGTGGATGGTGATCTTAGAGGATAGAGGGTTTGTTATCCCTCGACGACTGGAAGGGATAGGGCATCTTGTGTTTGACAAAACACGAGACCTCGAGATAGGACTAACACTCGTCGGTGTTAGCAAGGACTGGTGGAAGTACGAGGTCTTAGTAAGATCAATAGTGAGGCGGCGGCTGACGAATTTTACAGGAGAGAGACCGTTCACCGTCCGTGTCGTAATCGGGTCTCCGCACTCGGTCTTCTACCCTGTAGAGAGCTGGAGGTTGGCTCTCCCTACGTTCGTAATAGAACAAACCTATAGGAGTGTGGACCACCTGACTAAAGCAGTTGACCACACGCTGTACGCGCTCTGGTTAGGGCTAGCACCTCAATTTAAGGAGGCGTATTACGCAGTTTGCGTGAGGTGGGGACGACCGGATAAGGAGACCTTAAGAAACCTTATAAACGCTACATGCTGGGTGGATTGCTTGAGGCCAAATGATCTCGTTCCTTACTGTCGAAGGCGAGTAGAGGATAAGTACGTCAGTCTAGAGGACTTGAGATACCTGTTCGGGCATAAAAGGTAGGAGGTATGCTGGGAAGGGCGACTATAGGAGATAATATAAGCAGGCAATTAGTGAACGAAGGCTTTACAGTGACTGTCTTACTCAGACCACAGATAGACGAGGACCTGACAGAACAGGAGTGCCTTCGACGGGCCAGATAATTCATACCCGAGTACCGGTCGGGAGTCCTCGCGTGCGTGACCTTCCAGACGAAGGTAACGTACGAGGTGATGGTATGGTCGGTCGGATACCTACGCGCTGACTTGTTCTTTCTCCGGTGGGATCGCAGAGGTTCCGACTCTTGGAGGAGCGTGGACGATAGGAATCCTCGAGTGGTCGCTCACGGAATAGTGACGAGTAGTTTGCCTGTTGAGGGGCGATATGAGCCTTCCTTGCCAGTGCGACGACTCCAATATACGCGAGTGGTTTCTAGACGCTTAGCACGCGACGAAGGAATGATGCAGATTCTCCTGAGGGTGGATATAAATGAGGAGCTGCCCGACAGTGGATACAAAGAACTTGCGGAGGATGTCATACGGGAGCAGAGGTTAGGAGCACTGAGGGAGATAACGACGCAGGAGTGGATGGTGTATGAGGTGGTTGTCTGCATAAAGGGGATTGTGCGCATAAAGATAGTTCGAGACGAGACACCCACGGAAGCTCGGAGTAAGATGTGATAGGCGTCCGGAGCTTAGAGAGAAATGGACAACTGAGAATGGAAAATGTAGATGAGAGAGTGAAGAGAGTTAAGGAGCATGTTATAGAACCGGTTTTAAAGCGAGTCAAGGAGTTGGGCAACAAGATTCATGATTGCGGACTCAGTAAGAATGAGAGGGAATTGCGTAGGATAGAAGCAGTATCGAAGGGACTACAGAGTCTCTTTAGAGAAGACAAAGAGTTCTTCAGGAGGTGGCGATTAGATTTCCTGGAGAGCGTGAAGACGAGAGAACGAAACGAGAGGGAAACAGGGCAGTCGCCGGGGCCGACAGAACGGGCGGAGGAACCGCCAGAGGTTACCGACCGGAAGGAAAAGGGGAGTGAGGAAGGAGCATAGAAACGATGATAAGAGGCAATGTCGGGTACAACTGAGTATTCCAATGATAAGTTTTCCTTGCATGTCGTAGAGAAGTTAGATGGATCGGTGGCCTGTGTGATTATCCAAGTGGAACACCTAGCGAGACTCGATGTGATCGAGGAAGCAGAGTGTACTCGGCGAGCGGTGAGAGAGGCGCGAGTGACTGGGCGTTGGGTAGGAGTTGAGAACGACCGTCTGATTAGATACATATTGTGTGTGACTCCTTTCGATAGGCCGCCCTTGTCTAGGTCGTGGCACGAGACGCTGAGAGAGACTGAGAGACTCCTAATGAGGGAGGCCAGGAGGGTTGGAAAGTTAGCGAGAGTGATAGTTGACAGCGCCGTTCTCAGGATACTCTCGGCACATAACCGGTACCAGAAGGAGTTTATTAAGACTCTATAAGACATAGAGGATTTTGGATACAACGACGATTTTGAAGCTTTCTACCTGATTTTACGAGTGTCAGGGGATAGGATGTTAGTGGCGCTTGCTTTAGCCGATTTAGCCTATTAGGCGACCTGTAAATATTGCACGATGAGCCTATCTGAGGCGGAGTTAGCACGAAGGAGACAAAAGTTTTCGGGATGGAGCGGACCCCGTGATCCTGAACATGAGAAAGTACTCCAAGGTCTGAGCGCGATTAGCAGACAAAAAATCTTCCCCTACGAGGTAGTCAGGTACCAGGTAGCAAACAGCGGTTGAGACAGAAATCAGTTTTATGTAATGACCGTATAATTTCCCGCACAAATGGTTAACAGGTACCCCCACTCTTCACCCCTAGGGTAACCTTCACCACCCTGAAAAGTGCAGTGGGGGGATCATGTTTTTTTTTGTTTTTTTTTTTTCCTGTTTTGTTTTTGGTCGAGGTTTGTATGTGTCAAGTTTGGTGTTTGTTGGGTTCCTGGAGATGGTTGTTTTGGGGAGTGGTGAAAATTGTGAAAATCGACAAATTGAAATGTTGGTGAAATTTCATGAAAGTGCACTTTTGGCTTGCTGTTTTATATGTTTTTATTTTATTTTTTTCGTTTTTTTTTTTAACAATAAGTTAGTACGAAGTGCACTCTATAGATTGGTGTGAAATATGGTTAAAAAGGCCCTTTGGTTTTCTTATAAATGGGGGTAAAAATTTGAGGGTCGTTTAACATTCTATCTCTTCTCAAATTACCTCGTGGTCAAAGATATTTCTTCCTTCGCGCATCCCCACATCTTATTATCTTCCTGCCGATTTCTTTGGACCATCCCTCGTTCCGACCATCCTAGCAAAGTCTACTACCACCTCCCATCCATTCCGTTCTAATCCTCTGTCTGGAATGTGGCTTAGACAGGCCGTCAAAAATTGAGATGTCGTCGTAAACCTCGACAGTCTTCCCCAAGCCTTCCAATCTCTTCTTCTCTTCCCTCAACTTTCACGCGGCTGTTCTCCAACACCTCGTGTAAACACAAAACTTTGCGCGCTCCCTAGGTAAATATATACCTACATGGTGTACTTGAGAAGACAGATGTTTCTTTATGAAAATAGACCATCCGAGAAGAGACTAGCGACTATTTGTGGCCTGTTGAGTTCACTAGAGAGGAGAGAAGTGATCCCGTATGAGGTAGAGAGGTACAAGCTTGTGGATAGCGGATGAGAGGAGATACGTCTTTATGTAATGACCACCAGGTTTATCCATTTAGACGTGTATGATGTGAGGATCTACGTGCCTAGGGAGAGAGAAGTAAATCTTGTATACGGTCGATGTTGGGAGCGTGCAGAAGAAATTGTAGAAGTTGAAAGAGATAAGTTGCTGTTACTGGGGAGAAACGTTAACTGGGACACGTGGATAACGATTTTTGAAGGGCTTCCTAAACCTCCAACTCCGTATCAGATTACGCAAAGAAGAAACTTCAGCACTGTGGTTGAACTCGCATTGCGACATCAGGAGTTTTTATGGCAAGAGGAGGTGAGCACCCGCTAGTAGAAGTCAACGTCGTTCGGCAAGGGTTGAGCGATCTGGAGAGGAGGATATCGATCGATCTGCGAGAGCGCTTGCGTGCTTGCACTCGTGAGGAGTTACGCGCTATAGGGAGTGCGATTTGTAAGGGAGTCAAGTGCCCTTAGACGGGAGTGTTAGAGGACAGGAAAGGTGTTGCCTGTATAGAAGGACAACAGGGGTGACTTTTCCTCGACACAGGAATAATAGGTATTGAAGGAACGCACGAGGTCGGAGATGAGAGTGGAAGACTGACGGTGATTTTGAGGGCCGTTGAGAACTAGATTTATGTATTTAGAGATCGACAAAACTGTTTCTGGCATTAGGTCTAGGCTGCCGGTTCTGACATTAGGTCCGGGCTGCTGGTTCTGACATTAGGTCCAGGCTGCCAGCTCTGACATTAGGTCCGGGCTGCCAGCTCTGATATTAGGTACCGGCTGCCGAATCTAACAATAGGTCCAAGCTGCTCGTTCGAGTGATAAGGACAGTAGATTCCCGATATAAACTCAAGCCCAGAAGGGGAGTAAAGTGTATGGAGTCTGACAAAATGGGTCCACATTCGGATGAGGAACAACAGACCAGTGTGTACCGAGCATCACCGGATCATGCTCTGCGAAACCTCAAGGAGCGTATCCGGCAGAATGCTCCATTGGGATGTGTAGAGCAACCCGACGACGGGGAGCCCGAGGTAATGGGTTGTCCGGTCATCGCAGAGCCAGACAGGGCCGCCGCGGTGATACGGATGGAGAGCAGAACCGAACCTCCGAGTTTCCGCCGAGAGTCGACCGCTCGACGCTCACCTACGTACGAACGAACAGACGCTAGAGGAGACCGAGGCAGGGATGACTGGAGGGACCAGTACATCCGGGAGCTGATTTGGAGAGACAAAGATAGGGCTCCGGGGAGGACCACACCACCCAGGCCGATTTACGACCCGCAGACGGACGAGTCGTACTCCCTACCTTATGAGAGGAGGGATAGGTACATCATCTCGCACCAACCCTCGGAGTTGGAGACCAGACCACTCATTTTTAAGGGATACGGTATCACCGAGTATCTCGAGAAGTGGGAGTTGCACGGGTACCGCAGTCAATGGTCGGAAGACGAGATTATAGACAATTTCTTGTTCAATACGGATCCGAGTTTGAGTCAAGTAATCAAAGAAGCTCGATCGAAGGATAGGCCGTGGACTACCTACAAAGCCAGCCTCTATGGAAGTGATGACTCAGAGTGAGGACAAGAGTGTCCAAGCATTCGGGAGGAGGTTCCAGAAAATATATGATGCCCTTATTGCGAAGGGGAAGCTATCGGAGGTTGAGAGATGCACGATCTTCATCGATTGGCTACCTAGAGGGAAGAAGAAGGGAGTATTGAGAGGGATGCCTCACGACAAGTTGGATTTTACGGTGGTACTCAAATTGGCAATGAAGGTCGAGACCGACGACTACAAGGACCTAGTCTGGAGAGGAATGCAGCACCGGGACTTCTCCCTCTATCGAGAGTACGATGCAGAGAGGTGTCCGGACTTTAACGATCAACCTTGGGCGGAACGGCGATACTTGATGGACAGGGATCGGCCACAACGACCGAGGGACAGAGAGACGGTGATAGATGAGGTAAGAGAGATAAGAGAGAGGATAACAGGACTGGCCAGATAAATGACCAATATCGAGACGAAAACGGGAGTCACTACTTACAGAGATAAGTCGGGGTCCCCCTATTCATTGTGATGGGACCGCAAGAACACTGACCTTTGGAGGAGCATGGAGGATAGAAACCCTCACACACTCACGAACTATCGTGCGAGAGAGAGGGACGACGATGCCCGGTGACGTAGGGATGAGGAAATTGACAGAGACCGCCGAGGTGACAGGTATCGTGGAGTAGACACTTTTAGCCGAGGGGGAAGGCAGGAACAGTATCCGCGCAGTCCCCGATATGGAGGAAACATGAAAGGGTACCGGAACCCAGACAATTTCAACCCGAGGGATAGAGACGACTCTTGCGGCATATGGGAATCGGACAGGGATCGCCGTGATGGATATCGTGGTGGTTACGAGAGGGCAGAGCGAAGTGGAGGTCGTCGGGACGATTCACGTGGGCAATATGATCAAGGGGGGTATCCTGCTTCGCCAGGGTACTCAAAGTCACCAATCTATCCGAAATCTTTTGGGCCTTCCAACCAAGACATCAGGCCTACGAGAGGGTCAATTATTAGGGGTGCAGAGGAGAGACGCCCTACTCCTAGGAACTCCTGCATCTATTGCAGGGCAGATGATCACGTGAAGAGGGACTGTCCGGATCTCCGGCGAGCTATGGATGAGGGACTTGTCGTGCTTGATGAGCACAAGTACGTCAAGTGGGCAGACGATATGGGTGACATATCAATGTTCCCTTCGATGAAGGAGAATGTTGAGGTCAGGCGTGTACGACCAAGCAAGGGTAAAGAAGTGGCAGGGAGCCAAAGTGTGTGGATGAGCTTGTCTTCGGATGACGAGGCGCCTACGACACCTATACGGGTCGTGGCGACTAAGTCTGCAAGGGGATCTTCCTCTACGAAGGCTGACACGGATAATGTGATGGCAGAGAAGGATGGATAGAGGATTGAAGGAGAGGAAGTCATACTTTCACCGCGCAAGCGCTGAGCCCAAAAGTTTACCATGAAGAGTTCCTTAGATGATATTGATATCGTGGAGCCTCTTAGGCAAGCGCTTAGGCAACCTATGCAGTGTACGATACTTGAGTACTAGGCTGCTTCGAAACCCGTGTGAGATGGACTACATATGATCACGCGCAAGATACTCATTCCCCTGGGAGACGAAGTTCGGATGGCTTCCAAACCAGAGGTACCCACTGTGGCAGTATCGGGAGTGAGCGCAAATGCTGAACGCGAGGCAACAGTATATTTGGATGGGATGAAAGGTGTGTCTTCTGACAAGTTTTACATTTTAGGGAGTGCAACGGAAAAAAATTCTAGAATTAAATAATCATTCTATAGTAAAATTACAATCTAAATTTCAAATTTTCGTTCCATCTTAAAAAATGTCATTCCTATTTTAAAATTTTTCATCTTACTTGCAAACTTTCATTCCAAGAATAGGGTATCCCTTCTTATTTTTAGTGCATGTTAGAGATGGAATGAAAGTCTGGATGAGTTTATGAAATATTTTAATTGGACTGACATTCTAAGTAAGGATTTTCTGTCATAAATAGGTTAATCCAATCTAAATTATAAGATATTTGTTCTCGTAGAATGAAAATTTAATTAAAATATTTCAAAAATTCGTCCAGACTTTCATTCCATCTTGAACAAATAGATGTAGTTGGAAGGGAAAGCTCATATTTAGACGATAACTTATCAAATAAAACTGGAAATTTTAGAATTGGACAAATATTGAAATGATAATTTATAAATATGAAGGATTTTTTTTTTTATGGAGTATTTTTTCAGCTTCCATTTCTCGTGGGAATTTTTCTGTTGTGGTGCAGTGGAGAATGACGAGGTAGTCCTCCATGGGGTGATTGACAATGGCAGCGAAGCTGTCATCATAGAAGAGGAACTCGCTATGCGATTAGGGATGGACCTCGACAGGTCCTACCTGTTCGAGATAGAGACAACCGATGGAAGAAAGCAGAAGGTTTCCGGAATCTGCCACAAAGCGGCCATCGAGGTCGAAGGTTTGCTCGTACTAATGTCAGTCTTCGTGGTCAGAGACTGTAGTTCGGAGCTACTGCTAGGATGCACGTGGCTAAGCCATGTTCATGCGGTTACTATAGAGCGACCGGACGGAAGCCAGATGCTTTCTATTAAGCGTCCGGATGGCGGTCCCATTATGATCGAGACAGTTGAGCCGCGTGATCCGAGGAACAGGGCAGCCCTAGCAGTTGCTGGAGGTCACAAGCCGGCTGCACTTGCGAGTCACTCCTTGCGATTCCGTGAGAAGAAGTGTGGGGCATTGCTCACAGAGGAAGAAGGGCGCATAGTGGAAGTCGAGGATTTAGGTAATCGCTTCGTTGTTGGTGAAAACTCCTACCCGAAGGCTGAAGACGAGGAGTTCGGAGGTATGATCTCTGTGTCTTTTTTAAGGGCGCAGCCCCCTGGGGGGGGCGACCGAAGAGGCACAAGACAATAGCTCAAAAAGTTAAGCCTGCTGAGGTGGTGCGAGAGTAATCAGCCTTAGACGAAATATCTGAGGAGGAGATCGCCAGGAAGATTAAAGAAAGGAAGAAGAGGGACCCGCAACGGCTGACAGAAGAAAGAACAGCGGAGATGGACATAGGAGATGAAAATTTGACGGAACAAGAGAAGGAGCGCGTGCTAGAAGTTCTTAAGACTTGTGATAAGGCCATAGTCTTTAGCGACGAAGAAAGACGAAGGATCGATCCTAGGTACGCTAAACCTGCCATGATTTACACGATTCCGCATACTCCATGGAATGATGGAGGATGGAAGTTTGCACAAAAGGAGAAGGAAGAAGTAATTGTTTTTCTAAAAGAGAAGATGATGTCGCATGTGGCGGAACCATCTGATAGCGAGTACGCAAATAGGTGGTTCTTCTTACGGAAGCCTAACAGCAAGATCCGGTGGATTCAGGATCTTTAGAAGGTTAATGCTGTCACAATCCGGGATGTCGGTTCTATACCGCATGCTGATCTATTAGCGGAGGGGGCAGCAGGCAGATCAGTCTACTTTGTCTGTGATCTATTTTCGGGTTATGGTGAGATAACCCTAGATCCTAGAGATAGGCATCTTACTGTCATGCATACGCCACTCGGATTGGTGCAGATGATGGTTGTGCCCATGGGATGGACCAATGGGGTTGCGGTCTTCCAGAGAGCTATGGTTATTGTTCTGAAAGACTTCATTCCTGACAAAGTTGAAGTCTTTTTGGACGACTTTCCGATAAAAGGGCCCATACTGAAAGATGAGACGGAGGTTGCTCCTGGTGTCAGGAGATTCGTATAGCAGCACCTGACGAACATCTACACGGTCCTCAAACAACTAGATGAAGCAAATCTAACGGTCAGTGGGACAAAGAGTCGGTGGGCAGTCTCAACGATTAAGATTTTAGGGTTCATATGTGATTCGAGAGGGCGTCGAGCGGACCCGGCAAAGTTAGATAAACTCCTGAACTAGCCAACTCCGTTGCATAGCGCTACCGAAGTCCGCCAATTCCTATGAGTTGTAGGTTACTGGCGGATCTTCATACGTGGGTACGCAGAGAAGGCAAAGCCTCTGTGGACCCTCCTTAGGAAAATGAAGCGATTTTTCTGGGATTCTCCTCAGGAGCTTGCAGTATTAACCCTCAAGGAAGAATTTAAAGAAGGGGGACGAATCCTAGGTGTGCCCTTTTTTTAAGACGAAACCAACAAACCCTTCATAGTGTCTATAGATGTTGGACCGTGTTACTTTTTTCTCAGTTTTTTTTTTTGCCTGTTATAAATGTGCTTTAGGGTATATCTGTATTTAGTTTCGCCGTATTTGAAGCAGTAAAAAAGAAATTAGCAAAAACACCAGACTCGAAAAAAACTTTGGCGAACTCCCAAAGCTACTCCGAATAAGGATTTATAGTACTCTTGAGTTTGATTTTTTCGTTTTTTTTTTTTGGCCTGATTGTTTTTTTTTATATTTGTATTATGACCCTCATAGTTTGTTCGCAAAAGTTTCGACAACATTGCTTGTAGCGACGTGGCGAAAAACCCTGAATTTTTGGTCTTCCATTAACCGCTAGTGTTCGGTTGGAGGGCTTCTTTCACAAAAGGACGCTGACGGTAAGGAGAGGCCGCTAAGATTCGAGAGTCGAACGCTTAACACTGCTGAACGCAACTACAGTCAATTCAAGAAGGAGACGTTAGTTGTTTTCCAGTGTTTAGATGTTTTTAGACACTACATATACGAGGGACGATTCATTCTACAGGTATATCAAACGGCAGTAGCGTAAGTTTTACAGAAAGACTTCAGTCTGACTGATCCGACTCTTGCGCGATGTCTGATCGGGATCCGACTCTACGATTATTTTATGGAAAGAATTTCGGGAACAAAGAATGTGGTAGTCGATGGACTTTCACGAATACCGATTGAAGCAGAACGACCAATAGTTGCAGCGACACTAACTATGACTGAGCCTAGACGAACAAATCGCGTCCTAGTCAATCTTTATGAAGGTAAGTACTGGACGATCGAGTTGCATCTGTCAGGAGAAGAGAGTTTAGACTCAGAGATTAGGAGACAGGCAGCACAGTACTGCCTTAGATCTTCAGTCTAGCTCCTGCTACAAGATCCTTCCACTTAAACCCATCTAATTCTGCAATCTTATATGCACCCCAGCCGAGCGCACCGAATACGCGGTAGGGTCCCATCCATCAATTCGCTAGCTTCCCAGAACATGTCCTCTCTAATACTACATCGTAAAGAAGCACCATATCACCCTCAGTTATCTTCTCTCTTCTAATCCTAACATCCTTATCCTATCTCTCCTTGCCTTTTCCCCTTTCCATCGCCAATCGATTGGCCGCGGTCATGAGATTGTCCTCTAATTCATAGGTTATTTGTCTAGTCATAGTTGCCAAAAGCTCCTCTCGTGACATACTATCCGCTCAGTCAACTGTAGTCCAACTATTGATATGAAACTCTATGGGTAGAGGGCAGTGTCTCCCAAACCATAGAGTGTAAGGCGGGTACCCTGTGCTAGCTCGGACTGTGACATTATCTGCCAATATCGCATACCGGAAGTATTTCGGCCAGTCGCTATCTTTACCTCTACACCACTTCGACACTGATGCTATCAATGACTAATGGCCTCGTTCTACAAGTGCGTTGGATTGAGGGTGATAGGCAGTAGCTATCGATACTCTAGCTCCCGCTTTCCTGAACACATCCTGCACCTCGTCCGCTAGGAATTCCGCTCCCCTGTCCATCACAATCCTACTAACACACCCGTATCTAGACAGATACTCCAGAACAAAGTTCTTGACTTCTTTCGCTGCTTTTGTCCTGATAGGTTTCCGTCGGCAAACCCACTGAAGTCATCTCTGATGTTAACGACATAGTTCATATTCCTGACGCCTTTCGACATCTTCACTAGATCAATATGCACTTTTCCGCCTGGCCTTGTAGGATAAGAAGGATGAAGCGGCTTCTTATACCTTACAAGGGATATCTTCTGACACTCCTCGCAGGTCAGGCAATACTTCTCAACGGGCTTGTACTGCCCATCCCACCAATATAGTCTTCGGACCTTCTCGTACGTCCCTTTTACTCCTCTATGTTCACCCACCACACCGTCATGTAGTTCCGCTACTATAGACTGCTTCTCCTCCGGGTCACAGACCACTCGCAGAGACATTCCTGATTCTGTAGGTCTCCGGAACAAATGCTCGGGGCTAAGCGAAACCCCTATTCCTGCATTGAGGCTGTCAGACCCTAAGGGTAAGGGGAACGCGAAGGTGGCGGATGCGGGACCGTCTAGACAGTTCGAGGTAGGTGAGAGTTCGACGAAGAGAAAAAGAGTAGAGACCAGGAAAGTGAAGGGTTTGACGCTAGGAAAGAAAAGGAAATGACTTTTAGTGCTACGGAGACCTAAACGCAGAGTCCGCATTAAACGAGCTGGCGCATATGCTGCACTGCCACTCCAACGAAGGAAGAAACTAAAAAACACTCCTATATCTAAGCCCAAACGATCGCGGCGTAAAAAAGGCAAGAAACACCCACTTAGTCCCAGAGTCCTTGAAAAACCCAAGCGTCGGACAGATAAGCGCAGACATAAGAGCCGCGCGCATGTGGTCAGTCTAAATCTTATACGATTCATCTGATTAAGACGGTGCGGGCTCGACGGGGGCATCGAGAGGAGGTCCGAGCTTGTTTGTCGAGCGACCGAAGGTCATTCGGCCACCCGAAATCCGACGGACTAACCCTTAGATTAACTGCCTAAAGAGGGATTGACCAAGACTTTCGTCCGAGCCGTCGGAAGAAATTAGGGGTCGGAGAGAGACCCATAATATTTTTCATGTCAAGTATTAACATTGACCTTTGAAATCAACGAAAGGAACGGCCACGCTTGTCGCGCTTAGTACCTAATGTTTTCGTCCGTTCCGGACCCAATTTCGAAGCGGCGAGCCACGGAGTGGGAATACAGAAATAGGCCTTGGCACAACTCTTTTGCATCATGCAATTGGTGTCGAAATGACCCCTCAAATTTTATTAATTTTAATATTAAAATTAAAATTGAGGAAAAAAATTAAAAATAATAAGAGGGACGAGAATAATGGCATAATTGCTAATTATTTAAATTTTTATCTGAATTCGTTCTTGAAGGAATTATCCATTATTTTTATTATTTCCCAAAAATAGAATTAGAAATGAGAAAAATAATTAGAAATGAAAAAAATAATTAAAAATAATAAAAGAAAAAAAAAACGAAGGAAAAATTATTATTTAATTAAATTTCGTCGAAATTTATTTGTGATAAAATTGATCTTCATTTTTATTTTTTTCGATGACCAAAAAAAAAAAAAAAAATAATAATAATAATAATAATA
Source organism: Chara braunii (assembly GCA_003427395.1). Classification (NCBI taxonomy): domain Eukaryota; kingdom Viridiplantae; phylum Streptophyta; class Charophyceae; order Charales; family Characeae; genus Chara; species Chara braunii. Next base: position 472,468 of record BFEA01000410.1, read on the forward strand.
AAAGGAAAAAAAAAACGATGATTATCTATTATTTGGTTGAATTTTATTATTATTCTTTATGATTTTTAGTCCGGAATGATTTGCTTACCCTGAGTCCAACGATTCTCTCGAGTCCCCGATAATTGCGAACCCTTACGCGACTTACCTCATTTACCTGATTGCTACCCTCTTGCTCCAATCCGGGTGTTATGAGTGAGTGTGGGTTGGATGGTCGTCGTGGTGTTACTGTCGGTGCTACTTTGGTTGCGCCACTCGACTTTACTGCTTCGGTGTGGCCACTGGTTCAATTCGGACACGACACTCTGGTTCAGGACAAGTTCGGTACTATCACGACATTGCTGCATTGTACGATACTCGGCATCGGGCAGACATCGGCATTGGTATGAGTTACAGCAACTCCGAATGATCGGCATCGGTATGAGTTACAGCAACTCCGAATGATTACTTCAGGTTGGGCATCGACATCGGTATGAGTTACAGCGACTCCGAATGATCGGCATCGGTATGAGTTACAGCAACTCCGAATGATTATTTCAGGTTCGGCATCGGCATCGGTATGAGTTACAGCAACTCCGAATGATTATTTCAGGTTCGGCATTGACATCGGTATGAGTTACAGCAACTCCGAATGATTATTTCATGTGCAGTATTGGTACGACACAGATTGTTACGGCTCGAAATAGGTACTTAAGGTTCGCCACAATCACAGCACATTGCGCGATGGTATGGTATTCTGCGTTGGGTTGTCATGTTGATGGCGCAGGCGATGCCCGCCCGGATCAGGTGTATCAGGGCTGGTATCATTGGTTCGGGCAGCGTTCTGCAAGCCCGTTATTTGTTACAAGTACTAAAAGACACTGCAGCTTGACCTTGTTCATTTTCGCTGTCCACTGGCTCAGCGCTGGCCAGTTTGCTGCTGTCCAGCGCGTTTATTCCTGGTACCGGGCCTGTTGTACCAGTGTACCTGGTTCGTTTCGGGTGCCTTCCAGTGGCTGATTTTTTCCCAATGCAGGCCTCACGGATCTGGTACCGGGCCTGCTTTGCAAATGTGGCCTACCTTGGCACTATCTGGAGGTCACATTCTCTGATGCAGGGAGGCCATAGGGAGGTCAATGGGGGAACTTGGGGATGGAGTCTGGGGGAGTACATTCAGCGTGCCTGGTGTCCGTCGCCCCATCTGCTCAGTTGACTTCAGAGCTTGCTCGCGGAGCGAGTGGGGAGAAAAGATTCGGACAGAGGAGGAGAGAACCACGTGCCTCGCGTACGCAGCACACGAGCTCCTTGGATACGGCCTGGATATCCCTGTTCGTCAAAAGGGGGCTATGTACGCTGCGATCGAGCGATCCAAGAGGAGGAGAACGATCCGACTGCAGGGGGGGACTTGCGTGCATGGGGGAGACAAGTCAGCGTGCTTGGTGTACGCCCTGCTCGTGAATGTGAAAAGAGGGGGAGTTCTTCAGCACGTGCATGGCGTACTCGGCTTGGTATCACCAACTAGGAGGGTACTTAGTGTGAGCATTGGTGAGCGTTTGGGAGGTGACACTTGGCACAACGAGATTGGAATGGGGCAACACTCGGAGGAGTGTCAGGCGTCCGCAGTTCGCACGAGCGAGGTCATACAGACACAAGCCAGGGGTTGACCAGGTCAAGGGGCAGGCCTGGTGTACGCCACGTTCAGTTAGACACAGCCCGCATACAGCCCGGTTCACGAGCTATACACAGGAGGGGAGAGCACTGTTCCGGGGGATGAGCCTAGCGCACGCAGGGGCTTCTTTCGTCACGATCAGGGTTCGCGAGCTCGTGAATGTGAGCGGCAGAACACTTGGAATACACATGCTCAGAGAGGGCAAGGGGAAATTGAGACTAACGTATGTACGCAAACCCCCTCTCAGACTCTTCGGGCACACAGGTGGCGTACTGTTAGCCCTGTTGTTTGAGTGATCTGTTTGGCCAGCCAGACCGCTGATTGGGTGACATGCTTGTGCGGCAAAACTTGATTGGGAAATTAGACTGCCTCGAAAAACCCTTGAACGGGGGATCTGCACGCTCGGCAGCTCGAGTGATCAATTTCCCCTATTAGTCCGTGAAAGCATTGGCTGGGGGGGGGACTCGGCAAGAAGAGGGACACTTGGCAATGTGCCTGGCGAGCGTGGCGCTCCCCATCTTCTTGACACGAGGTCGCCACCTTCTAATGACGGATCCGAGTGACGGGCTATCGTACTTAGTGTGCGGGCCTTCCCGAGTCGTAAGCTCTGAGATGGGAGCGAGCTTGCCAAGTGTCACGCGACCAGCAGTGTCATTTGAAGTGGACCGGCGCACCGCCCTCGAGGGAGAAGCGAAGCGAGGTTGTCCACCTTCACGAACCCGATCAGTGATTGCGCGTCTGAACTGATAACTGGCCACTTACTTGTCCTCAGAGTGTGGCGAAAATCGAAGGTCAGCGTCTCAGAAAGACGAGAGAGTGAAGGAACACATGTGAACGTAAAATAAATCAGTGAGTCTCCTCCTAAGCAATGTTGTCTGGCTCGAAAGTTGATCAGGTACGTTTGAACCTTGACCATTGAAGATGAGTAAGAGTGGGAGAGGGGCACTGAACACAGCATTGCTATCAAAAGACACTGCGTCTGTTGCATGACTGAAGACATAAACCGTGCACTCGTAACTTCAGTTCCAGGCAAACTGCAGGAAGGGGCCGTATCATGCTATCGAAACCGAGGTATCTAGCGAACACTTACATAGTTAAATATCACTAGACCTTGCTAAAGCCTGGTTCAGCTATGCCGCGGCGGCCACGTATTTGATCACGGAAAGTCTCTCTATTCTCGAGTGACCTCTGCCCTATTACACTGCTTCGTCGGCTAGCTGGATGGGGGGTCTGTTGATGTGATGTATGTCTATGGGTGATGACCAGTAAACAGTCAGACTCCTGAGCCAGGAAAAAGGGGTGAGATGGTGAGACCGACGGGTCGAGAGAAAGGAGGAAAGAGAATGTGGAACGGTGAATGAGATTGAGGGAAAATGTCGCGAGGGAAAACAGTGGGGGAGTGAGATCATAAATAGTGAGATTGAGGAGAAGTTGGTGTGCGGCATAGCGGTGAAACCGGTGAGATGAAAAAGGGTTTTGAGAGCATGAGTGAAAAAGTAAGCGGAGGTGAAGACGGGCGAGAAAGGGAGCTGGTTTTTCTTTATTACTGTTAGTATTTCAATCATTATTCCGTAATAGGGTACATTTGAGCTTGCCAGTGATCTGGCAGGGGAGGCAGGGATAAGGCTATTTAACGGGTGCATAAGGGAAATGGAAGAAAAGGCGAGAGGAAAAGGGACTCGAGAAGAAAGAAGACAGAGAGAGACCACACTATAACGAAGCGAGTGAGTGAGAAAGGGAGAGAGAGGAAAAGAGACTATATACACAGAGAGTGAGAGGGAGAGAGAGATACACTTGGAAAGACGACTATATGCGGACAGGTTCAAGTTGGGCCTCTCGGGCGGCTTGACTGAATAGTGAAAGGAGATCAGTCCCCCTGATTGGCACTTCATTACCCATCCCTGTGTTGTTCTTTTGAAAAGCTGGTCAGTATTTTTCTCTGTCCAATATTCGCCTCTCTAATCTAATTGCCTTACCCTGTTTCTTTCTTTTAAGGGACTGTTCTGAACCGCGTGAGTAAAACACCCCTGATCAGATTAAACTTGGATTCTGAAACCGTCTGAGGAGAGAGAACATTTTAATTGAATAATGTAATTCGTTATTTATTTTTCCTTTTTCCGTGCTCTGATAATGCCAAAAAGTTATCCTTAGAACATGACGGGTGACAGGCGACTCTCAAAAGCTCTCCTACTGGTCGCTGAGGACCTCGAAAGCGGGCGCAGCGAGTGACAGGCGTTGTTGCCCTTGGCTTCAGCGAACAGCAGGCGGCCCCTCCCCGGGTTACCTCACACCGGCAGGGCTATCCTCCTTGGTTTTGCTGTCGGCGGCATCAGAACGGTGCTAGCGGTTTTTCCTTTTCATCGTCCGTCATATTATGACGATTGAAAGTCTCTGAATATTTTTACTATTTTTGTATTATTATTATTTTGCTCCTGTGCTCCTTGACTCAGGCGCGACTTGAATTTGGAGGTCGTCGCGACGGTCGAGGGCCTTGAGCACTCACCTCTTTTGGTTGGCCTACGGGTTCTTGCGTGTTTGGGATGTTTGGGCCAGAGAAATTAGCGTGCATGCGAGCCGGCAAGTGATTAGTCCACAAGCTGGAAAGAACCTCAAAGGCGGGGACCGTCAGCGAGTGTGTCATCCGCCAACCGCTGACTACCGTAAGAGGGGCTTGAGTGCGCGTGTCGTCGGGACCAGAGCCTAGGGCACAGTGAGGAGCTACGCAGACGTGCCGAGTGCCCAGCTGGTCTATGGAACCTTCTCCACATCGGCCTTCAAGGTTCTCATTTGAATATTTGCTATTATCGTCGAGGGGCGTACCGGGCCCAGTTCACCACGGCCCGCGCTTAGGCCTTGCAACGGCCCGAGCCCTTAGTTCCGCGACCAGCTGTTTGAGAGAGAGTTTGGTCGCTGGGGACCCGAGGTGGCGGTGGGCTCCACATAGGCTAAGCTGTGTGGAGGAGGTTGTGGGGACAACCTGTCAAACAGCATCGGACTCGGGAAATAGGCGGTGAAAGACTATTCGAGTCAGATAGTTGTTGGCTCCCCTCCGCAGTCTGCTTTAGGATGGCAGGACCCGTTGGACAATTTTCACCGAAGTGTTGAAAGGATGACCGCTACCGAGTGCCGCCGATCTTGATGAAACGGTCGGAAACGTAGACGACGGAGGCGGAAAAAAAATGAGGAGTGAGCCTGACGGGGTTCTCCGCTAGGATGTATTCGGGAGGAGAGTGTGGTTGAGGTAGCAACCACACCAATTGAGCGCAGCTCGTCGGAGTCACGCACAAGGGCAAAGAGATGTCGAGTTAAGGAAGCAAAGTGTCAGAGGAGGGGGGAAGTCAAGGAGAAATGGGTTGAACCTGACGCGGATTCGCACCGAGGTGCGTTCACAGAATGGAATGACCGAAGCGGAGCGAGAGATGAGTATGGCGAGAGATAAGTCTACCTCCTTCATCCCTCGATGGTTTTGAGTGAGGAAGGAGGCGAAGTTGGGGTTTTGACCCCGGGCGAGTGTGATGGTGGGGTTAGAATTGGCTATGGGTTAGTGGTCTAGGAGGTCAGTAAGGAAAAGTGTGTGCGGGGGTGAGACGAACGAGCGAACATGGAGGAATAAAAAAACGAACAGTTCGCCCGATTTTTAACGAAATTAGGCAAACTGAGATTTAACTCTGGGATTCCTGGACCCTGCGAGTCGAGCCATGAAGTCAGAATAGGGACTGAGTGGTTGGGTTGGTCGACATAACCACTAGAGGCTGCACGGTCGTTGTAGAGGAGACTCTCGACGGGGGCAGGGATGATTTGCGTGAACCCGATCACGCTGGAAGACCCGGTGTATTAAAGAAAGGTAGCAAACGACGGGGATAGGAGGTGAGGGAAAATAATAGTAATAATAATAATATTGAGATCCTGGGTTGTGTATAAGGGTGACACTTACCTAACCATAGTGTGTTAAGGGAGCGGTAAGAGGATGATGTATTTGTCTGCTTTCTAGCGGAAGATTCATCCTTGTTTTACACATAAAGCGGGTTTGATTCCTTCATGACAGACTGTGTTCTGGAGGTCGTCGTTCCGATGATTTCCGTTGGTTAGGTACGTCTGGTTCTAATTTAACAGCTATATAAAGGGAAAGAGTGAGAGAAGGGGGCCGGGCGAAAAATCACCTGGTCAACTGGAGCCGAGCACAGAGCCCTGCGGCGAGGTGCTTACACCTGGTCGTGTTCAACTTGAAGAATCATTCTCCAATTGCACATTCAGGGAGTGAGGTGTATTGAGGGGTTGGAGACTTACCTGTTGGCCGGTGTGGAGCTCATCCTATCGAAGGAAGTAGCCCCTCCCTATCTCTCTGCGTGCACGGCCGTCCCTTAACGGAGGAGTAATATTCCTTACTAAATTCGTTAACGAACCTGTCAGCCCGCTAAATAACTACGCAAGGGAATTCCTCTATCGCCAGCTTTGCAGAGGGAACTGGTTGGATGATGAACCAATAAGATTATGACAAGAAGGGACAGATTAAGAGTTTTGTCTTGGTTGTATGGGTGATGGTGTTTGTCGCTACGGGCGTGTTTGTTGTTTTCATCCGAGTGTAACTATAGGCCATACCCGGTGGTTGGCAGTCAAGAACCGACTGCAGGTTCTTACATGACTGTCGCATGAAGACTTGGTTGAGGCAACACTTTTTGGCAGGTAGCGCAGATGTCTTGGGGATGAACTCAGCAAGGACGGAAACTGTGTGTGAAGAGGCAAGCGAGCGGTAGGCTCAAGAGCTTATGTGCTGGCCGATGCAGTGCCTAGGCTCATCGAACAAGAGCTGCAGCAGACCAGCCGTGGGGATTGCAGATCCGTCTGCTGGGTGGTGTGTTAGCCTATGCAACAACGGGTCAGTTGCAAACTGAAGACTTACTTTATGCCTAACACGTTGCCTATCTATGGACCGAGGAAGCGAGTGGTAGAGATTGCAGTTTTGGTTGTTGGCCGACGCGCCCCTCCTCTGACCAGCCTGTGCGGTAACAGGGCAGCTACGGAGTTGCAGATCTACCTGTTGGCTAGGGTACGACTCTTTGAGTTGAGCGACGCAGTTGCAACCAGGCTGCAAGGTGTAGGCTTACCTGTTGTCTGAGGCGGTCGGATACGCCATTCACTCTAAACGGGGTGAAAAACCGTGAGTCTAGTTGTGGGTTGCGTATTATAGTCATGGTCTCGATCAAAGGACTGATGGAGTTGAGCCAGCGGATTCTGCATTGGAAAACGGGGGGTATTGCTACGAGTTGGAGGAGCGTCAAAGGGTCAACAGTTGACAGTCTGCCTCTCAGTTGACCAAGTCGCGGGGCACTTTGGATGCCATTGCGGGGCCCTCAGGCGTACCAAGACTTCAAGGCTCTCTCATGCGAGTCTGAGAACACCCTTCTTGTATCTCGAGCGTCTGAAACCTCTCTCTTTATCTTTCTTACTCTAAGTCTAGTCCAGTTCTGAGAGGAAGGTGGCAGGCGGGATTGCAACTCGTAGGACCGCAGCAAGACTCTGTGGGGAGTCAACCCACTTATTGTGGGAGCTCTGGCGGAACCTAGGTGAGGTTCTGGAGGCAGAAAACTGAGAGGTAATCCTTCATCTCCTTCTATAAACCCAATTATAAACCCTATCTGTATTTCTTGCTATTTTTTACTGAGTATACTACTTGTATCCTTACTTTGACTTTTATGTTTGATTTTCAGGATACAATTCGAACTTAATAAAATGAATGATTGTGCAAGTTGCAGTTTCAGTTTTGTTTGTCGACTGAAAGCAAATTGTGGGATTACATCTGGGGGAAGGATGGGAGGAAGGTTGTATTGAACGTGTCTGACTGGGTCAACCAAAGGCTGGGAGAGTGTCCATAAGATTGAAGGGTCCAGTGCTATGTTTATTTGTCGATTGCTTGAAGGACCAGAAAGGTTCCCATAAGTTTTGGTAGTCTGGTTGCTTTGACTTGTTAGGATTGTTTGTGCTTGATTGTCAGGACCAAACATTTTTCCATAAGATTGGATGGCTTGGTCGCCTTGTTTCGTTTGGGATTTCCGATGTTTATTTATTTTGAAGGTAATTTAGGTGAGGGACTGAACAGGTTTCCATAAGATTAGGTGGTCTGGTTTGGAGCCGCGCACATGCTGAAACCAAAAGGTTGAATTTGTTTATATTTTATACTACTTACTTATGAACAAGCTAGTCAGACATTTTTCCATTAGATTGGATGGTGTGACTATAACTTATCACCAACTGAAGAGAGTATGAATTAAAAATAAAAATTGTGGTAAGAAGGGTCAGGCTGAATCTTGATCTAAGATGACCGGTTCAGTCATATGTTGCCTTAAAAGACAAAGTGCAGACAATTATATATAACTTTGATACTTAAATGGTTCATGGCGACTATGTTGGCTAACCTCGTCATGTGTTCAAACTTGAAGAAGAGAGAAGTTGTAGTGCCCTGTGTTTATGTATATTCTATGGCTGAGCTAGACAGGTTCCCATAAGATTGGGTGGTCTAACTTTATGCCTTATGTAAGCTGGGTATAAAAGGATAAATCATTGAAAGATCATGAATCATTGTTTGACAAGGTTGGCCTTGGGGCTGGTGAGAGTATTTATCTTTGTGATTTGGCCTTGCATGTGGCTGAGTGAGATTGCTACTTAGTCAGAGTTTCAGTTTGACATGTAGTTGCTTTAGATGCTCGCCACGTGCTAGAGTCATCGGAGTTAGTTTCAATTTCTTGCATTTTTTTAGCTAAGTTTATTTTACTTAGGTCAATTTCTGCATTTTTTGAGATTTTTTATTATACTTGGTCTCGTATAAATTTTGGTAAGCCACTTTCTCTACTGGAAGCGCTGTCGAAATTTCTACTTTTCTAGGTTCATTTTGTATGACTTTTTGGCTTAGTAAAAATTTGAAAAGTCTCATTTTCTAAAGGGAGTGTTGCCCAAATTTTTGCTACTTCAAGGCGTTAGACAAAATTGTACCTTGAGAAGTCAAAGTCACTTTATATTTTGAACTTAACTTTGTAGAAATCTTGGATTAGCAGTTTTCCAAAGGGAGTGCTGCCGAAATTTCTACAAATTTAAGGAGTTAGTTGAATTTTTGTCTTAGTTGAACTGAAACCTTGCTTCTGAGTTTATATCTGACTTAGTAAAAATCTGGATAGCCTACTTTTCTAAAGGGAATGCTGCCCAAATTTTTACTAATTCAGGGAGTTAGACAAAATTTGACTTTCCAGAATTAAAGATTGTTTTTTTTTTCATATTTGAGCTAATATAAATTCCGAGAAGGCACTTTTCCTACGGGAAGCGCTGCCGAAATTTTCTTAGTCTAAAGGAGTTAGATTATATTTTGACAGGTAACGATTATAGCAATCCACCCTGAATAAGAGAGATGCTGCCATAGGTCTGCCTTGCGTTGGGCACTGGCTTAGAGGCAGACCTAGGCTTAACTTGTTGAAGGGTCTTGGGTAAGAATGTGTCATGGAACTGTATTCTCCATGCACTTATGAATTTAGCTTGAGGATTGACCTGTTTTGTATTACAGGTCATCTTGATCGTTTGATTCAAGGTTCGGACTAAATTAAGATTGATCCCAAGAGGATCATCTTCTGTTATCACTGATAACAAGTCGGTTGTCGCTTCGTCGGTTTACGATTCAACTGCAATCCACTCCGCCACTCAACCTAAAGGCTTTAGCCTTGTGATTTGAACTGTTTTGTTGTGTTTTCACCCGGGGTTTATTTGAATGACCATTTAAGAAAAGTACTGAGTATTTTATTTTGAAGAGTTGTACAAGAGTGAGGCTTGCATGGCTAAAGCGAGGGGTGTGAGTGCAGAGAATGGTTGAAGTTGACCCCGTGTAGTGCATTGACGTTTGGTTGAATCTTTGATGTGATTGCAGGTATGTCTGCTGGTTCGGACTTTGGATTGACTGCCTGCGATCATATACATATATATGGATGAGAGAAATCTCATTGTGATTGTGAGAAGTGATCGTCACATAATTATAACCCTCCATATATATGTAAATACATATGTATTGAGTGTTTCGCACGACCTACTGTGATCGTGCGTAAGGGTTTAAAAAATTATGTTTTTTTAGATAAGGGATATCCATTGTTATCCTTTGTTTTTTAGAGTTTTATAGTTGGACGTTGTAGTCCGTGACAGCCATCAAAGTCAAACCTCTTTATTTCTCTCCAGGCCCTAGATGATGGAGCTGGTCTCTAGGGCGATAAGATACGATTGTCACCACAAGTATGAACCTGTGTACCACCCACTCTCTGCAAGGTGCAGAAGAGGGTGTGGTTCTCAACCACACTTGGCGGTTGTCCAACGTCGAGAGATCAAGCCTTCAAGGCGCGTGTCAGCCGACACTTGAGTGTCGAATACGACCCTCTAGAATAACGAGGACCGCATGAGTATGGGTACTACATAGTACGCCATCATTTCGACTGCTTGTGTATGCTTGCATTGCGAGTCGATACGAGTTAGCCCTGCGTCCGCAAGGTTTTATACTAAGTCTCGCGCTCGACGCCTATCCGATTTTCCGCATCGAAGAGTTATGCGATGGCTGCTAAGGGACTAGGAGTGTTGTCGCATTGTTTGTTATGTGTGCTTCTGTATATATGTGCGTATGCGTGCGTGTTTTATTTTTATGTTCTTTAGAGTGGTGTATGCATGGTGTGTGGGATGCGTCCTAGTCGATCGACGACAAGTCGCGCTTGGGACCTCATCCCCCCCAAGGCGTTGGTTCGCGTGCGAGTCCAATAGAGGTGTAAAACCGTGTGTGGACTGGTAGCTCAGCGGGGATACGCCCACCGAAGGGAGGTGACAGCTCGCGTAAGGTGGAGGTAAGTCATGTCTCGCGTAGGCCCTATCCTGTCGTAGGGACTCGCGAGAGGTATGGCTGGCGCACTCGGTCGGAGCGGCTTGCGGAAGCTCCATGTGTATTCGCGACGAGGATCAGACCAACTCCTGCGTGACGCGGCTGGGAGGGTCCCGCCCCGTTTCGTGCGGTGTCGGACCAATGCGCTCGACAGCGGGCCCGGTACCGCCGTGCGACAACTCGGTTCACGGTCACATGTTCCACCGACGTCCGACATTGCATGGATGGACAATCCGTCGTTCGTCCACGGGACCTGGTTTTGGAAAAGTTCAAGACGACTCAGGGGCCGACCTCATCCTTTGACATAAATTTGTGGCGTCATTTCCTCCATTCGTCATTGTCCAAATGCGGACCGTGTGAAAACGTCCACAGACGATCTTCCAGGCCACGAAATGACTGTGGGGTCCCGGAATACGGTTTTTGAAAGACATTTCGGCCTGCAGCGGGCCTTCATCTGCCCTGGCCTACAGCCAGGGCCTATTTGGCTATTTGCCAGTTCGGCCTGTGGGACCAGGCCGTGGCCTGACCCCACAGGCCGTATATTGTTTCAGTCCAGTCCAGTCCCGCCCGGTACCACGGTCGGTACCAGGCCAGTCCAGTCCAGTCCAGTYAGTCCGCTGGGGGTATACCCCAGCTGCAGTCTGTTTTTCGGACTCTTCTTCACTCTTCACTTTCGCAGATCTTGGAGTACTTGCGTGTGGAGTCTGCATCGGAGCTGCGCTGTCCCCTCCAGCTCCATCTCTACCTCCTCCTTCGTCTCCATCCTAACGGACCGCCATCCCGGCGGGTCAGGCACACTGGTATCAGAGCGGGAACGGTCCCGGCTCCAACCCGTCCTTCCCCCCGCAGGCAACAGCGGGTGCGGGATAGGTGTAATCCCGACAGCGGGATTTTCAGGGTTTTTTTGTTGAAAACAGTGCGGGATAAGTGTAATCCCGACAGCGGGATTTTCAGGGTTTTTTTGGTTGAAAACAGCGCGGACACGTGGCGAAAAGAAGAGAGAGCGTTACCACGCACGTGCGCGCAAGCGCCAAGGCCAAGGCCGCCGCACGCACGCGCCACGTGCC
>BFEA01000410.1:499440-515351 GCA_003427395.1 Chara braunii
GAGAGAGAGAGAGAGAGAGAGAGAGAGAGAGAGAGAGAGAGAGAGAGAGAGAGAGAGAGAGAAAGAGAAGCTGCTTAATGGATCGGCAATTGGGTAATGGAGGATGTCGACTGATCACCGATTGAATACTCTCTAGAGTGTTGGGAGTGGTAGCGAATTTGATTGATTGATCAGTTGGTTGATTGATTGATTGAATGATTGATTGATTGATTGACTGATTGATTGATTGATTGATTGAATGAATGATTGATTGATTGATCGATTGACTGATTGATTGATTGAGTCGTTGAGTGAATGATTGATTGATTGGTTGATTGATCGATGGGTTGGTTGACGGTGGATTGCTCATTGTGCTGACAAATGCAGTTCTCAACTACGTTTGGTATGAAAGTTAGTGTTCCACGGCAGCTCTCCCTTCTTCCCCCGAGTACAACGCACTGTCATTATAGCTGCATTTACACTGAAAGATAGGGGAAGAAGATAGGAGGGGAAAGGCTAATCTTAGAGGTTAAAAATTGTTTCGTGATTCCTAGGCGCCGAATCGTGTTTTTTTTTTTGTTTTCCTTCCATTAGATGATGGTTTTAAGTGTCGTGGGGAGTTATGTCGTCCTCAGAATGCAACGCAGGGGGATTGTTTTTTGTCGTATCTGGCGGTGATTGCAGCAGGCAATCGCGTTGGGTATCTTTTCTTTTTTGGGGGGGGCCGGCGGGACTCCATGCCAATGATTTCGATTACTTGATTAATTAATCTTTCTTCTTCATTTTTTTTGGTCGTATCTGATCATTGCTCCTGGCTTTTCCCGGTGTTACCCGCCTTCCTCCCGCCCCCCCCGGAGTAGAAGGCATGGGCGTTATAGCTCTGCCCGACCCTAATGACCATGTCTTCTATTCGGAGAAGGCGTTAGATGTGTCATGAGCTTCTGGCGTAGCTGCATAGCTGCATATGCATCGCGTCTCGTTGCAAGTTCCACGTTGTCTTCTTCCCTCGAATTGAACGCATGGGCATTAAACCATCAGTTCACGGACCCCTACTATTCACGGAAACGCAGTGCACTGCCAGCGTGGCAAAATGAGCAGTGATCCTAGTGACCATGCCGTCTATTGGCTAGAATTGAACGCACGGCGCAGGTTGGGAGGGAAACGGCTGGTCTCCCCCCAAAAATAGATTGAAAACGAAATCAGGGAAAAAAAAAGAAAACAAATGAGGTAGAAAAAATAGATTGAAAACGAGATCAGGGAAAAAAAAAAAGAAAACAAATGAGGTAGAACGCTATGCTTGCAGGGGTCCCCTGTATAGCGTTAGGGTTAGTGGTAGGTAGTGAAAGTAATAAAAGATTTGTTCCATGACATGGCAGAAAGCCAGTTAAAAAACATGTGAGGTGAGAGAAAAAAATCTGGCTGTCCCCCTATGAGGAGACGGCAGCTTTATTAAAAAAAACGAAGGTAAGAAAAAGAAGAAACTGGGCTTGACTGCACTACTCAGACGGCCTGCCTTGCTGGCAGGGCACTAATCTTAGAAAGAAACAAAACCCAAAAAAAAAAAGACGAAAACAAAGACCTATTTGGACGTAATATCCATCTGAAACATTCTGGAAAGTAGTGTGAGTATGCCCTGAGTGAGGGCATTCCCGAGAATGTGAATAGGAGGAAAGAAGCAAAAGGGAAAAAGCAAAGGCATCGAATATATGGCTGTGATAGTTGTCAGATACACTCTGGAAAGTAGTAGTTTGATTATGCCCTCAGTGAGGGCCTTTCCTGAGAAAGAGGGATACGTCTGCCCTGCCGGCAGGCTGAGGGCACTAAACCAAAGAAGAAGGTAAACAAAAAAGAAGAGATTTGGCCGTGATAGCGATCAGATACATTCTGGAAGTATTGTGGTGACTTTGTGAGTATGGGGCTTGGTAGACACTCCTCGGGCGCGTAAAGTCCCCAAGGAAATTACCGTTCCGCCTATCCTCGGGGATTACACACACAAAAAAAAGTGAAAACATTTTCTCCGGGAACCGTCGGCTACAACCATTTTGTGGCCTTCACCGAGGTACCTCGGAGGTCAAGGATTGGCGATAATCGGAGCGGTGAGGGCACCCATTGTCGGCAATAAATTTTCGTCGGCTGGTCCATTGGAGTACCTACTGGCCACCGCACGGACATCTTGGGTTGTCAACGTTCAACTTCCAGGATCCTTACGCCAACGGTATCCGGTGGTGGTCGGGTGGCCTGCGCGAACGTCTTCAACCGGTGTTCTCCCTCGCAGTGCGTGCCACCAAACGGAAAGGGCTTCAACGGTCAGTGAAATTGAATATTTTAGCCAACTCGCCTTTTGATTTCCCTTTGTACTCGGCAACGTAAAACGTAGAGGGCATTTGTCGGATGCTGCGGTCTGCCGTTTGCTGCCCTCGTCGTCACCGTTTGCTGGAGGTGTACCGACGTCATGTAGTTACTTCTCTTCCCTATGCGTCGTTCATGGCCGACGTTTTCCGAATGCTGCCGCTGCTGCTCTTGATAATCATTTTGTTTGTCCTTCTAATCGTCTTACATGTCTGCATCCTCGGCAGGCTGTCTGGACACACACAGAAGAGGCGTTCTGCGAAGAAGGGCATCATCATGGACGGATGGCAGGTGAAGAGTAGGTCTTCGTGGACCACTCCATAAGCCACCGTGCAGGCCATATCTAGGCTCGCAGTGCAAAGGCGTACGACCCGTTAGAGTGCGTGTGTCGTATGCTGTCCTCTACCATTTGCTCCCTTCATCGTCGCCATTTGGTGGACCTTCACCGTCATCGTGGAGTTATGGCCCTGTCGTACGTGTCGTTGATGACCAACCTCTATTGAAGGTAGCCACTGCTGCTCCTAGTCGCGATTTTGTTTGTCGTGGTCCTGTTCCACGTGTTCATCCTCTATCGTTGATGGCTGACCTCTATCGAAGGCCTCCAGTATAGAAGACGAGGGATCAACACCGACTGCAGTTGACATAGACATCGGCAGCACGTCCCGCAGGCGTTCATCCACACTGGATGCAATCGCCATCGCCCGAAAGACACGTGGCGACATACGCAGCTTCTCCCGGAAGTACTCCTCCATCGCATCATCGCAGTGCCTAAGATCCTCCCACACCCCCCCCCGTCCTGCTTTTCATCCACCACCTTGGCGTCACTCGTGGAAGAACACTGCATCCCATGGCGCAGCAAACCTGAACTACAGCCTCGGTGATGGCTACGGTATCCAGCCCTTCAACCGGGACTTGATGAAGTGTCGTCCTCCTCCATGCGAGGATCTGTGCTGTCATTCTGCCCAATGCCCTCTCCTGCTGACAACGAAAGAGCACGGCCGTCACGGCTGCTGCCACGACAGTCTTCTCGATCGTTGTCAACTTTGCAAGCCCGTTGTCGATGCTGCCCTCCATCGGCACATGTGTTGCAATGCTCATGAACCACGAAAATACAACAACCTACCAACTCGCCACGACCATGGTAACCTCAGCGCCAAGTTGCCAATGACATTCCCCACGTGTGCTCGACTCCACACATACGCGCGGCGGCAGGAGGAGGTGATGGCGATGGACCTTCGCGGGGCGCTCACAAATTCGTCTAGACTTATGATGACTCCACTGCGCTGCTGCAAATGCCCGTTTCCACTACCGCCAATATGGATGCCACCTGCCCCGCGTCGCCATCGTGACGTGCAGCACCCGGAGGTCCATTGCTTTTTAAGTTTTTTTTTTCTCCCGTCGCCAGCGCCTTTCAAAATTTCACGTCTTCGGCAGCTGGACCACACCGTAGCGAGACATCACCCAATGGACCAAGGCATTGCCCCCCTCCGCGACCAACTTTAATATTATGAAAATGGCCGCCGGGGGCCAAAAGGAATCATTCTTGGGAGACCACCCCCCGAGGATAGATGGAACGACGACGGGAATTTCCTTCAAAACCCCAAAGGAAACTTCCTTCAGCCCCAAGGACGCCCCAAGGAGTGTCTAACGAGCCCCTGTGCCCTAGGGCAGATGCCTTCCCTGACATCTCTTTTCTTTTTCTTTCATGAAACAGCAGAGGTCTTTATTCATCATTCATCTGGATGTAGTTTTCTTTTTTTTGTTTTGTTTTTGCTTGTCTTTTTGGTGCCATTGATGGCACAAGGTACAACACTTGAGTTTCAAGGTATTTTTGCTTGTCTTTTTGGTGCCATTGCTGGCACGAGATACAATACTCGAGTTTCAAGGTAGGCTGGTACGGGTAACCCATTTTTTTTTCCCTTTCAGCCTGTTACTATAGCAGTCAGGCTTGGAAAATTGCAACTTTGGTTTGTCAATGTAGGTCTGTGTGAACCGGTGGTTTAAACCACTATGACACGGCCCCAGCCTTGCAGTCCGAAACTTGTTGCCACAAGAAAACCAGGCCGAAACGTCGAACAATGGGTCTGCCGTTGATAAATCTGATCGGTGGTCACATTTTCGTTTCGCGCTTTCAGAATTCGAGGTGTCAGGCCCATGGCCCAGGTCCCCATGTATACTGGTGCTCTAATGTGCTTGTATCTAAGGCAGCGGTTCAGTTTTGCTATGGTCGTTAAAAGGCCGATGTGCTGTACGCCAAAGAGAGCCTTGTTGTATCAAGGACCCATATCTATTTATACATTAGGTGTTTTCACAACATACAATAGTACCCGGATACTCGGAATTGTGCTTTGGCCTTCGGTAACTAGTCTGATTCGATTGACATTCAATCAAATTTGGGTATGTATAGAGAAAGGACTCAATTTCTTGTGCAAAGAAATGAGGCCGAGGGTGTATCTATAGCCTGCTGATTAGTCCGTGAAACTCCAACCAAACTTTTTGGAGCAGCCCACCATTTCTTGCCCTTTTCTCCCCTTCGGTTTCACCCTGCAGTTCTCTGTTGCAGAGAGGGAGAAGTATATATATGGATAATGCATATATCGTCAAATATATGTATAATGCATATTTATTCTGGATTATTGACCGACTCTCGTGTGACACCTGTCGGGGCATTCATCATCTATGCCATCACCATTATCAATCTATTGCGACTACCGCTGTCTGTGCTGAAGGGTGTCCAACATTTCCTCATTGTACACATCGCTATCACCCAGATATACTTTGTCCCTTTTGTGCCCAAGGACGCTATCAGAACTGCATGATGCCGCACTGTGATGAACGTCCTGCTGCTCTTTTGACATGTGGACAACATGTCCTCTGTCAGGACTGTTTTGATGGGATGGTTCGTGCTAGCCGTCCTGCTGAATGCTGTGCTGGCGCAACTCTCCTTGGTTATCCTTGTGAACATCCACATCATCCTCACCGTAGCTGTCCTATCTGCCGAGGTGGGAACAGTTCAAGAAAAAAAGAAAAAAAGAGAAAAAAGAGAATAAGAAAATAAGGAAAAAGAAAAAATATGTTGATCTATGGGATGTGTTATTTGCTTTGTGACAATTGGATTATCTGTGGGATGTGTCATTTGCTTTGTTTCCCTGTCAGGAGGTTTCCTCCTTTTCTTTACCTCCTTGCCTTTTGGTTGCATACAAGTGGGTCCTTGTGATACACGGGGATGGGGGCAGCCAGCGCTCAACCTGTCATCCACGTGGCTGGCCTTGTACGTAAGAGGTGATGAACAGGTGGGGCTTTCCTTCCTTCCTTCTTTTCCTTTCCTTGTTTTGCCTTTTTCCGCCTTTGCGCTCCGATTCACAGTGTGACAATATATCGTCAAAAAGAGCTGGCCAGTAATTTATATATATATCGTCAAATAGGGCCTTGTTAGACACTCCTTGTGGACCCAAAATCCACAAGGAAGTGCTCGTTCCACCTGTCCTCGGGGATGATTCGCGAAAAAAAAGTGAAAACAGCACAAGGAAATTTCCTTGTGGCGTCCTTGTGGCTACAACCAATTTTTCCTAATCCCCAAGGGACCTTCCGAGGTCCCTCGGAGCACAAGGAAGCGCAAAATTTGGAGCGGCAAAGGCATGAGTCAACGCACAGTTTCGGTTTGAGGGTGGTCCAGACGTGGTCCACCGAACGGGAGCACAGACATCCCTGCCCTCCACCGTTTGGGCGGCACCCTAACGGCTCCAAACGGTCACCGTCCGCGTGAGGCCTCCGTCCGACGAATCGGCCGTCGCCGACCGGTGTCATGCGGTCTGCCGCGCTGGGAGATCGTCGACAACGGTCGGAAATTCGAATGCTTTTCTGCGTCGGCGCTGTGTTCGACGACGACAGGTGGATTTTGGAAGATCGTCGTTTTCGTCGGTTGTCGTCATGCCTTGCACGTCGGAGCACAGATCTTCCCTTGCTTTTTTTTTTGTCGACGGAGTTCTTCGCTGGATGGTTGACCGCTGACGTGGAGCTGCTGCCCTTTCCACGGCCCTTACATGGCCGACCTGCTGCACAGACTGCCTTCGCTACTCCTTGTCGTCGTGCTGCTTCTCATCCTTGTCTTCTTCCACGTGTGTTTCGTCGGCCTGCTCCCTATTGCGGCTCGCAAAAGGAGATCTTCCAAGAACGGCGACAGGATGGATCGACGACTGACCAACGACAGATCGACATGCACGACAGCAGGAGTGAGCAATCACCAACGCACTGCGGGGTCTATGGCCAAGCAAGCATACAACCCGACATTGTATGCTCACCTGCCTTCGCATGAGATTCCTCTGCGCCGCTCGAGGAATCACTCTGCAACCCAACGAGTAGCACAACTGAACAACAACCTCCGATGTCGCCACGTAGTCGGGGCCATCGTCTGGAGCTTGCATCAATGTCCTCCGTCTATGTGCGCACAACTGCTCCTTCAGTCGTCCCAACGCCCTCTCCTGCTGACATCGAAGAACAACGGTAGACACGGCCGCCGCCATGGCCTGCAGCTCAAGAGGCGTCAACACCACACGTCCACCCTCTCCGCTGCCCTCCATAGCTGCGACCTGGACACGGACCCGTTGCTCCGCTGCCGTGTGTGTCGTCCTTCCACACCTGACAAAGAAGCCAAAGATGCCTGTCGAAAGCTGGCCCCTTTTCTCTGGATGCAGTCCCGCAGACGGAAATGTGTTTCAAGGCGCAGTCGACATGTGCGAAGGTCGACGGCGATGGACGCACCCGACGATGCCTGCGCACTCGCAACGGCCGGGGGACGGAAGTGACGCCACCGCTAAGCCCGTTTCAGCAGTACGCCGTCTTTGCGCCGCCAGCCGCACATCGTTGTCGTCGTCGCAGCCGTCATTCGAAATTCGAATTTCAAACGTTGACGCCCCCGGGTTATTTTTTTTTCCCTTCACCCGCCTCATGCCGTTTCCCACCACACGTCGCTGGACCACGACGCCTCCGTACGGACAAAAGACGGTGGACCAAGGACGACCGACCCCACGGCCACTAATTTCTGTATGAAAACGGCCGCAGGCACGCCACAGGGAAACATCCTCGGGGGAGGTCCCCAAGGATGAGTGGAACGACGCCGCAAATTTCCCTTAAGAGCCACAAGGAAATTTCCTTGTGGCTCAAGGAACTCGTAAGGAGTGTCTAACGAGGCCCATAGTCGTTCGTCAAAAAGAACTGCCCGGTAAACCATAGGCAGAGAGGGAGAAGAAGACAACAAACAAGTGGTTGTGATGAACTGTTCATCAGAGTTTCACCGACTCATGTATAGATATATCAGTTTGATGATAGTTTGTCACAGCCCCTCGTTTGTTTACCTCTAGCTCTGTTTGACGATATATATGTGTATATATCGTCAAATATATATATTCAGCCTCCTGGCGAGTTGGTGAAACTCCGACGAAACAGTTTGTCACAGCTCCAAATTTGTTGTCCTCTTCTCCCTCTCTGCCTACGGTTTATCGGGCAGCTCTGTTTGACTATATATATATGTAATGACCCGCCGAAACACGGACTGAGAACATTGCTGATTTCTGAGATTTGCTGCTGGAATGAATGCCTTGCTGAGATTCCCGCATTCTGCTGTGGTTTCCAAGTCTGTGTGTGTGTGCGTGCCTGCTGGTTTGCATGCCTGTCTGAGTGCTTGTCGGCTGAGTGTGTGTGTGACCCGCAAGGGTACTTGTTGGTTGAAAGGTGCCGCAGGGCCGGTACTTACTTGTGGGCGTGACTTTGAGGGTTGCAGCGGGGAAAACACTCAAGTAGCGGGGTTTGGCCCGCGGCACTTAGAGCAGCGGGAAAAACACTCAAGTAGCAGGTAGGCCGGTACCACTCAAGTAGTGGTAGAAGTGTCGGGTACTGGAGCCCGAGCAGAAGAAGACAAAAAGTTGGCATTTTTAGAGGCCCAGTAGCGGTAGGTTAGAGGTACGCCAGTACCAGTCAGAGTAGCTCGAGTCTAGGGCCTGTCCTGACGATAGCAGAGCCTGCAATGATGTTTCCCTCCGAAGGGAGGAGGTACTGGTTGCTGGAGGCCGCTTGGCCTAGGAAGTCACCGCCCAAGAGGCCAGTAGGCCGCTATATCTCCCGGAGGAGCAAGCAGCTCCTCCTCATTTGCGGTATGCAAGGATTGGCGACATGCTGCTGAGCCAAGCGCTGGACTGTGCAGTGCTGCCTGGAGGTGAAGAGCATCTGGGCGCTCAGCCTGGCTATGGCGAGCAGCCCAGCTTGAGGAGGAGGAAGAAGGGGGCGAAGGAGGAGAGTGGCGAGGTACTTACCTGGCTATGGTGGACACCATCTTCATCACCTTGGTGGGCGATGCATCTGGAAGGCCCCAGTTGGGGTAGTGCCGCACCAAGGAAGCTCAAGGCAGAGTCAGGCATGGCGACTTAGTCAGCAGCGGCATAGCTGCTTTGGGTTGTCCTTTGGACAGGAGTGCAGCGACATAGCTGCTTTACGCTGTCCTTTGCACAGGAGGGCAGAACGTCATCAACTAAATACAAACTTAGGTCTTTGAGAAACAGTGTATCGGTTGGGCAAGGATCTCAAGTGCCCAGAAACGGGTACAGCGTTCTATAAACCTAGCAATTATTATAGATCGATCGTCGTGCCTCCGTGTTGTTAAACAGAACCATGCCGGATGGAATGGATGACTCCAAGTGAAATGAAATGTAAATGGACGGGCGCAGAGCCTCGGCATGTGAGAGGTGGAAGAAGGGGGGGAAGCCATAGCTATGGTGGACCTATGGGAATGTCAGCAGTAAGAGGGAACTTCGGAGATTGATTCTGGTTCATCCACTCATTGTTATTATTATTATTGGAAGAAGAATAAGATTGGCGAAGTGAAGGAGGAGGAGGAATGTGGAGAGAGAAGGCGGATTTGTCATTGGTCTTGCTGGTGTACATCTTCTTTTTCTTCTTCTTCTTCTTCTTCTTCTTTCTCTCTTCTTTGGTCTCTATCTCTTTGCAAGTGTTTTCATTTCTTTCGCAATTGGGTGGCATTGTCTTTCATTGTGAATTTTCACTTTGGGAATGACCAGAACCGTAACATATATATATATGTTGTCCTCTTCTCCCTCCTCTGCCTACGGTTTATCGGGCAGCTCTGTTTGACAAAATATATATGATATATCAAACAGAGCTTCCCGATAAACCGTAGGCAGAGAGGGAGAAGAGGACAATATATATATTGTCAAACAGAGCTGCTCGGTAAACCGTAGGCAGAGAGGGTGAAGAGGACAATATTGTCAAACAGAGTTGTCCGGTAAACCGGAGGCAGAGAGGGAGAAGAGGACAACAAAAGAGGGACTGTGACAAAACTGTTTCGTCGGAGTTTCACTGCCTCATCAGGAATATATATGTATATATTGGCTGTGATAGACCTTTCTTTGTTTTGTGGGTGTTTTGCTGGATTGTGATGGGGTGTGAACCGACAATCTGTAGAGTTTTCTATCTGGTGTGGATGAGTGATAGTCTGCTCTGATTTTTGTGACAGGTACCTTGAGGGCAGTGGTTGGTGCCCACCTCAGGGTATCAGTTGTCGGGCAGTCGTTGATGCATAACCACAACCGGGGTTAAGGTGGATTATCACTTACAGTGTAATCAGTTAGGGGATTCTGCAGACTGTTGAGGGTTCAGCCTCTTGATGAGTCTGTGATAGTGCCGCCGAAACAGTTTGTCACAGCCCCTCGTTTGTTGTCCTCTTCTCGCTCTCTGCCTACGGTTTACCGGGAAGCTCTGTGTGACGATATATAATATACATATATGGTTCAAGAGGTTCTGAACAGGAAAAGTTATAAGGAAGAAGATAAAAAACTGAATTCATTTTTTCTTGTTCTTTCTTTTTTTCGTTTTTTCTTTTTTTCTTTTTTCGCATTTGCGCTCTGATATTCTTGTGACAATATATGGTTAAACCACCAGTACACCCAGGCCTGCGGGGCCAAACGTTTTGTTTCTTGTTTTGCCTGTTTTTGTTTCAGTTCAAGGTTGCTGTGTGGCCCATTTGGTGTCTTTTGGGCCATTGGAAATCCCTCTTTTGACATTTATGAAATTCTGAAATTTTTGAAAATTCTTTGAAATGTTATGATCCTGGCCAAGTTCGAAGTACACAATCATCAGAAAGTACAATGCCGTCCAATTGCAAAAAGAAATGAATGAATTTGAGAGGAGAGAGAGGGAAATAAAAAGAAGAAGAAGAAGAAAAAAGACAGAAGAAGAAGATGATGTACTCCAGCATAGACCAATGACAATGCTCTTCTTCTTCGCCAACCACTCTCCTCCTCCTTATCTCCTCTCCTCTTATTCAAACAAGAAATAACAATAATAATGTTGAATGGCTGAACCAGAGACAATGTCCGAATCCCTCTTCTACTGCAGGCTTAACATGAGGTCCACCATAGCCATGGCCACCCTTCCTCTTCCTCTTCATGTAGGCCGAGGCTATGGCGGACTACTGAGGGGCCCACCCTCTTGTGCAAAGGACAACCCAAAGCAGCTATGTCGCTGCCCTCCTGTGCGAAGGACAACACAAAACAGCTATGCCGCTGCTCATTAAGCTGCCATGCCCGACTCTGCCCCGAGCTTCCTTGGTGTGGCACTACCCCAACTGGGGCCTTCCAGATGCAGTGCCTATCAAGGTGATGAAGATGGTGTCCACCATAGCCAGGTAGGTACCTCGCCACTCTCCTACTTGGTCCTCTTCTCCCTCCTCCTACCGGTAGAGCTCCACCATAGCCAGGGTGGAAGCTCCCGGGCTTCTTCCTCCCAGCTGCGCTGTAGTAGCCAATGCTCCTCCAGCCAGCGCTCCAGCAGTATGTCGCCCAACTTGCACACTGAAGAATGAGGCTGGGCTCTTCGCTCAGCCTCCAGATATACCAGCCTACTTGCTTCCTGGGCGGTGACTTCCAGGCCGCTTGACCTCCCAAGCAACCGGTACCTCCTCCCTTTCGGAGGGAAACATCATTGCAAGCTCTGATATTGCCCGTACAGCCCTAGACTCAGACTGGATGGACTGGTACCCACCTAGCCCTAGCCTACCGCTACTTGGCCTCTAAAACTGCCAACTGTCTTCTTCTGGTCGGCCTTGAGTACCCTGCACATCTACTTCTACTGGGTGCGGTACCGGCCTACTTGCTACTTGAGTGTTTTTCCACTGCTCCAAGTGCTGAGGGCCTCTTGCTCCAGCACTTGAGTGTTTTCCCTGCTGCAACCTTCAATGTCACGGCCACAGGTAAGTACCGGCCCTATGGGCCTCCCAAACAAGCAAGTACCCTTGTGGGTCACACACACACTCATGCTGACAGGCACTCAGACAGGCACGCGGGTCATCAAGCACGCAGACACACAGACTTAGAAAACTCAGCAGAATGTGGGAATCTCAGCAAGGCATCCATTCTGTCGGCAGAACTCTGAAATCAGCAGTGTTCTCGGTCCGTGTTATGGCGGGTCGTTCCAGAAGGCGAAATTTGCATGAAAGTGCACTTTTGCCTCACAGTTTTATATGTTGTCCGCTGTATGAATTTGTGACAAGCTTGGTTCGAAAGGCCTTTGGGTTTCCTTAGAAATGGTACCGAAAGTTCCCTGAAATTCAGGCTTCCGTTAACCATATGCGGTTTAAGAATTACGAGGGGTTGGTGCTGGTAGATTTTGTTCCTTTGGCAGACTTGATAGTTTTCCACCTAGGAGGTAATGCTTCCAACACTCCAAAGTTTTCTGGTAGAGTTTGTTCCTCTGGCAGCAAGGCATCCATTCCGTCGTTGGAAGCAAGACCCCAACAAACTTGGCACACACAGACCTTGACCAAAAGTAAAACAGGGCCCAAAAAAAAAAAAAACCTGAAAAAAATTACCCCCAAATGCACTTTTCAGTGCTGGGGGGGGGTAACCTGGTGCTGAAAAGTGGGGGTCCCTGTTAATCGCCACAACCTAAGGCGGAAACATTCCCTAACAAAGTGTCCCCTTTTCTTGCAATGTAAACAGGCCTCTTTATCTTTATGTAGACGGTTCTGCCAAGTTTCCTTTGAAAATTTGAAATCTTTCTATGGAGAAGATGCTTTTGTCCCAAGATAGTTTGGGATCCTAGAATCTTTGGGCAAGACAAAAAGGTTCATTCTTTTTATTGAGATGGCTTGCAGACCCCTTGTTAGTGATGGGTGACTTTTTATACGCATTCAAATTTTCTTCCTTGTACTTTTGATCATCCACAACTTGTGTTGAACACTCACCTTAGAACTTGGATCCTAAGATTGGAAAACCCAAGTCTGCGTCCTCTTCAGACCAAGTGTCTTCACCCTGCTCCACCGGGCTGTATCTCACTAGACACTGGCCACCAACAAATTGTCTAGGGAAAGAAGGCTTCGTTTGATCTATAGCAGGATGGGGTAAGGTCGGAACTCCAAATAGTTATGATGACTTTGTAATCTTCATACTAAATGATGCCAAGGTGGTGGACCAACTTTGGAGGGGCTGCAGTCTGCATTGCTTCAAACTTAGACATTTTGTTTATCTCTAGATCAACTTAGACATTTTTGTTATCTCTAGATCAGCTTAGACATTTTCGTTATCTCTAGACCAACGGTTGCCGATTTCGATTCTCAAGTTTGCCTGGGCGATGTATAGGCGGTTTAAAGAATGCTCTAACTCACTGCGTTGTCCTGAAGATTGCTGACCCATCCCTACCTTTCCTTGTCATGAGCGATGCTAGGATTCGGGCAGTTTTGCAGCAGGATGATGGGAAAGGCTATGGACCAGTCGAATTTGTCTAGATGCCTACCGGCTGAAAAAGTGGCCGAATCTACGCATCAGAGAGAACTGTACGTGTTACTAGAAACTCTCGCTGTGTGGAAAGACTACTCATTAATTAGAAAGGTCTACTTAGACCACAAGACAATGAAGTGGCAAAAGGTGCAGCCTCGACTGTCTTATAAGTTGGCACAATGGCCGTGATCACGGATATGCAATCATGGATACTTTTGACTTTGAATTGGAGACCATTAAAGGTAAGTATAATGTGGTGGCAGTCACCTTCTCTCAATAATACGATTTCGTTGGTGCTATGGTTACTTTTCTTGATGTGGGAAGTGAACCGAAAGGAACTATTAGAGCTGGTTATGCTAATGATCCTATTTGGAATAAGATAATCCGGACTCTAGAAATGAGCCTAAATTTTAGAATGATCGATGGCATACTATTCTAAACCAGCAAAGGAGAATATCAGGGCACTGCAAAGGAGAATATCAGGGCACTGAGGGACACTTTGGCTTGAGGAAGGACAGTGGTAATGTCTTGCAACAATTTGTGTGGCAACGAATGAAAGAAGATGTCATTACTTACATCAAACTTGTGTTGTCTGTCAGAGGAAAGAGCCTTCCCAGCAAAATCCTTTGGGATTGCTAAGACCACTTCCTGTGCCTGAAGGACTTGGAGAGTCTATAATACTCAATATCTTTAAACTTCATGGATCTGACAAAGAGCAGGATGGTAACAATAAAGTCATGGTCATTGTAGATCGATTTTTTGGTATCCTACGTTCATCCCTCTATTGACTATAACAAAAACTGAATTAGTAATGCATTTCAGATACGTTGGGTTCTTGAGTACGAGTTCCCAAAGACAATTGTGTTTGATAAAGATGTCTGATTCATAGGAAGATATTGGGAAAAGTCGATGGAAGTCTATGGTACTCGACTGACTATATGGTTAGGCAGACACCTTGAGGCTAATGGTCAAACTGAGCAAATGAGCAGACTATGCAAACAACTTCTATTAACGTATGTACATCCTGCTGAGATTGCCCGGGATGAGAACTTAACCCAAGTTTGCAAGTGCGTACAACAACTCAGTCCACAGGGTAACAGGGAGGACGTGTTACACACTGCATAAAGGATAGTAACCTAAAAGACCTATGGGCACTTTACTGCTAGTACACAGCCCCAGCCCTCCGGAAATTTTTTGTTGCCAGAAGCAAAACTCGGAGGAGCCGTGCGGCCAGGCTCGCCGTTGAAAAAAAAAACGGCGGCCTCTGAAGTGCTGCGGGTTTCATGCTGACACCTGTGGGCCGATATGTGGTGTACTGGTGCTTTAAACAAGAGAACAGGTCCAAACCGTGGGCTCTCCTACATCTATGGGACTGAAGTCCTTCGTCGGACGTTCTAATTAAAAAAAAGAAAAAAGACAACAGGTCCAAAGGTTACCCTCGAGAACCCGTGAATCTGCAGTTCTTTATGAGCACGATATGATGAAAGTGAAATGCAAATGATCGAACAAGCTAATAAACACAAATGATTCAAACTTCAGAGAAGGGGATGTGGCCTCGGTACAGTCATATGAGCTCTCTCCTTGGAGAAGGAATCACACAAAAGCTGATACTTGTCTATTATAGGTGATTGGAGACCAGGGTGGAATGGCCTATCTCATTGACGTACGTCATACATCTCTATATGTACCCCGTCTTTCACGCATCAAACAACAACGCTACACTGAAAGTGATAACTTTCCCAGTCGTCCATCTATGTTTCCACCTTCAGTGGGTGGAGCGTATCAAGTGGAGGGAGTAAGTGGAACATGGGTTTTTCTCTACAGGAGGAAGAGGAAGCCCTCAGAAGCAGTATAAGGTGAAGTTAAGTTCCCAACATGAAGCTGAAGCTAGATGGTTTAGTAAGAAATAACTTCTACCTACTGCTGTAGATGTAGTTGTGACCTATAAACGAGGATTAAGAGAAGTGGAACTTGAAATCGGGATGGAGGGAGTGTGATGAACTCAGTTCAAAATCTGCACAGACATAGGATAGGGTTGTAACTTTTGGTCCAAGTCTAGATTCCAGGCTCAAAAGTCACGTCGCTAGTCCTAGAGGGGTGTGAGAAAAGTCCTAGGGTCCCGGTCTAAGGTCAAAAGAGGCTGCTTGTAGCCCATGCTAGGTAGTTGACTCCAGGAAAAATCAGGGGTCAGGCCCTAGGTCAAAAGTCAGAGATTTCTCAGGGGTCAACCACGGCCTCAGATCTGATGCACAAACAAAGGCTGTCTGCACTACTTCAGAAGTTTCCAGGGCCTACTGGGTGCAGGCACACATTGCCGGACAGCAAATCTCGACCGCCTGGATCGAGAAATCTCCACCGTTCGAGGAGGCAGGTTGAGGCAGGTGAAGCGGACAACTCTACAAAAGAGCGGCCAGCCACAGCGGCACATTCATTCTGCCTTGCACACCTTGGTGGCCAGAGCGCTGCAGAGCGAGGTAGAGAGAGAGGAGGATGGAGCCAGGGAGAAGAAGAAAACACAAGCCCAAGAAGAGGAGAGAGATAGTAGCCATAGCCAGGAAGGGTGCCTGAGCGCCATAGCTATAGTGTAGACGTCGGGTGAGGAGAGTGTTATATATGAAACTCCGACGAAACAGTTTGTCACAGCCCCTCGTTTGTTGTCCTCTTCTCTCTCTCTGCCTACGGTTTACCGGGCAGTTCTGTTTGTGACGATATATATATATATATATATACACACACACACGTCCTGTGTGTGTATATATATATTTTGCTTTTATTCTTTGTTCCGCAAAGTGCGCTCTT
>BFEA01000410.1:595366-609348 GCA_003427395.1 Chara braunii
TCTCTCTCTCTCTCTCTCTCTCTCTCTCTCTCTCTCTCTCTCTCTCTCTCTCTCTCTCTCTGTGTGTGTGTGTGTGTGTGTGTGTGTGTATACACAGACATCCCTATTAAAAAAAAAAAGAGTGCATCACCAATTTGCGCATGGCGCATGGCGCACACACACCGCACGGCGCACCGCAGAAGTGCGCCGCAAGTATGGAATAAACTTGTTTGTGTATGAGCACCTATTGGAACCTTCCCTCCCCTGTATCCAACGATCCTGGCTGCATTATCAAGCAGCAGTGTCTGACGTGTGCACAACGGCCCACCCATGTGCCCAGGAACCCACTTATGACCAGCTCTGCCTGTTATTTATCCTCGCGTGCAACGAGCCTTATCCGACTGATCTAGCTGATCAAGAGGCAATTTAAGGACAGTCCCCGGAGTCCTGAGGAATAATTTCACATCGCAGACAGGATGATGATCACAGCCAGTATTCAGATCCGATCCCGCCAGAAATAATTTCTAGACGGTCTTGTGGACGTCTTGCATAGGACTGGTCAGTTCACGTTTCCTCTACAGCGCAGCAAAGCATGCGCGGACAAAGCAGCAAAGCATGCGCGGACAAAGCAGCAAAGCATGCGTGCTCTACTTCCATGGGTTGGCATGGTGGCCGTGACCCGTGCTTCAACCAGGGCCCTTCAGACGTAGCGCCCTCTCCTTCCAGATGCGCCACCAGGAAGAATGTCGACTCTCAAGGTAGAGCGCTCAACGAGAAGACGACACTCAAGTTGGACTCACTTCCTGACGGTAAGAAGAGATTGAGATGGGAAGAGAAGGTAAGGGAACAACATACCTGAAGATAGCTGCCCCCAACCACAAATTTTTCACCAATTGAGCCGACATGCATTTCGATGATCGGTCATAGCCTCGGTATATTCCACAATGCAATGGAGTGCCACCTCAGCCAAAATGCCATGTCAGCATGCTCTCATCATCCCACAAACATCCGCTGTCGCCACAGCCTTCCTGCCAGCCTCCCCTTTACCCGGGAGTGGCATAACATGTCAGCGTCAATGTATCCTCACTGCATAGAAGCTTATCAGCGCACCAAGTAACATTGTCGCCAGCGCCGGTAACGGCGATCACGAACCAACTCCGATACCAAATTGCAAGGAATATGAGCGACAGCGATAGACAGAAACCCAAGTTGCAAAATCACGAAGTATTCCAGATAGTCATGTACCAAGCAGGAAGCACAATGCACCAAGATTCCATCCACATCAGAGCAGTACAAAGAACTCAAGTGCCAATGCCGACACTCCTGGTCACATCAACACTGTATCCAATGTCACTCCTAGTGTCTGGCACTCAGCGCCCAGCCTGCTCTACTCAGCCTATCTAGCCTATCTACGTTCAAGCGACTGGATCACACCGACGTCGAAAAGACCAATGTACGTGATGTCAACACCAATGTCGATCACCATCACACACCAGGTACGTTCTCTCTCCTCCCCACATCACCCCTTGATCACCTCGTCCTGCACCTCCTACCCGAAGACCACCGTCACATATTGTGCCCCTGCAGCCCGACGATGGCTGCTGTGCACCCGCTGCCTTGCAGCGCCCCTCTCACCTCAGCGCCCGTGTGCGCGCCCGACACGCAGCGCTCGTGCAGACACTAGCGCAGCAACGCAGCGGCGTGTCTGCATTGCCTGCCAAGGCCAGACTGCCCCTCTCAGTGGCTCACACTTTCCGTTATGGAAAGTGTGTCTGCTGGCTGTCCTGGCCAGGCGTGTGGGGGACCCAGTAGCTTCAGTTGGGCCTCAAGTGTCTACGCCCAGGCCCAGTTTTCGGAACTGGACTGGGCCTCGTGCAGTTAGGCACGTCCAGGCAGACACCCAGCCTCCAAGTGTTTGCAGCATTCTCATTGGCTTGCGACACATGTGTGACGACAATGCTGCTTGCTCATTGGCCCGTAACCAGTCCGTGATGTGTCGGCCTCACACAGCATGTGCCCAGGGCGCAACCGCCTGAGCCCTGGGCTCAACTGTACAGCGCAACCCTTTGCTTCTGGAGAGAGCCTAGAGGCTCACGTTGCTCTGTAACCAACTGGCGTGCTGCAACTGTCTGAGTACCCACATATGGGAAAATTGTCGGGAACAAGCCTCAAGTGGATATTCAGGCCCGCCTTCACTTAGGGCGGGCACGAGGCTTGCTGGGGGCCACAGCCCAGAACACTCGTATGTCTGATTAGGGCTCCGTGAGGCTCATTCCTCGCAAAGGTGAATGTTTTGAATGAACTACACATAGTCGTGATACTTTACTTGGTAACTTACGGGCAGATAAGTGGTCTCTATACGTCGTAATTTCGACACATCGACGGTGAGGTACGATGATCGGGTAAGCTGTTTGAAAGAAGCTAAAGACGCTATGCAGGTGGGGGGCAGTTTATGAGTGGACCTTTTGTTTTCACTCCAAATGGTAGAGCTGTTTTCAAAGGAGAACTGTAGCTGTTGCTCAAACAGCCTTGGAGGAGACAGTATATGAGCTTGCACCCTATTGGGACTCTGATGAGGTGGTACAAGGCGGTGAGGGAATTTAGTTTTAAGGAACCAAAGAACGGTGCTTACGTTTGTGATTGCTAAGGAAATCAAATGTCAGGTGGGTATTGACATCCAGAAACATATTGTGGTCGAGATGTCCTTTGATCATGAGTTGTCCTCGGCTGGTGCTCATCCTTTTTGGTAGTATGAATTATTCATGTTTCCACTTTGGTTGTCGTCATCAGGGAATTTTGGTGAACAGGGACTGGTGCAATCAGACTCGCATACTTCGTCACTTCACATGCATACAAACAGATGGTAGCTGTAGACTTCCCGAATAGGAGTCCTAATGTACAACCTGTCTACTACGTTACTACGAAAAGTGGCTGGGGTGTTGGTTAGTCCAAAGGGCATAAC
This sequence comes from Chara braunii, assembly GCA_003427395.1. NCBI lineage: Eukaryota > Viridiplantae > Streptophyta > Charophyceae > Charales > Characeae > Chara > Chara braunii. Next base: position 598,308 of record BFEA01000410.1, read on the forward strand.
TACAAACTCGTAGTGCCCATATCTAGTCCAGAATGCAGTCTTGTATTAATCATCAGGATGGACCTCTATCTGATGATAACCGGACTTTAGATCGATCTTCGAAAAATACTTGCACCCCTGCACCCGATGAAGTGCCTCCAATGCACAAGTGCTTTGTAGAGAGCATAGAGTTCCCTTTCATAGGTGGACTTTGCCAGTTTCTTTGATGGCTTTTTTTTGCTCATATACTCAATCGGTCTCAACTTTTTCCCATCCTGCTGAGCCAGCACTGCCAATGTCGTATTGGCTTGCGTCAGTGGTCACTATGAATGGCTTCTGAGGATCGGGCACCATGAGAACCTCATGATTCATAAGTGCATGCTTCAATCGTTTGAAAGCAGCCTCGTACTCATCACTCCAGTCCCACGGCGTGTCAAGTCGAGTTAGATCAGCCAAAGGAGAGGCGGCTGTGGAATAGTTTTTTACGAAGTTTCTATAGTAGCCGCACATTCCTAAGAAAGATCTGACCTCAGTAACAGTATGAGGTCGTGGCCAGTCCCTGATACTAGCCACCTTCGCATCTTCCGGCCTAATACCTTCCGCGGATACTTCATGACCCAAGTATAAGATCTTAGTGCGTCCAAACTCACATTTCTCTAGATTGACCTTATACTTGTGCTGTCGCAGGAGTGAAAGTACCGTCTCAACGTGTTGTGCATGCTCCTCGGCAGACTTACTAAAGATAAGAATATCGTCAAGATAGACAACGACAAACTTATCTAAGTGGTCATGGAAGATCCTATTCATAGCATGTTGGAATGTACCCGACGCATTGCAAAGGCCAAAGGGCATCACTACAAACTCATACAGACCGTATCTGGTCTGAAAAGCAGTCTTGTGTTGATCCTCAGGTCTTATTGCGATCTGATGGTAGCCGGACTTTAAGTCTATCTAGTACTTACATCCCTGCACCCTATCCAATAGGTCATCTATGCGGGGTAGAGGCTCTGCGTTCTTCATTGTGATGGCATTGAAGCCTCTGTAATCAATGCACATCCTCAATGTACCCCCCTTCTTCGGTACAAGTAGCACTGGAGATCCGTAGGGGGAAGTACTCGGCCGGATCCATCCCTTTTCTGTCAGCTCTTTCAGTTGTCGCCGAAGTTCATCCAACTCGGCAGGAGCCATCCTATAGATCCTTCCCTTTGGGGTTTTACTCCCTGGAATGATTTCTATGGCGTGGACAACCTCCCTATCGATGACTCCTGTGGGCTCCATGAACAAATCAGGGAACTTAGCAACGACGTGTTCCATCTCTGGGGGTGTTTTAACGGCCGCCCCTTTCTTAGAGACATACACTAGGTACATACCCTCCTCTTGGTTCTGTTTATAGAAATTATAGAATGTTGATGCACACAAGCAGCCATAGGTATCGATTATACTACTGACTTTGAACTTAGTCAGTCTCACTGTTCTCCCATCAGGCAACTTATGCTTTAACACTTTCTTGTCCCAGTCAAACTGGGGCTTGGCAACCTCAAGGTAGTACATTCCTAACAACATATCGAATGGTAAGTCGTCGCTAATCAGGAATGAAATCTTATGATTAAGTTCCCCTCCTCCATAGGAGAAGGTACAGACGACATCCTTGATATAGTCTGTGACAACCATGCGCTCCTTATTGGCCAAAGTAGATGCTACCGGTCTACTAAGGTGCTGTACCCGGTCTTGTAGGTGCAGCCTTTCCAAACAGTCGCGACTTATGTAATTCCGTGTGGAGCCGATGTCTATGAAGGCACCACATTTGCGGTCTCCTACAGCAACTTCCACGACGAAATGTTCCCCTCTAGGACCTTTCTTAGTGCCACCCACGATTCGCAAGGGTCCTTGCTTGACCACTCACTTTCTAAATCTTCTAAGGCATCAGACACATCCAACGTACAGAGCATAGTTTGGTCTGGATGAGTCTGCAGGGTGACTAAAGAGTCATTAGCTATGGCCTTCTCATGAAGTGGGGAGGGTATCTGGCCCACTTCACCATGAGTAGAAGCAGCTAAAACTTCCACCGGCCTCACATGTTTCCCGAGCTAGAAGCCTGGGAAGAAGGTACCCCTACCTTAGGGGGTATCTTCTGCGTGACCTTGGCGTTCTTGCACTTGTACTGGGTGTGACCATACTCACCACAGTTGATGCAAGCACCACGCACTCTTCGGTCCCGCCACACACCTTGATCTAAACCAGCCTTGACCCAATCAGCAACTTTGGACTGATTGGAGGCGGTCTGCCCTTGACTCTTTTGGGGACCCTTCCCTCGGCCACCTGCCTTACCTTTTACTATCGCGGCAATGGTGCTACCCTCAGCAGATTCCTCGCCGTCATACTCTGTGGTGTCCATCAGGTCAGAAAGGTCTTCAACCTCGGTTTGAGTCACGTCGGTCTCAACCATCATAAGTCGACTCCCCTTCTTCTTCCACTCCTGTGGACTCTTCTTCTTCTTTCCGTCTACTGGAGTAGTAGGTTGATCACTTCCTAGAGTAGCCTCTAAGTCTAGGGCCTTTCTAGAGGACTCAAAGGTGTGATACTCGAGGTGTGCCTCGCTGGCCAACTGTGTTCTGAGATTCTCTGGGAGACATCTCACGAACATGGTCAATAAGACCTGGTCATCATAGCGAATGCCTGGGACTACGATGAGATTCTCCACGGTAGTCGTAAGCTCCCTAACGGACTTGTACCGTCGCTGGTCTAGTCTTATTATGGCGTCAGTGGTAATCTGGGCCTGCTGCGGATTATGCCAGCGAGCTTCTACCATGTCTATGAACTCATCTAAAGTCATGGTCTTAGCCCAATCTGCCATGCGTCTCCCAAACCCAGCTTTCGCTATGATCCCGTCTAGCCATTTGGCTGCCTTACCCTCAAGGTAAGATGAAGCAGTGATCTCCTCCTCCTCCTGCAAAGTCCTTTTTGCCCTTACCCACATTGGAACCGTTCTCAACCATGTGTTGAGCTCCTCGTCCTTCTTCTCACCAGAGAAGGCGATAGGTGGTTTCATTGGGGTCTTTGGGTACCATGGGCCTTGCTGCTGTCCCTGTGGTGGAACAGGTTGCTGTTGTGGTGGTGGAGTAGCTGCCACCGTAGGACCGGAAGAAGTAGAAGCAACAGTCTGAGGCGCTGCTGCTGACGAACCGCTTGGTCGTGTGCCAGCATGGGGGTAGGTGCCTATCATCGTCGACATAGGGAGCGACGATCTTGCAACTGCGGGCAGCCTTGGTCCAAGCTGCTGCAACTGAGCCAATATCTGATCCAAAGTGTCCTCCATGAAGTCCATCCTCTCTAGTGCAGTTTTGTCGGCCTCTACCGTTTCCAATCTGACTGTCCTATCTCTAATTTCCTTTTCTCTATCAGCAGCTTCCTTCAGTTCCCTCTCTAGCCTAGTGCGAATCCTTTCAACTTGCTGGAGTTCCCTCAACTCCCGCTGGCGTGGGGTCATTGGGCTTAACTGCGAGCCCGCCATTTGACTGGTGGAGTGACTAGAACCTGCGACACTGGAACTACCCGCGGACCCAGTGGGCATTCCCAACTGAGTGGCAGACGAAGTGGCACCATTGGTTGCTGCCGCGGTAGCCATTGCTGCTGCCGCCGCTTGCCTTGCTGCTGCGTTAGCTGCTGCTAACTCTTGTGCAACAGCTGCTGTTGTCCTCACGCTCGCTGCTCTAGCACGGGCTATAGCTTTGGCCCTAAGCCGTCTCTCTGTCTCGGTGTCCAGGTACTGAAACACGTACGGGATCCTACGTGATCTCGATCGTGTTAGTCTACCATCGTCAACTCTACCCTCAGCGCTGTTTGATTCACTCATGAGCTATGCATACACTGTCTGCACTAGAACCTTCTAGAGAAGTCCTACCACAGCATATGTTTGACCGGCACTTAATTTTCTAAAAATAGTTTGTGTCCGGCAGGAAACCAAATGCTACTATTTCAAGCGGTCGTCAACAACATTATCACTGACTGTACACATAATTTAATCCTACCATTGATTAGTTCACTTACAGCAGCTTGAGATAGAACCAGWTATGGTAGTATACAMTGGTCCTACTCTAAGYTGTCTGTGAGGTGTTAGCAGTCTGTCCACCAACTAATCAAAGAATMAAWTWAAATCATGTTGCAGATGTATGCATGGTGGAAATGGTTGTGTTTACAGTTGAGCACCAATTAGAACCTACCCTCCCCTCAATCCAACATACCGAAGAGCATCTTTGAGCAGCAGTGTCTTCGTGTGTAATGTCGGCCCACCCCTGTGCCCCAAGTCATTGCCGAGCAAGCCAGCCCATCCACTCTTATTTACCCTCGTACGGAACAAGCCTTACTACCCGGTTTGATCTGGCTGACCAGGAGGGATTTAAGGAGAGCCCCCATCTCCTCAAGAATTATTTAACGTTGCAGACAGGACGACGATCACAGCCAGTATCAACACCGAGTCCCCAGCCAGAAGTATTTATAGACGGTCTGGTAAGCGTCTCTTATGGGCTGGCACACCCGGCACGACTTCTATAGCACAGCAAAGTGCCAAAATGGACAAGCAGCCATTGCATGCGTGACCTACTCCCATTGGGTTGGCATGGTGACCGTGACCCAAGTGCTTTGACCAGGGCCGTTCAGAGGCACCGCCCTTTCTCCTTCCAGATGCTTCCGGGAAGATTGTCGTCTCTCAAGGTAGCGCGGACACGACACCTCACCAAAAGAGAGGACTCTCAAGTTGGACTCACTTCCTCGCTGTAAGAAGAGATTGAGAGGGTAGATAAGGTAAGGGTACAACGTACCTGGAGATAGCTGCCCCCAACCACAGATTTCTCACCAATTGAGCTGAGTGTGCATTTGATGACCGGTCGTAGCCTCGGTACCACTCACAACGCAATGCAGTGCCACCTCAGCTAAATGCCACATCAGCATGCTCTCATCACCAATCATACATTCCGCTGTAACCACGGCAACCCATGCCGTATAGCCTTCCGGTGCGCGCCTCTCTACCCAGGCCGCGCGCCTATTTTTGTGCCCACGTCACAAGTACCAACTGCGAAGAAGCATCGTCAACGCACCAAGTCTGTATAACACGACGCACGAGGTAAGCAGCAAATCGAACCAGCTCCAATACCAAAATGCAAGGAACATGAATGTGGACGAAGCACAGAAATCCAGATTGCAAAATCACACTGAAGTCCAAGTAGTCAAAGCAAGAGCAGATAGCACAATGGAACCGAGTAACCATCCATTTGAGAACGATACAGAAGAATCGTGAGTCAATGTCCAAGCCCAATTGGGCAACACCAACAGCATAACCCAATGTAGCTCTCTCTCTTGAATGGCGCCAGGCACCCTACCTACTCTACAGCCTATCACTACAACTACAGCATGGAAGCAACCAGACAACTTGACGACCAGCGAGTGATGATGTCAACACCAATGCCGACCTCCTCTCCTCCAGGTATGTCTCTCTCTTCTCCCTCACTCTCCCTTGTTATCCCACACAGCGCCCTTCACCTCCTCTGCGCCCACAGGCAGCCCAGCTATGGCCGCCAGCGCCCTGCGCCCAGGCTGCGCTCCACCGCTTAGCGCCAGCCTGCCCTCCCTCAGCCTAGCGCACTGCAGGCACACTCGCAATGCAGCAGCGTGCCGGCCTTGCTCGCAATGGCCAAGACTGCCTGCCCACTCGCCCTCTCTGCCTATATGCCAATGTTGCGTGTGGGCGGCCTTCCTTGAGCCTGCGCCTGGGTACCTGTACCCAGGCCCAATGCGGTTGGGGCCCACGCAGTGCAGTTGTGCCTCTTTCATCCAGGCCTGCGTCCAGATTCAGATAGTGGACCGGTTTCCCATTGGCATTTTCGGCCTCTATTTCCAGTATGCAATGTCGGCCTCACGTTTATGTGCCCAGGGCCTAACCAACTCTGAAGGGCCCTGGTCCTTCTGCATTTGCAGAGATCCGGCACTCGGTGCACTCCAACCAACTGGCGTGCGGCAACTGTATGGACCCCACTTCGTGAAATGTTTGAACAGAGGGCTCTCGTTGATTTGCTGGCCCGCCTTCACTTAGGGCGGGCACGATGCTTGCTGGGGGCCTTGGCCTAGAACATGTACACCACGGCAAGGCCCCATTTGAGGGCTCAATCCTCACAATTCGTTCAAATGGTCATATATTATTCTGGTGTTCACATGGAATAATAATTGTAAGGAATGGTTGTGCTGAAGAATAAGCATTGCAACCTGCAAGAGTAGGATTGCCGTTTTGTTTCCAAGGAGGTAGCTGATGTGATTGTGTGAACTCCGAAGCACATTATGATGGGCAGAAGCTGGCACTGGTGTCTTGCTTGTATTGATGTATCTGGACATTACAGCCCCTCCAGTTGTCAGGAATGTCAAGATTGCGGAAGTGGGGAGGTATAAGTTCAAAGGTTATGGGAGTTATCATGGTGGTCTTGAAGGCAGGAGCAGATGGAGCTGGTATAGAAAGTCACCCAACAATAATCTTATGGTCATCCAGGGAGCAACCAACCGAGACTATGAGGCCCAGCATGAGGATTATGGATGCCAGATTCTATTTGGGTAAGTTTTCAAATTTTATTATTTTGTAGAGGCTCTATTGGGCGAGGGAGCGTTTTGCAGTCTCAAAAGTGTGCTTTGTTGTGTTCACTGTGCAAGTAATACCTAGTACGACGTTGCACCATCTGATGTGTAACTCTGTTTCATGGACTACCACAGGGCCTGCCTGTTCAGCAGCCAATTCCAGTGCCTCAGAATTCAACTGTTATATGAACTCATATTTCGAACTGGAGATCACAATATTTCATTGTCCTAGTTCTCCTTGGTCCGTCTGTTGCAATGGCATCTTGGATTGCAATTTGGTCAGTGTTTTCATCTGCTGAAGGTATGGCTCTGGATTTGAACCTATAGCCTGAAGGGCTAAAGATTTGGTCTTATCAGTAGTTCATATCAGCGCCTGGATTTGAAACCCCGCTGGTTAGTGGAAATTTGCTGTAGTCTATTCCTGCCCAGATGTAGGACAGTTCATATCAGCGGAAGTACTCAGGTTTTCAGTTTTGGCACTTCGTTTAGTTTACAAATGTGGAAGCGTTCGCACCTCAAACACTAATTAAATCCTGAAAAGAAAAACCGAAGAAAAGAAAAAAAGAATAAAGAGGGGGATGCTGAATCAGGCAATGCCAAGACTCACGAACTCTAGATATGGGCAAGGCAACCCACCGAAGTCCAACTGGCATGCCAAGGGCCTTCAAATACTTTGCTGGAACGTCAACGGTCTAGGGAACGTCTTAGCTGAGGAAGATAAAAATCAGGGACGTTCCCCTTGTCTGATGGGAAAAGATCAGCCCAAACCGGACTTGATACTACTTGGCAACCCACCGAAGACCAACTGGCATGCCAAGGGCCTTTAAATACTTTGCTGGAATGTCAACGGTCTAGGGAACGTCTTAGCCGAGGAAGATAAAATCAGGGACATTCCCCTCGGTCTGATAGGAAAAGATCAGCCCAAACCCGACTTGATACTACTTCAAGAGACCCACGTATCTAATCTTAACAACCACACCAGAATACAGAAAACCGTGGAGAAGACAGCAGAATACAGAAAACCGTGGAGAAGACAGCTGGTGGATGTGCCTTCGCCCGGTGGTCCAACAAAGAGGGTCTGGGTAAGAAAGGAACTGCAATTCTCTCTTTTTTTTTTTTTTCTTTTCTTTTTTAAACCAAAACGGCTCCATCTATTGGTGGGGAGCATCACCTGCTGGAAACCGGGTCCAGCGTCCCTTGAATACATCATTACAATCTTTCCATTTAAGAAGACACCACTATGCTGGAAAACGGGTCCAGCGTCCCATATAAAAAACTATAACCCCCCTTCCTAACCAGTGGCCTGGTCCACTGCAATTCTCATACCAAGGATGCCCAAGATTCTGACCGAAGGTCAAATCTTGAACGGTGAGGGAGACAGTGAGGATGGTAGATTTAGACATAAGATAGCAAGAAGAAGAGCTGAGAATCCTCAACCTATATGCACCCAACGCAGAACCTCGAACAACTGATTTTCTTTGAGAACATCAAAACTCTCATCACCAACCCGCAACCAGTTATCATCGCAGGAGACTGCAACATCCCAACTTGGACCAGATCTCTAGGACAGTATTAATGGGTCCCACAAGACCGGGAACCCGGATACAGAATCTGATGACGAAATTTGAACTGATTGATCCGTTCAGGGCGCTGCATCTGGACAAAAAAGCTTTCTCCCGGATCAGAAAGAACCAAGTCGATCGGACGTTCAGGATTCCATGACTAAATTCTTCTTCTCCAGAATCAAAGCCAACGCCAGGAACAACATGATAGAGGGCCTGAAAGACCAACAGATCAACGGAATGTCAAAAGAGCAGGTACAAAGATGGTCAGGATAGCCAGGACACAGGAACAACATGGTAGAGGACCTGAAAGACCAACAGATCAACGGAATGTCAAAAGAGCAGATACAAAGATGGTCAGGATAGCCAGGACATTCTACAAAAAATATACAAGTCGAAGACGCCTTCACCCCGACCGCAGTGAACCTAACAACCTGTCAACACATGCTGTCATACCTAGAAAAAACGATCTCGACAACTCAAGCGGAAGGCCTGGACAAACCCCTAACCCTGACTGTGCTACACGTAGCCCTGACCCAGATGGGAGATCACAAAGCTCTGGGCATTGACGTCCCCTCAAAAGAATTTTGGAGCTACTTCTGGCCGACTCTAGGTGAGGACCTGCTCGAGTTCTTCAATGACAGCATGCTAAAGGGAGGCCTAGGCAATGAACTAAGCACCAGCGTGGTATCTCTGTTGCACAAGAAGGAAGACAAAGAAGACCGGAAGAACTATAGACCCATATCACTACTCACCTAGGCTACCAGTCGGACCACCCGCGTGACCTTGTTTTCCTGGGCGGGCAGGCCGTGCAAGGACCAGAGAAGGTCCCAGCAAAAAAAAAGCGAAAAAAAAAATCCAAGAACTCCGGGAAAAAACTATGTTATGCAGAAAAATAAACTGAAAAATCCAAGAACTCCGGGAAAAAACTATGTTATGCAGAAAAATAAACTGAACAACTTTTGCCTCAGGTTGGTATCGAAATTTGTTACCAATATATATATATATATAAATATAAAATATTATTCAGCCTCCTGATGAGTCGGTGAAACTCCGACGAAACAGTTTGTCACAGCCCCTCGTTTGTTGTCCTCTTCTCCCTCTCTGCCTACGGTTTACCGGGCAGTTCTATTTGACGATATATATATATAATATATATATCTTATTGACCGACTCTCGTGTGACACCTGTCGGGGCAGAGACGCGGTGCGTCTTGGTTGTGGCATTCATCATCTATGCCATCACCATTATCAAACTATTGCAGCCGCCGCCGTCTGTGTCGAAGGGTGTCCAACATTCCCTCATTGTACACATCCCTATCACCCCGACATTCGTTGTACCTTTTGTGAGCAAGGATGCCGCACTGTGATGAACGTCCTGCTGTTTTTTTGACATGTGGACAGCATGTCCTTTGTCAGGACTGCTTTGATGGCATGGTCCGTGCTAGCCGTCCTGCTGAATGCTGTGCTGGCGCAGCTCTCCTTGGGTATCCTTGTGAACATCCACGCCACCCTCAGCGTGCCTGTCCTATCTGCCGGGGTGGGGGGTCCTCTTCCTAACTGGTCTCAATAGAATCAAGCAGGTCGGGAGCAACACTGATTATAGGACATATAAAGCTTTCGATACTTGGAAAAATGAAAAGAAAAAAGAAAAAAGAAAAAAGAAAAAATTCAGAAAAAAAGCAAAAAAAAGAAAAAAGAAAAAAGGAAAAATATAAAATATGTTGAACTTTGTTGTGACAGTGGCAATTCGTTTATTTGAGGGATGTGTCAATTGCTTTGCTTGGCTAATATGCCTTCCTTCCACTTCCCTTGTCCTTTCTTTCACTGGATCCCTTTCTCTTTTTCTTGCCTCTGTGAGGTTTGATTTCCTCCTTTTCTTTACCTCTTTGCCTTTTGGCCGCGTGCAAGTGGGTCCTTGTGACACACGGGGATGGGGGCAGCCAGCGCTCAACCTGTCATCCACGTGGCTGGCCTTGTAYGTRAGAGGTGATGAACAGGTGGGGCTTTCCTTCCTTCCTTCTTTTCCTTTCCTTGTTTTGCTTTTTTCCGCCTTTGCGCTCCGATTCACAGTGTGACTATATATATATATATATAGTGTGACAATATATATATATATAGTCGGTTAAACTCCGACGAAACAGTTTGTCACAGCCCCTCGTTTGTTGTCCTCTTCTCCCTCTCTGCCTACGGTTGACCGGGCAGTTCTATTTGACGATATATATATATACACAGGGTTACCCGACCGAACGTTCGGGGGCCCCTGGGCTGGCCCCGAACGTTCGGGCATTCGGGGTCCCATTCTGGGGCCGAACACCTCCAGGTTCGGCCCCTGCCAAAAAAACTTTCGGGCCTAAAAATAAGTTTTTTTTCTGAAGTTTTTTTTGTGAGTTCTCTATGATGTAACCTACACGCCTATAAATTTTGAAGCCATTCTGCTAAGCCAAAAAAACATTAAAAATCGTCAAAGATGGGGGTGTCAAAACGTACTCGCCCACTCACTATTTTGTTTTTTTTCACTTTTAACTTTTTGTTTTCACTTTATTTCGGGGCCTAAAAAAATTTATTATTTTTTGAAAAACAATGAATGAGTTATTGATAATGTAAACTACATATCTGTAAATTTTAAGGGCATTTGTCAATGGCAAAAAATAATTGAAAATCGGCAAAGATGGCGGTGTCGAAAAGGTGCTAGCACACTCACTCATTTTAATTCTCTTTTTAGTTTTTCTTATTTTTATCATAGTGTTTATTTTCTGTATTTGACTTTTAATTCAAATTTGGTAAAGAATTTGGATGTAGTGCCCAGGCAAATGTTGTTTAGTTTATTTTCATAACATTGTTTGTTTTCGGAATTTTTTGAAAACTTTTTTTTTTTTTTTTTTT
>BFEA01000410.1:641118-651448 GCA_003427395.1 Chara braunii
AGAGAGAGAGAGAGAGAGAGAGAGAGAGAGAGAGAGAGAGAGAGAGAGAGAGAGAGAGAGAGAATTGTGTGATGCGGACTGCCTGGCGACCATAGCCACCCAACACGTACGAAGACAATTTGTGTGATTGAATTGATTGTCAGAGACAATCTTCGAATTCATATCTCACGTGTGTTTCATATGTGTGCATATCTGTGAGATTGGTGTGTGAATGGTGCCATGTGTGGTTAGTCTCAAAGCAATTGATGTTGGAGAAGGCTCTTTTAGCTCTCTGGACGGGCATGCGACTAAGCAGCCGGTATGGAAGTGCAAGGCTGCCGGGCAATCTGAAATCGTGCTCCGAAAACTGATTTATGTTTGAGTCCCATTGATTCGTCTGCGAGGAACACGCCCTCACGGGGCCCTATCAGGCATCACATGTTCTGGGAAAAGGCCCCCAGCAAGCCAAGTGCCTGGCCTAAGTGAAGGCGGGCCTGAATATTCGTCGAAGGCCAAAATTTGACACTTTTGTATGTGGGTATTCAGGCTCTTGCAGCACGCCAGTTGGTTGAATGGATGCGCGAGCCTCACTAAGCTGCATTGTACAGTTGGCCCAGGCCTTGACAGTTGTGCCTGGGCACATACACACAAAGCAGGGCCGATACATTGAGAAGCAGGCCATCGGCCTATGCAAAAGCAGTACTGTCGACGCACCTACCTGGGAGCCCTGCACAGATGCAGCAAACAGCCCAAGTCCGGAGACTCAGGCCGTGCCCAACTGTAAAAGGGGCTCAGGCCCTCAACTGTAGGCTCGGGCCTGGGCGCAGGGACTGAGGCCCAACCGGAAGCTACTGGAAGCCTCCAGCCAGGTCACACGCAGCACCCAGGAGGCTGCCACTTCCATAAAAGAAGTGAGGCAGCCCAGGCCAGGCATTCTGGCCTGCACAGGCAATGCGGAAGTGCTGCTGCACTACTGCTTGATGCTGCAGTGCGGCCAAGGGCGCTGACGGGCCGCGTAGAGGTGAAGTGGGGCACTGCAGGGCAGCGGGGCGCAGGCGGCCATAGCCGGGCTGCTGGGCGCCAGGGGGTAATGCAGGTGATCTGGTGGTCTTCAGGGAAGGAGGCGAAGAGTGGGATATCAAGGTCTGATTGAGGGTGACGAGATGCGTACCTGGTGCATGAAGAGAGGTCGGCTATGGTGTTGACAGTCATGTACATTGGTCTTCGAGAGTCGAAGTGAGCCTGTTGAGTGAACACAGCTGTAGGTAGGATAGTCGGGTAGAGTAGGCTGGGCGCTGGGCACCAGACAGAGAGGAGCGACTTTGGATACTGTGTTGGTGTGGCCGACGGGCTTGAACATTGGCTCATTACTTCATTGTATTGCTGTATATGGATGGTTTCTCGGTGCATTTGTACTCTCTGCTTGGACACGACTACTTGGACATCTGTGTGATCTCGCAACTTGGTTTTCTGTATATCGTTCACACTCATATGCCTTGCACTTCTAGTAATTGCCATGCACCAACCTCCTTTGTGATGCGGGCGGAGCTTCACTTGCCCTTCTTGTTGTATTTCATCGTTAATCAAGGGGAGCCTGGTGAGGAGGTGATTATGCGAGGGAGAGGATGGACTCAAGAGGAGGGAGATGGCATTGGTTAACACTTGTGTTCTTCTTATTTTCTTTCCTTCATTCTTCTTCTCTCCTGATCTCATTCTTCTTCTTCTCGAGTTGCAATGATTATCATTGTCCTAAATTTGACTCTTGCTTCATGGAATGGACAGGAACAAAGTGATGATGTGGCCGAACTGAGTGTCGCAATGATGCTGGCTGGATGCTGTTGCAACTTTAAACTTTGAGTGAGGCATGGCTTTGTGTTGCTGTTTTCAATCTTCACACTTTTTTGAGGTCTTGAACAGACTGTTAATCTCCTCACTTCCCTAATATTATCAGTCTATGGTCATTGCAGACCTTCCAGTTGTGGAGTCGTTCACAATTATCGGGAAAGCCATGGAAGGGGAGATCTTGACTGCTGTGGATATGCCTCCCACAAATGAAGCAAGCCTCAGCATTTGGGACCGATACAAGAAGGATATAAAGTATCAGTGGTGAGCTTCCCATCCTGCTCTTAGCCAGAACGAAGAATACAAATTGCTGAAACTGTTATAAGTATTGGTGGCCGCAGAAGTGGGGAGACCATGTGCACTCGTATGGAGACTCTAATGTTGCGCTCGGCTGAACAATGGATAGTCACTCTAGTGTGTGCCAGGAACAAACTCAGTGCCAAACATGCATTCAATTGATCAAATCGGACTAGCGAACAGGCTTCCCATCAAGTTTCCGCTTTGAATTCGAAGTTTGTCGATGGGGACGTTGTGCAAGGCAGTTTGCAGCGAGGGTTTGCAGTAGGCAGGCACTGTGAGCTGCTACTAGTGAAAAGCAGGACTGTAGCGGGTGGACATTATGAAATGTGGTTTATGCACTAGCGGGTACTGGGAAACGGAAGTGGGCAATTCCAAACGTGAGTGGGGCAATTCCAAATGGGAGTGCACAATTGGAAACAGGGTGGGCTTTGGCCATCCCATTCAGCAGGAGGCCGAGGGGTCGAGCCCTGCTGGAATGTCGCAGAAAGTTTGTTGCTTGTGTAATGAGCCTCAAAGCTCACCACACAATGGAGTGTTCATACCAATATGCATGTCACACAGATTGTCTTGTCACACACTTGCACAAAGAGAAGATGAGTAGTAGACCAGAAAAACGCAGCTCAATTATCACAACCAAATTATAGTGAGAGAATCATGAGTTCAACTGTCCAGCGCTCAACAAGTTTACAAGTCTTCTTCAATCATCAAGAGTCTCAACATCTGCGCTCATCAGCGCTCGTCATCCTCACCAAGTTCAGCGCTCTTCAGGTAAGTAGCCACCATGTCTCACCCTCTTTCTCTCTTATCTATCTCTCACTTGATGATTCTGGTGTTCTCTCTCTACACAGTCTTCTTCCTCTCTCACATGCGCACTCCCTACTACTAACACACACATGAGGATCAACTCTGAATACTACTCACTGCTCTACGACTACTAACTACTAACTATACTGCTTCCTAGTGTTGGCGCAGCTATGGCTGCCCTCGTCCCTGCCAGCATCTACTTCCTCTCTCTCATCTCACTCAGCGCTGCTCTCTGGCTTAGCGCAGCTCCCACACTAGCGCACAAGTGCACAAGCACTTCCACACTCTCGTGCGAATGAGCATCTGCCCGAATGGTAGGCTGGCCAGTCCTTTTGTAGTCTTGGAATGCACTTCAACTCGTGCCAGCTTCTGCTTCCTGGGGCCTGACTGGTCCTGGTACCACATCCCTACGGCCTGTCTGCTTCTGAATGTCAAGGCCTGGAACCTTCCCGAATTTCCATGGGTCTGCTGCCGCTTGGACCTTTGGGTCATGACTTTTCATTTGGGAACATGACTTTTGACTGTGGATAGTGACTCCTGCCTGTGGGTCACGACTTTTGCCTGTGGCACTGCCTTTATTCGTGGGATGTGACTCTTCAATATGATTTGTCATTAGGAAACGTGACTCCTCTGAATGGCTTTTATTATGAGACGTGACTCTTGTCCCTGAGATGTGACTTTTTGTTGGGTGGCTGTTGGACCAGACTGCTGAGGTACCCGATTGTGACTTTTCTGAGTTTGACAGACTCGGCCTTTCCTTGACCTGAACATCTGACCCTGAGATCCGGATTTGGGGTCTAAATCGTGGAAGGCCTTTCACTTGTAATGTTTTGTATGAAATCCAGAAGTGCTGTATCTCTCTTAGGAAGTCATGAGTGAAGTGATTGGTTGCCTTCTTTCTTTTCTTGAAGCACTGTGTCACTTCCGTCATCTTACCTTCGTGTAATCCCCTATGTTCCAAAGCACTGTACTTCGCAGAACCCTAATTTTCAGAGGAGTGTTCTTTGCAGAATAATTGGACGACAGGAATGAGATGATATAATGGATTTATGTCACCGCTTCCCTTGAACTCAGCTGGCAAAGATGCCAGCATAGAAGTGGGCGACAAATTTTGTTGTATTCAACGTGAAATACACAAATTGTTTGGACCCTCAGGAAGATCGATGCATGGAAAGGAACCTGTCCAAGTGTTACATAGTACATACACTACGTTCAACTGAAAGGGAATGAGCACACACTCACACAGACTGGCACAGAACTGGACTGGGGCGATGACCGGATGCTCAGAGAAGAGTACCACCATCAACTCGATTTCGTGCAGGTCTGACGCAGAACTCAGCTGGACGAGCAACTCAGATGCAATGGTTTGCACCAGCATATGACACAGGATGTCTACGAATGGTACATATATGCGGAACAAACTGGCGGCTAGGCGAATCCAGGGTTATGCCCAGCATGTGTCAGTATGACAAAGATACGCATGGAAAACGTTTGAGGGACTGAAAAATGTAAACGTGATGGTATCAAGGGCAAAAAAATGGTACTGCTGCAACGCCTACATTTAGTTTAAAATAACAAGGAGGGTAATCAAAATGATCAAGTTCAAGATCTTGCTTTAGGCTTGCTAAGCAGAAATCTACAAAGGTAAGGAGGGCTGTAGGCAGACAATTGAATGAAGATGCAAGTGATTACCGAAGTCGGGTGGAAGTGGAAGAAAGCAAGAGATGAGGGAGGAAGAAAGTTGATCGATATGAAGTTAGGTGGAGGTGGGAGAATGTGAAGGGGTGACAGAGGAAAAATGTGGTTGGTTGTGGACAATGGGTGAAGGTGGAAGAAGATTAGGGGTAAGGGAGGCAGATGGCTATGGAGGATGGGTGAAGGTAGAGGAATGTGAAGGGTTGATATGGATGGCGATGGAAGTTGAGTGGGGTGGATGAAGTGAAGGGTGATGGGGGGGGAAGGTGGTTGGCTGTGGAGGATGGGTGTAGGTGGACGAAGATAAGGGGAGAGGGAGGTGGATGGTTATGGAGGATTGAGGGTGGATGAAGTGAAGGGTGATGGATGGAGAAAGTGGTTGGCTAGGGAGGACGGGTGTAGGTGGAAGAAGATGAGGGGAGAGGGAGGTGGATGGCTATGGAGGATGGGTGTAGGTGGAAGAAGATGAGTGGAGAGGGAGATGGATGGTTATGGAGGATGGGTAAAGGCGAATGAGGGTGAAGAGTGATGGATGCCGACGGCTATGGAGGTTGGGTGAAGGTGGAAGAAGGTGAAGGTTGAAGGAGGTGGACATCTATGGGGAATGAGTGAAGGGGGAAGAAGGTCCAGTGTGATGGAGGTGGACAGCTAAGGATTGAAGGTGATGGTAATGGTAAGGGCTGGCTATGGAGGTTGGTTGGAGGTGGATGGAGGGTTGAAGGTGAAGGCTGGCAATGGAGATTGGGGAATGTTTAAGGGGTGCAGCGGAGGCAGGAGAAGCATGAGATGAGCTATGGAGGTTGGGAAGGGTTGGTTATTGCAGGGAATGCAAGAGAAGCGTTGAGGTAAGGGGTTGAGGTAGGGGAAGGGTGGTATAGTGCAGCGGAGGTAAGAGAGGGATAGCGGTAGGCTATGGAGATTGGAGTGTAGTTGGGTAGTGCAGTGGAGATAGGAGGGTTGGGAACGGCTATGTAGGTTGGGGTGGGATTGGGAGGTGCAGGGGGAGTCGGAGAAGGGTTAGGTATTGCTATGTAGGTTGAGGTGGGGGTTAGATATTGCTATGGAGGTTGAGGTGGGGGTTACGTATTGCTTTGGAGGTTGAGGTGGGGTTTGGGATGTGCACAGAGGTAGGCAAAGGGTTGGGGATGGCTATGGTGGTTGAGGTGGGGTTGGGAGGTGCAGAGAAGGTAGGAGAAGGGTTGGGGATGGCGAAGGAGGCTAAGGTAGGGTTGGGAGGTGCAGCGCAGGTTGGAGAAGGGTTGGGGATGGCTATGGAGGGGCAGCAGGTGCACCGGGGTAAGAGAAGGGTTGGGGATGCCTATGAGGTCGATGTGGGATTGGGACATGCAGCAAAGGTAGGAGAAGGGCTGGGAAAGGCTATGGAGGTTGAGGTGGGGTTGGCAAGTGTAGCAGAGATAGGAGAAAGGTTGAGGATGGCTATGGAGGTTCCTGGCGATACCCCTCACCTCCTGGGTCGCCACTTATCTTCGCCCTCCTCACTACACACGTCCCACGGCACAGTCGCTCACCGTACACACCTCGTGCATGTACCGCATTAGGAAGAAGATAAGCGCCAGATTAGCGCACCGAACTGCAAGGAAGATGAGCAATAGCGAACTTCAGCAATCAAACAGCATTATACACATGAGACCAGATAGTCGTGACCTTGAACCAAAAGCAGAATTGCATCACGAGTTTCACCAAATAAGAGCACACCAAAAGCTCATAATTGACAATGCTGGAGTAGTCTCGTCATCATCATCAACGAAGAACCAATGTTGATGTCCTATCTGGCACTCGGCGCCCAGACTACAGATGGCAGATCCTATCTAGCCTACTCTACAATGCCGCTGATGACGTCAACAGCTCCCCGAAGTACGAACAGATCTCGGCCAATGCCGCATGCTTCAAGCACCAGGTATGTCTCTCATATCACTCATAACCTCGTTCCCCAACTCACAGATGCCACTTGCGCCCAAGGACCACGATGCGCCCCATCCAACATACAGCAGAGCTCGGCTATGGCTGCCTGCTCCTTCCAGCTCGCCCGTGAGCGCGTGAGCCTGGCCAGCGTTAGCACAGCAGCGCTTGCGCAGCATGCAGCCAGTGCCCGAATGTCCAATGCGTGGGCAGGCCCCTCCCTATATCGAAGTGGCCTGCTGCTGTGTGCTGTGCTGCTGTACTGGGCCCCGGCCCAGAAGCTTCCGGTAGGCCCAGGGAGGTTGAGCCTCAGTCCGAAGGAAACAGACCCAGGGCCTGAGGCGGTTACAAGCACCCAACTGCACTCAGCCTTTGTTCGGTCCACTTTGTGTATCCGGCCCAGGCCTTGCCTCAGTTACATGCAATGAAAGGCAGCCTGGGCCCAGGGTGCTTTCAACCGACTGGCGCTGCGCAACTGCCTGAATTTTCCCAGTTGCGTAGTAGTCCAAAATAGGCCTCTTGGGGTCTGTTGAGCCTGCCTTCACTTAGAGCGGACGACGCTGTTGCAAATAGAGGCCCAGTAGGGCTTATCGAGGCCTTGTGCGTCGCACCTACCTGACCCAGGGAAATTTTGCGGCCGCCGCCAAAAAGAAAAACTCCTCTGGGCCTCCAGCCCACGGCACGGAAGTTTTTATTTAAAAGTGATTCAGGGGGCGGGCTCTGGGGCCGCAGGTGCCTGGCGGGGGGGGGTCGCACGGCTGGGCGCCCCGAGTGCCCTTCCACGCGACCTGGGGTGGCCCGGGCGCCCGGGCTGGAAAGCTACAGTAACATACTTTTTTTCCAAAAAAAATTTTGGATGTTTTTTCTTTCTTCAGGGACCTTCCCCGGCTCTTGCCTGGGCAACCAAGTTGACCGGGCTGCCCAGGGATCCAACGTGATGCAGGCCTCCCAGTCGGTAGCCCAGTTCGGCGCACATTCTTCCTTTTTTTTCCCTTTATACGAAAGTTCCAGGGTATAGTAGAGGGTGGTTGCCAGGCCTCAGGAGGTGCCCGCTGTACCCATTCATTGGGAGGTCAGATGGATTGCAGGGACCCAGGGGGAGTCACGTCAAGATGACACCATGGTACCATGACCTATGCTAATGCTCAGATCGTAAGTCGTGATCTGCACCAACGCTTACCGGACTAACCCGAGACACTACCCTAACGCTAATGTTGAGGACGACCCGGGCACAGGTGGGGTCCATGCATAGCAGTAATCCCCCATCCGTGCCTCATACCGCAGACTCTATGGGCAGTGAACCGCCCTTCCACTAAGATGCGATATCCTGCCCTCCCCTATCCTAAGCATGATGTCTTCCTACCCAAGGCTCCCCAAGAATCCACAATCCCGACTAAGCAAAGGTTTTTTTTTTTTCCATTTTTTCCCAGATGCGGCTGAAGGTAATCTACATCCCTGCCGGGAAGATTCCTGCCCCCAGCCGGACCTGCCCGGCCGGGCACCCAGGCACGGGAAAAAAGCGTGGTGGATTTTTGTTTTTGTTTTTGTTTTTGGCGGTGGGGGTTTGAAGCGCATACCCAGAGGATCCCCAAGCTCTTTTTCTTTTGAGCGTTGGCTGTCCAGGGTGGTAAAGGGGGGTATAAGTTGGTTTTGAAGGGGCTAAAGGGGTTTAAAGGGGGGTGCTTAGTCTATTTTTTTTTTGTTTTTTTTATCTTCGATTTGGTGAGGAATTCTGTTGTCACCGTCAGCCAAAAGTTGTTTGCATTGCAATTATTTTATTTTATTTTATTTTTATTTTTATTTTTAATTATTATTTAAAAAAAAAAGAAAAATCCATATCCATTCTGGGGAGCATCAGTCCGGTTCCTCTTCCTCCGGCAAGTCAGAAATTACAATATGAGACACCCTCATGCTTCCTTCCATCTGGCCGAAGGACCCCTGGACAGCATTGATTGCTCCAGCATTGTGGAGAATTGACTGTCAGCTTGCATTGCAATTCTACACCCCCCTTTTCCGGATTTTTCTTTTCTTTGCGCTGGGGTTGCCCGGAACCCTGCCCGGGGGTCATGCCTAACCACCTGGGCGTGTATCCAGGCGCAAGTTGCGTGCCCAGGTGCCGAGAAAAACTACCCAGCATCCCTGATTTTTTTTCGTCACTGGAGATCAGAATAAGAAATTGCCAAAGTTTGGTACTCAAAATTTCTAAACACCCTTGGTACGGCGAGCCTTCCATTTTGTGGCGTGTATACAGCTGTGAGTTTTGGAGGAGGGGTGTGTGAACTGGTGGTTTGATATGAAATGTCATTTCTTAGAAAGAACTGAGAATAAATCTCCAGGTTCTCTGTCACTTTAATGACTGTGCACAACCTTTGGAAGTTAGTATGAGAAATCAAGAACTAACCAGTGCTGGTCCCCTGGATGGACCGCGGGGCCCTCCCCCGACCGGGAGCCTGCCAGTTGGACCGGGGGGTGCACCGGTCCAGCAGGCCCCCGGTCCAACCCAACGCATCACGCTGGGGGAGGGGGGGGTACCGGGAGTCACGGGCATCCAAACGACTGCCCAGACCCCAGGGGCCCACTGCCTCCCTTAAAAAACAAATGCGGTCTTTCGGACCCCACTTGTTGAAAAAATAGGCGGAGGATCTCCGCCTGCTGATTTTTGCAGATCAGAACCACTGCATTTTTTTTTTTCACCATGAGGGGTCCAATAGGCCGCTCTTCCTTATTTTAGCAATGTGTGGTCCAACGGACCACAGACCAGACGTTATTGAATGGTCCTTACACTTGTCCACTGTGAGCCAGCATGGTGTTTCAGTAGTGGCTTGCTGAGCTTATATGTTTCTTCGATGGCCCTGCGCTCTGGGCAAAAAGTTTTGGGTTTGGGTGTTGTGAAGTCCGAATAGCTGTGATGTCCGAGGTGCAAGCCCAGGAATGGACATCGCTCCGCCAGGTATCTGGATAGACTGCCAGCCAATCTACTTCCGGACTATTGAACCACAGCACATTGAAAGAAGACAAACAGAAAAAAAAAAAGAAAAAAAAGAAAAACAAACAGAATGGCTCTGCCTGCACGAGCTGAAACCTGATCCCACAACTTTCTGCTGTCGGACAGGATACTGTGCAAGACTAAGTTTGGGCAAGGAATCTCCCATCAGCATATCAAATTCAGCCTCTTGGGTGTCGTGGCTCTAACTGCTTGTGAAGTCCACGAACCCCTATAGAGTTGAATTGAAGTCGTTGGGCCTCGTGGAGGTCAGATAAATAATCTTCTTAGCTTGACCCCTCCCCCCGACAAAAAAAATAAAAATCGCGCCTTCAAAGTTTTGATGCGGATTTCAACAGATCTCAAATAAAGAAGTCGGAATCTGCAGAAGGAAAAAAAAAAAAAGGACTTTTTTTCTGAGTGGGGATCCGGGCCGCTCGGGTGACCGGCAGCGGCCAGGGGGAGGTCCCGGGCGGCCTGGCCGGGCAGGGCACCCGGTTGGGGGCCGGTCCATAATCTTCTTAGCTTGACCCCTTCCCCCGACAAAAAAAATAAAAATTGCGCCTTCATAGTTTTAATGCGGATCCCAACAGATCTCAAATAAAGAAGTCGGAATCTGCAGAAGGAAAAAAAGACAAAAGGACTTTTTTTCTGAGTGGGGATTCGGGCCGCTCGGGTGACCGGCAGGGGCCCGGGGGAGGTCCCGGGCGGCCTGGCCGGGCAGGGCACTCGGTTGGGGGCCGGGCCCCCCCAGCGCACTCACCTGTCGGGGGATTTCGGACCCCCTTTGTGTGTGTGTGTGTGTGT
>BFEA01000410.1:667523-679607 GCA_003427395.1 Chara braunii
CCCACAACCATTTCAATTTCTCCGCCCTGTTGAGCTCCTGGCTTTTTTTGGAGAAAGTGAATAGGACTGCATGCTTAGAATAAAACTCATCCAGGGACGGCAGCGATTCTCTTGGGTATTCCCATATCGTCACTTCTTCCTTAACCCCGTTTCCGATGTCAAGTAGCTCAGTCCTTTTTGTCATCTTCACTTTGGTCTTCTCTGCAAGCCAATTTTGAGTCTCCATTCCCACTCCTCTTGCCATCTTTTCCCTTGACTGATTCCCTTTCCTTCCTCTCTTGGTGACCCCCTCAGGATGTTCTTTGCTTTGTTTGCTGGCTTAAAGGTCTGTCTTCTTTGTCCCTTGTTTATCTGCTGTGCAGGGCTCCGGGGTGCAGACTGTCGGTGTTGGTGTGTTCAACGTCTCTTTAAGTCCCAGTATCTGTTGGTTTCTGTTGGGGGGTTCGGATTGATACCAATTCCAGAGGTAGCCTTGGTATCCCTCCCAACTGTATTGAGGACTCCTAAGCTCCCGTGAAGCTCAGTGGCTGGTGTGTGCCTTCTGAGAAGGGAAAGGTGGAGGTGTGTGGAGGGTGAAAAGTCCGCGGTGTGTCTGCAGTGCTGAGATGAGGATTAGGGGGTAGTGAGGGAGGTTCTGAAAAAAAGGACAGCGCTTGCCCTCCCCTCTTGGGGATCGGTTTATGCTCAGCTGAGAGGGAGGATTATGAAAAATTGGGCAGCAGTTAACCTCCCCTCTTGGGGAACGGTTTATGCTCAGATAATGTCCGGTCCAGAGGGACTGTTAACCTATATCGAAGAGGGAGAGTCTGTGTCCTGCCTGTGTCCTGCCTTTAGAGGATCGAGCCCTGGGTCCGATGAGTGTCTTAAATCAGTCCGCTATAGGCTTAGTGAGACTAGGATAGGAAAACCACTGATTGTTGCAATGGTAGTGTTGATGATAACGGGATATGAATTGATAATGCAAAATTATCAAAATAAGGTTACTAATGAAATAATAACAGTACTCATCAACCTTCGTTATTGATTAAATAAAGACGACTGATAATGATAATAATAATGCTAATAATCGTAATGACTAATAATAATAATAATGATAATCGCAATAATAATACTAATACTAATAATAATAATAAAATATTAATGAAATAATAATAATTATAATAAAAGTGATAATAATAATAATAATGATAATGAATGTGATAATGAATGTTGACGGGCGGGGTTGGGGAGAGACTTGGAGTAAAATTGGGTCTTTGGGAGTGAGGGATGGTGAGAATGTGGTATGTGAAGAGACTGTGGGTTGGATTTGGAAGGGAGGAGGGAAGGGGTGATGTATGGTGGGTGGGATAAATGGGTGGGGAGGGAGAGGAAGGGTAGGGAGTCTAGGGGTTCGAGTGGGTTGGGATCCTGTGTGAGAGTTCGGGTGGGGGGGGGTGAGAAGGGTGGGGATTGGATGTTGGGGGAAAGGAGGGGTAATGTTGTGAGGGGTGGAGATCGGGAATGTCGCCTGATGTAGGGTGATGGGAAGGGGGTGGGGGGGGATCAATGTGGAGAAAGTTTAGGGGGGAGTGGTAGTGGCGTTCCTATTTCATTTACTATGAGACACTCCTTTGTTGGGCTTTGGACCTCTAAGGAGCGCGATCTCGTCGTCGTACTTGATTGCCTCGCTAGACTCTTCCGTTTTAGAAACGGGTATCAGCCGTGTGTGACGTGAACTCGCTGACGACGGATCTGTCCCCTTGGTGTAGTATCGTTCTCCCGATTTGGGCGGTCGCTCTTGGTTGTCCCTCTCGCTGTCCGCAGGTTATTTCTTGCTCGGACGAGGATAGGCTAGACCAGGGATCCGTGAATCTTACCTTTTTACTTGGTGGGGACCGTTCGCACCTTTCGGAATGTAATCATGACGAGCTTGGAAGTTGCTTTCTTGCCTTGTCCTCCCCTTGTCTTGAGCGATAGAGTTTTGCCTGGCGCCCGAGTCTTCCTTCCTCAATTGGTAAAGCTTTCCCTCCGTCCCTTGTTCTTTCCCCTTTCTTCCCTTTCGTTGCCTTTACCTTATCTTAGTAAGGGCTCGTGATGATATATGTCCACCCTTTTCCCCTTACATTGATCTCAAATTTTTCCCTTCTTCGCTTCTCACCTTACGCTTCCCTTCCCTTCACGGCTACCCTCCTCCGATTTTTCAGTCGCTTGCTTTGCCCTTGTCGTGATCTGTAAGACAGCACCCGAGTGTGTGGCTTCTAGCGACTTCCCCCTGTTATTGCACCTTGTTCCCTCGTAGTCCGAAGTTGGCAGGAAAAGAGCGATTCCCCTCGCGTCTCACCCCGCGTGGCTCTTCTTGCGTTGGGATTCTCTCTTTACTCTTCCTCTCCTTCTCTTTCGTCTCTCTTTTGTCCTTTCTCCTTCCTGTTGGAAGCCCACCTCCTCTTTTCTATTCTTGGAGCGTTCGCCATCGTTATTCTTCCTCTTCACTTTCCCTCCTGTTTCCGACGTTGCTTGTCGCGTCGTGACGCGCCCCTTCCTTCCTTTAGTACACTCCCTACTCTCTTCCTCCCTTTCCCTCCCGTCCCGCTTTTGTCCCTTCTTTTCCTTTCAGTTGTACGTCTTCTCCTTGTAGGTCCTGGTGTCTACGTTCTCGCTCTTCGCTCTCCTCTCTTCCCCTCCTATTACTGTGTGGTTCGTGTTGGTCATGTGAGGGTCAGGCCCGAGGGCGTGGCGAGACGTGGCRACCTTGGGCTCCCCCYGCTCAATCTTCCCTGGTCGAACTAGCGTAGTGACAAGGGGTGTGCTCCCCTGCGTGCGTGGCGAAATTTCGAAATCTCAAAGAAACTTTCCCGCCTTTGCCCCTCCTATTCCTTTTTCTCTTCCTCTGCCCCTTTCTTGAGTGGGAGCACGGCCTCGCCGGTAAGTATGGTTCGACTTGTCTTTCTTCTCTCTTGTCCTTTTCCTTCACACACAATTCCCACGTTCGGATTCGAACTCGAAGGGTGGTAGTCTCCTCCTTTGTCCTTACGTATACTTAGTTATGTCTCCCATTCCCCTCGCTTCTTTGCACTCTCCTTTGGGAAACCTGAATGCTCTTCTTCCCTTCGTCTCCCGTCACTGTTGTCTTTTCCTGTACTTAGTTACACACCACTTCTCTTGCTGTTCTCGAAGACTTCATTGCTCCTCCCATCCTTCCGCTTCCTCCTCCTCGTTTCTCCGTCCCTTTCTGTCGCTTGCTTGATTACGAGTGGCCACGCCCGAGGGCGTGGCGAGGTGTGGTGCAAGATCGCCTCCCAGTTTCCCGCCCTGCTACTTTCGAATTCGAAGCATGATGATGCGCGCGCGCCGCGTGCTTTTCCACGTGGGGGAAAATTCACCGTGGCGTGGTTGCGAAATTTAGCGCTCGGAATTAGTGCCAACCGGTCCGGCACTAGCGCGAAAAAACTGCTTCTGCTTCCTTGATGAATTTCATCGGTGGCCATTGTTGCTTTTCGGGCCTCTGAAAGTTGCGGTGAGGGGCCCGCGGCCGATATATGGGAAATGTACAGGTGGAGTTGTCTTTCTTCATACTTTTCAAGGCTGCGTAGTCTCTTAAGAGTCTGACAATGACCCTAGCTAGGGACGGGTCCATTGAAAGCAGCAACCCGAGGCCCAGAGTCAACAAATATCAGGTCTGATCGGTGGAAGTGTATAGAGGGGAGTTCATAAGTATGTCAGTTTAGGGGTCTGTGTCAGTCCAGAAGAGGCCTTACTGAAGGTCTGATTTAGGTTAATTTATCTGAGAGAACTCGTATTGCAATCAGACTCGCTTTCTTCTTCACGTCACATACGTGCAAACAGATGGCAATTCACTCAAAGCTCAGAGATATGGAACCCGAGAACACCGTTCAGATGCAAACTCGCTTCAACAGGCTATGGCGCATCAGCGCCTGTACATGCCAACTCTTGACACTGTGTCCAACACCACAGTTCGCAGACACTCAACTCTGGATCACCCTGAATACCCCACACGCGCTCACTGCACCACACACGCATACACACACACTCACACCTAACGCTAGTTACGACGACTATGGCCGCCGGCTACTAACTATTGCGCACTAACTTCTTCAAGCCCACTTCGACCTTGGGCATCTGCAGACCACCTCGCACAAGACGCTCGGGCAGCGCTTCCGCATGGCTTACGCAGGAATGAATGAATGGCTGGACGCTGCCTCTTGATTTATACTTTTGTAAGTCGCTGGTCTGCCCTTTTCCACCGGGCCCATGGTGCACACAGTCCCTCATGGTACTTGCTGACTGTACGAAGTGAGACTGGGACTGGGTACCGCTGACTAAGCAAAGTTGGACTCACCACTTGCCCACTTGCCTCTGGTCTGCTGTGTATAACGTGAGAAGAAACTTGAAAGGCCACTTCCGGACCTTCCGGAAGTTTACGGACTTGGCCTTTCAGGATTGTAGCAGCTACGACCTTTACCTTTTAGGACTGTAGCAGCTACGACCTTCACCTTTCAGAACTACAATAAGTATGACCCCTATGCAGTTATGACCCTTACTTCGACAGGTTTAAGGTTCAAGACTCGACAACTACTCAGACCTATGACAGAACTTTCAACTACTAACACACAGGTCACAGGTTCAAGACACACAGGGTCGGATTGATACTGTACACAGGGAAGGTAAGGTAAGGTAAGGTAAGGTCTGGGGATCGAGCCCTGGGATCTGCATTTGTGACTGCAAAAGGTGAAAACCGTTTCACTCCCGCCGGCCTAAATTAGAGGTCCTCCGAGAATATTGCAGTCCAAGGCTGGACCTTTTGGTTTCTTATCTCTTTCGTATGGTCGGACTACTTGGGGAGCTGTCTCTAGAAGTTCTGTTCGTGTAAACCAGCGGTCGTCCTCTAGTTCCTGAAAAACGAACCTGACCTTATACTGTTTCTGTGGACTACCTCCCGTTCGGAAGACATCTTCACCTACGATGTCGTCAATGTTGTACCTTCCGTCCATGTCCGGAGGGATCATGCACCTCCGTGATGGAAACTGTTGACTTGTGATACAAGGCATCAACTTCGACGCATGAAACACCAGGTAGGTGTGGAGGTGCGCTGGAATCTCGGTTGTGTAGTACGGTCCATCCTCTCCGCCCTTGACTTCTAAGACTGGCCACGGTCCCCGGTATGCAGGTAGTAACTTTTGTGAGATGTTATCCTCAGGAGCAAACTCTTTGGACTTGACCCAGACTAAGTCGCCTACTTGAAACTGTGATGGGCAACGGTGCTTATTGGCTTGCTCTATCATCCTATGCCTATGCTGGGCCGTCCTGAGGTTCTCTATGGCGGTAGCAATCGCCTTTTCATAGTCTAGTGCAAACTCCCTAGTACCGGGCGGTAACCTTTGAATCTGATCCCGGATCAGTCACTCAAACAGTCTATGTGGTCTAAAGGACTTATGTAACTCGTTGGGAGTGCGACACGTTGCTAAGTGCACGCTGTTATTGTATGCGCTGGCTACCTTGGGAAGCATCTCATCCCAGTTAAGCTGATCAGGTCTCATAAACATTTTGAGAACTTGCTCCAGGATTTTGTTCATCTGTTCAGTCTGACCGTTACTCTCAGGATGGCGGCCAGTAGCCATAGACTCTCGTCAACTCCTGCCAGGTTTGATTAGTGTACCTAGTATTTATGTCACTAACTATTGACAGCGGGAGACCATGTTCACTGACCCAATGATCAAAGAACTTGTCTATAACGTGCCTCTGTGGGTAAAGGAACAAAAACTGCATATTTACTAAATCTATCAACTATAACCATGACTTGGCTCTTGCCATGCCTACTCTTGACCCGGGTATCCATAAAGTCAATGGACACATAATCTCCGGGTCCTGTGGGAATAGGCAAGGGTTTGAGAAGACCAAGAGGAGCTCACGTAGTG
Source organism: Chara braunii (assembly GCA_003427395.1). Lineage (NCBI taxonomy): Eukaryota > Viridiplantae > Streptophyta > Charophyceae > Charales > Characeae > Chara > Chara braunii. The sequence continues at coordinate 673,436 of BFEA01000410.1, forward strand.
GTCTTATTCCGTTGGCATACCTTACAACTGGGTACATACTCTATGGAGTCGGCCTTCATGCCAGGCCACGTATATGCGCGAACAAGGTTAGCCAATGTCTTTTGCCAACCGAAGTGTCCCTCTGTATCATGGCATTCCCCTAAAATCAAGCTACAAATCTCTTCACTATTGGGAACGCACAAGCGGCCATCTACGTTAGTCTTCTCGAATAGTAACCCGTCTGTAGTGCTGTAGTCTGGCTCAGAGTCTGGAGACTCCTTAACTCTCTTGAGGAGATCACTATAAATAGGATCTTGCGCATAGGCTTCCTTAACTTTCTGTTGCAGGTCTCGTACTATATCTAGATAGTGAACGATCGCCCCAAAGTAATCATCCCTCCTACTTAAAGCATCTGCAACTACATTATATTTTCCTTTAACTGGATTGAGCTCAAAGTCGAATTGATCTATCTTTGCGGCCCACCTAGTAAGCTTAGGTGTCATCTTGGCCTGTGTCTTCAGCCACCTCAACGTCTCGTGGTCTGAATAGACTTTGAAGTGCCTCCCAAGCAAGTAATGTTTCCAATGGTCTAAAGCTTGCCTGAGAGTGTAGAGTTCCCTCTCGTAGGTAGATGTCGCAACCTTCTCTGAACGCATCCTGTAACACAACACCTATCCCATACTGACTTGCGTCAGTGGTGACGACAAATGGCAAAGACGGATCGACTACCTTGAGGACTGGATACTCTATCAAGGCCCTTTTTAACTTCTTTAGGGCCGAAGTACAGTCTCTATCCCATTCCCAAATTGCTTCTTTCTTTAACAACATGCGAAGGGAGAAGTTCCTCACAAACTTTCTATAGTAGTTGGCTAGGCCTAGGAACGATCGCAATTCTGTCAACGTGCGGGGCGTCGGCCAATCTCTGATCGTTGCTATTTTATTGTCCTTAGGCTTTATGCCATCTCCATCTAAGACGTGGCCCAAGTACAAAACTTGTGTCTTTGCCCACTCACACTTCTTTGCGTTGATCTTGAAGTTCGCTTCTCTCAGCTTCTCCAAGACCTGCCTCAGATGGCCCTCATGCTCCTGGAGGGTCTTACTAAAAACTAAGATATCGTCTAAGTATACGACTACAAACCTATCTAACCAAGGCCTAAACAAATCGTTCATACAACGCTGGAATGTTGTTGGCGCGTTGGTTAGTCCAAAAGGCATAAATATAAACTCATAATGCCCATACCTAGTCCGGAATGTCGTCTTGTACTGGTCATCAGGATGTACCTCTATCTGATGATAAGCATACTTTAAATCTATCTTTGAGAAGTACTTACAACCTTGCACCCGATCTAACAGATCATCTATGCGGGGAAGTGGTTCAACAGTCTTCACGGTAACGGCATTGAGACCCCTATAGTCTATACACATGCGAAGCTCTCCTTCGTTCTTGGGAACAAAAAGAACAGGTGCTCCAAACGAAGACGAACTGGGCCTAATCCAACCCTTCTCTAGGAGCTCATCTATTATGAACACGGCCCCCTTCGGAGTTCTACTGCCAGGCTTTATCTCAATGCGATGTTGGATCGGCCGCGACACTACTCCTGCAGTCGGGTGAGCTAAATCTGTATACTCCTCCAGCAGCTTGGCAATGACTGGCTCCATAGGCTTCTCTTTCGTAGGCTTAGTAACAGGCCTAACATAGGCTACAAAAACCTGCTATTCTAATTGCTCCTTCCTCACTGATCGTGCAAACGCGGGAGCACTGAGACAACAATGTGCTTGGGAGTTGTCTACTCTTGACGCATGGAACAGTCGAGCAGTCTTGATATCACCTGATGGACTAGGGAGCCTACACTCATGCTCTCTCAAGTGGAGTGTGGCCCCTGCTGCCTCTCCCCAGTCCATTCCCAGGACCATGTCGAGAGGAAGGTTGTCCTCTACGAGGAGAGTCAGAGAATGGAGAACTTTCTCCACGTTCCCATCCTTCTCTAGGCGAAAATACGCCTGGACTCCCTCTACTTAATCCTCGACTCGCATAGTGTGATTGTCTGCGAGGATACTAACTATAGGGTCTTCTAACTTTTGGACTTTCAGATTTAACTTCAGCTTCTGCAGCGCTTTCCTACTAATATAGCTGCGGGTGGCCCCACTGTCTATAAGGGCCCCTACTCTACCTCTAAAGACCTCTACATCTACTAAAACTCGTTGTCCTTTCGCATCCTTTTTCATTTTGGCCCAGACCGGCATCCTCTCCTTCAACTCTTCTGCCACGCCTGTAAGGGAAGTTCCTAGAGAGACTCTAACACAAGCAATCTCTGGACAACTATTTAGGCACTGGCCTGCAACCTTTGCCATAGACGCATGTGGTATTGAGGCACTGGCCAACCACCTCTGCCATAGACGCATGTGGTTTGGGAGTTTCTGTGTGGTGCGCGCACTCTTCTCCACATGGTCTAGGGGTAAGGGCAGTTGCAACCCCTACCGACGGTTGCCTTTTGCTGCCTGTGCAGCAAACCGAGCCTTTCTATATCTAGGGCAGTATTTTATGATGTGTCCAGGATCACCGCAATAAATGCAGTGATCTTGGTTTATCCTTTGCTGCCAAATTGTTTGCTCTAAGCCCAGATCCTCCCAAGGCCTGCCTTGTGGCAGACCAGGGTGCCATTCACTCCTTCTAGGTGACCGATTGAAACTGGAGCGATTTTGTGGGGGACCTTGACCCCTACCTCCGCTTGGCGGCCTCCTCTGCCACCAACCCCCTGATTGCTCTGTTCTCGACCACTGGAAACCTGACCTCCTTGGCCCCGGCCTCCTCCTCTACCTTGCGGCCTCCCTCCAACTGCGACAGCAGCGTAAGTCCTCCCCTGACTATCGCCACTGTCATCTTCCTCCAGGCCCCACGCTATTTGTGTATAAGGGACCTGTTCCACACCACCTTCATCTAAAGTCAGGATAAAGTGATCCTTGGCCTTGACTTGGCCAGAGGTGGTACGACCTTTCCACTTTTTGCCCATGTCAAGTTCCTTATGCCAGAAAGTGGAAATTGGCATGGACCGTGCTTCAAATGCTACCACCTCCCTACTCAAAGTATCGTAGGTCAGCGTAGACTCTTGACTCTTCTTAAAGAAGTGCCCGCGCAAGGGCTCGGGCATGGCATGATAGAATAGATTGACCAAATGAGTCCCAATGACCCCATGGTCAGGAACGGCGATCAGTTCATCCATAACGCCCTCGAGTGTCCTAGCACTCCTCCATTGGCGGGAATGGATGGTCTGCAGTTTGTCTGAAGCTCTAACACTTCACGTGACATCTGCAAACCTCTCGCGCAGTAACTTAAAGAAGTCACCCAGGGGGGTAATTTGGGAATACGCGACCATATCATTTTCGCACTTAGCAGCACAGCAGAGCGATCTAGCGAAGCTAGCTGCTTCATCTTCAAGGGCATGGAAAACTATGAGGACATGTTCCTCAAGAGCTATCTTCTGGAGGTGTACATAGGAGTTTACATTTGACTCCCAGTTATCAAAGTTTTCCTCCTCCTTCCCGCTGTAGGAATCAGGGAACTTCACCTTCACAGGTTCTCTACGGGGACGAACTTCCTCCTCCCTTGGAGCAGCAAGTTTCGCGCCTTCTATAACCCTTGTACAAAATCGCTCCGTATTCTCTAATCTCGTCTTCACCTCCGTGCCCACGTGCATCATCATTTCGCGTGCGAACTCTCTAAACCCCAATCGTATGGATCGTAAGGCTACCTCCTGGCCCCTTGAAAACTGATACTATTCTTCGTGGGCCCTTCCTATAAGTTCTATGTTTCTCGTCATTACTCCCATCTTCCCCTGCCACTCCGGTTGTGCCTCCATCAGCGCCTTTTGCTCCTTCACCACTTCCAACGCCTTTATTGCCTTACTCGCCTGCTCCATCCTCTTCTTCTTTTCCCTGATCAGACACAACTTCCATTCTAACTTCTTTTCCCGTTACGGACTCAGCCAGGGCTCGATCCCTGGTTCGCGGGGTACCACCCGCCAGGCTGCTATTCTTTTTTTTTTTTTTTTTTAGTTTCTGATCTCTGGTTCTTGATTGTTGGCGCCCGTTCTCAAATCCCGCCTCTGCCACTTTTGGATTTCGTACTTGGCGCCATCCGGCATTCTGGCGCCCAGGCTCAAACCTTCGATTTCAGTTCAGCCCCGAGGCAAATTGCACTTTTGCCCTCGGACTCAACTTGAGTCGGGTACTTAAGACCAGACTCAAGCTGAGTTTGGGGATGCAGTTTTCGGCCTCAGTACTTGTGCTTCAGTGTGCCTTGCTGCGACATTGTGTACAGAACCAAGATTGCGACTTTTCGACTTTGCCACTTTGCCACTTTGTGTCCGTGTCCGTCGAGTCGTGTCGAGTCCGTGTCAAGTTGAGTGAGTGTGTGTGTGTGTGCTCTCACTCCCTCCCTCTCTCTTCCCCGACCTGGCTGCTCTGCCTCAACCCCGTCACATTTCCTCTTCTATCGTCTGACGCTTGAGCGGATCTTCTTCGGCTTCCAACTCCCTTATAATCGCCTCTTGTTCTTCCCTGGGACATACAACATCGCCTTCTCCTCTTCTCCCAAGGATAGATTGGCGACCCACTCAGACACCTTTTCCAACCACGGGTCCCCCTCCTTCTTCGTCCCACTGGATTCCCCTCTGTCCCTGAAACTCTTTCTGAACAGGGGAACTTCCTCTTCTGCCTTTTTCTCTTCTTCTTCTTCTTCTGCCTCTACTGCTTTCAACCTTTCTTCCTCCTCCTTCAACATTTCGAGCTCTTCTTCCAACTTCTTTTTCTTCGCGGCTTGCTCCTCCAACAAGGCCAACTTCTTGACCTGCTTCGCCACTTCTCTCTTCTCTTTCCTGGCCTTCTGCTTGGCCAGAATCCTGGCGGCCTCTTCCTCCTGGTCCTTCGTGTAGGGAGTAGTACTAGCACCACCCCTCGTGTCAACTCTACACGTGAAGGCATTCCAAAAGCCTAATGGAAAGAGGAGACGCCAGAGGGTCCCCCACAAGGAGAACCCCACGAGCAAGCCGTACATATGGTAGTCATCCATGGTGTTGGTGCGACAATGATTGTCCCACTCCTCACCACTTAGACCTACCCACTGACTGTCTAACTGACTCTCTAAGGACGACAGGATCAGGGTAGGACCCTGTCAACTATGGTCTCTAGCCTAGACCTATTACTAAGCTGTCACCACACGACTTAATGCTGATCAGGAGGCATTTAAGGAGATCCTCTGTAACTCCTCAGGAATTATTTAACATCGCAGACAGAACGACGCGATCAGCAAGTCCTCTCAAGACTTAGACAGCTTGTTGTGCAGCCCACAACTCGGATTTTGGGCCTACCATGCAACGCTTAGCAGCCCGCCGGCCTGCACCGGTCCTTGGGAGGGCTGTCCCCCGGGTCAGTCAGTCGTCAGACACGGCCTTTAGCCCTACTCAGCCTATGTGGGTTTGGTCAACAAAGCTCTACGACCTCATACACAGAGTTCCTATCACCTGGACAAAAGAGACTCAATGCAGAAAGAAGAGACAGACAGACTCAGCAAGTACCATGGGTGAGTGCACATCCATAGGGCGAGGGGATAGGCTGAAGGCTTGGCGAGAATATACCGACTCGAGCTTGGTCAATTTCGTGGTCAACAGCTCGGGTCAACACCTTGGTCAACGCTTGGTCAACGCTTGGTCAATGCCGGTCAATCCCTTAGTCAACACCTCGGTCAACCCCTGATCAAACCCCGGTCAAACCCCGGTCAAACCCCGGTCAACTCCAGGTCAACTCCCGGTCGACACCTTGGTCAACCGTGGTCAACTCCTCGGTCAACTCCCCGGTCAACACCTTGGTCAACGACCAACTCGGCTATGGCTGCCGACCCCTTGTCTCCCTTCAACCTTCACTTCGCCTTCTCCCACCTTCCTTCTTTCTCCCTTTCTTCTCCTCCACCCCGGCTACATCTTTCTTTTCCCTTCTTCATCTCTCCCTTCTCCTTCCTCGGCTATGATTTCTTTCTCCTTCATCTCTTGCTTCTCCTCTACTTGACCTTCTTTCTCCCTTATAACCCTGTGTCCGAGCTTCGGCGGTTATGGCCACCACCTCCTGTCTTGGACTGCACAACCAATCTTGTATCGCTCCTCTCTCTCTCTCTCTCTCTCTCTCTCTCTCTCTCTCTCTC
>BFEA01000410.1:679793-700162 GCA_003427395.1 Chara braunii
CTCTCTCTCTCTCTCTCTCTCTCTCTCTCTCTCTCTCTCTCTTCGTTGTCTTCTTTGCAGGTACGCAGCACCTTTTCTTCAACAGCGCAGCTATGGCGGACCTTCCTCCTCCGATGGCGCGGCTACAGCTATGGCGCCCAGACAACGATGGCCCATGGGATAATGGGAACCAGCTCCGATACCAATGCAATCAAACTCGCTTTCTTCTTCAGTTCGCAGCAATTCACACTGGCGCCAAGCGCCCACTCAAAGCTCAGAGATATGGAACCCGAGAACACCGTTCAGATGCAAACTCACTTCAACAGGCTATGGCGCATCAGCGCCTGTACATCCCAACTCTCGACACTGTGTCCAACACCACTGTTCGCAGACACTCAACTCTGGATCACCCTGAATACCCCACACGCGCTCACTGCATCACACACACATACACACACACTAACACCTAACGCTAGCTACGGCGGCTATGGCCGCCGGCTACCACTAACTATGGTGCACTAACTTCTTCAAGCCCACTTCGACCTCGGCCCTCTGCAGACCACCTCGCACAAGACGCTCGGGCAGCGCTTCCGCATGGCTCACGCACGAATGAATGAATGGCTGGACGCTGCCTCTTGATTTATACTTCTGTATTATGAACTTGGTTGTTTGACGATTTTCACCGCCATTCACGCACAGACAATCTCATACACGCCCATACATGCATAAGACGAAGGGGAGAGGAGACAGAGTCCAAACTGCACACAGATCAAAGTAGGCAGCGAAATACAACCATGCACAGATGGGGAGAGACACACAGTATTTCTCACTCTCTGACAATACTCCCAACAACCAATCACAAGAAGACACCTGCGAGGATAACAATAGGATTTACACTGATGATGAGCCCACTCGAACCAATTATCGTTACAGAGTTTGTTTCAGTATCTCGCCACCCTCAGAAGTCCACACTCCACTCTCTACCCTACACCCAGTTAGTAGCGGAATACTGAGATGGCCTCCCAGAGGCCAGCGCCAACCGCCCAGATGAGGAACAGGAGCTGCCATGGAGTCTTCAGTGACGCTGAACAACTCTGACGAAGAAGCTGGCAGCTATGGCTGCCACACCACTGATGAAGCCTGAAACTCCCAAAAGAGAGAGGGGCGACAGTGGTCCACCCACAAACACTCAGTGAAGAGCCTCTCAATAGCCCAGCCAATCGCAGATACCCTCAGAAGTCCACACTCCACTCTCTACCCTACGCCCAGTTAGTAGCGGAATACTGAGATGGCCTCCCAGAGGCCAGCGCCAACCGCCCAGATGAGGAACAGGAGCTGCCATGGAGTCTTCAGTGACACTGAACAACTCTGACGAAGAAGCTGGCAGCTATGGCTGCCACACCACTGATGAAGCCTGAAACTCCCAAAAGAGGGGCGACAGTGGTCCACCCACAAACACTCAGTGAAGAGCCTCTCAATAGCCCAGCCAATCGCAGATACCCTCAGGGGTAGATGCTCAGAGGGTGCCCCAGCTATGGCAAGCTCCAGTAGGCTGGGTATGGCTGCCGTCCACGACGAGGGTCTCAGGGTACCGCCTGTAGACAATCGCCTCCACCAAACTCGCTTGGCTCCGAACGCTGCGTCCCAAAAATGAAAAGCCAAAAGTCCCTAAACTACAGGCTCAGTCCTATTCATAGACTAGCCTACTCTAGACGTAGACCTACTGGACCGGTACCGCATCTATTTGGCCTGCTCGGCCTGGGCCTTACCCGGCTATACGACATCTAGACCGTCCCTACAGCCCAAGGCCCAGATGGGCCTGCTGTCCTAGTGATACCCGGGCCTGCTAAGGGCAGTAACGGCTAAGGGGAACTCGGGCCTGCAATTCTCCTGGATATTGCAGATATGTTCCTCACGAATTTCCCTCAGGAGTCAGGACTGAACTGGCGGTTAGTCCCTGACACAAACAAAATTACGAATCTGACCCTAAGACGCGACTATACAATCTTGCAGTCAGATCTCGGCAGCAGAAATCAGCAAGTCATTGCATCTGTAAGTCTCTGGTCTGCCCTTTTCCACCAGGCCCATGGTGCACACAGTCCCTCATGGTACTTGCTGACTGTACAAAGTGAGACTGGGACTGGGTACCACTGACTAAGCGAAGTTGGACTCGCCACTTGCCCAGTTGCCTCTGGGCTGCTGTGTATAACGTGAGAAGAAACTTGAAAGGCCACTTCCGGACCTTCCGGAAGTTTGCGGACTTGGCCTTTCAGGACTGTAGCAGCTACGACCTTGACCTTTCAGAACTACAATAACTATGACCCCTATGCAGTTATGACCCCCTACTTCGACAGGTCTAAGGTTCAAGACTCGGCAACTACTCAGACCTACGACATACTAACACGCAGGTCACGGGTTCTAGACACAGGGTCGACTTGATACTGTACAAAGGGAAAGAAAAGTAAGGTAAGGTCTGGGGATCGAGCCCTGGGATCCGCATCTGTGACTGCAAAAGGTGAAAACCGTTTCGGGTCCATTGAAAGCAGCAACCCGAGGCCCAGAGTCGACAAATATCAGGTCTGATCGGTGGAAGTGTATAGAGGGGAGTTCAGAAGTATGTCAGTCTAGGGGTCTGTGTCAGTCCAGAAGAGGCCTTACTGAAGGTCTGATTTAGGTTAATTTATCTGAGAGAACTCGTACCCAGCGAAGCCTGGCCTTCAGGCCCAGACCCCGCAGAGAAGTTGAAGAGTCTGATATTTTCTCAGCCAGAATCTAAGTCATTCAAAAGCTGGTCAAGGGTTTGGCGTACATTAAATTTCATGTGCATGTGAGAACACATACGCCAAAGAACACCAGGCCTTCAGGCCCAGACCTGAGAGAGAAGTTAAAAGAGTCAGATATTCTCCCAGGCAGAAAGAGTCAGATATTCTCCCAGGCAGAATCTGAACCATCCAAAAGTTTGCACACATTTAATTCCAGGTGCATCCATGTCCATCCACTCCCCAGCTGGCCTTACTCTGCATTTGCCAGCATGAAACCCAGCTGCAAAGAAAATGAGCAATGTGAACCACAGAAATCAAGTTGCATCATCCCATAGAAAGGCAGATAGTCACATGCTCGAACCGAAATCAGAATGCACCAAGATATACACCAAATAAGAGGAAGGCAATGAAATTAATTAACAATTTAAACCGTCTTCTTGCCTCCACCATCAATGTTTCCAATGTCACTCTCCTATGTGGCGCTCGGCGCCCAGACTACGATCAGACAGCACCTAGACTAGCTAGCCTCTAATGACGTCAACAGGTCTTCATGAAGTGCAGCTGCCAGATGACGAATGAAGACTTCGGCTGGGCCAACCGGCTCATCATCACAGGTGCGTGCTTTTTCCTCCATCGCCCATCACCCCTCTCACACCACAGAGCCCTCTCTCAAACACCACCGCATGAACCCCTCTCTCGGGATACACAGACAGCGGCCAGGCTATGGCCGCCGCTGAGCCAAGCTGCACCCAGGCAGCTCTCTCCATGCACCCCGCCATCACTTTCTCCCACACCCGACCTGCTTCCAGTGCATGTGTGAATGAGCGCACCCTCCAGCAGCACTGTCACCAGCCAGCCAGGGACATGAATGAAGGAGTGTCTGGCTGCACTTCTTTTGTGCAGATGCTGGCTGGGCAAGGGACCTTCTGGACTGCTCGGCCTCTGTCCCGGTAGCTGCATTCGGGGCCCTTCCAGAATGTGCCTTGGGATCAACTGGAAGTGCCCTGGGCCTCAGAATCTTTTTGGGCCCCATCGTCTACAACCGATCGGGACTATTGGTCAGTTGCAGATGCTGCATGCAGCAATCAACCCACACGGAACAACTGCCCCACATTGGCCTCTTTTTCGAGGGCCCGTCGAATTTCCAGGGCCTGCCTTCACTTAGGGCGGGGGCAGACAGTTACAACGGGGTGCAGGCCCCAATTTCAAGCCAGGGACCTTATGCCTTTCACAGCTGGACTCCAGGATGCGTCTCATCCACCCAAGCAGCGCAGGTTGGGGGCTTTCAAGATCTATCTCCAGGACTAACATGGTTGACTCGTTTTCTCTCTTGTATGAGCAGTGAAGCATTAGCACTGCATCTCCCAAATGTTGTCAAGGCAAGTGAGCGTCAGGATCTCCAGAAGCCAGAGTTAGTCCCCAAGATCTATCTCCAGGACTAACATGGTTGACTCATTCACTCTCTTGCATGAGCAGTGAAGCATTAGCACTGCATCTCCCAAATGCTGTCAAGGCAAGTGAGTGTGAGGATCCCCAGAAGCCAGAGTTAGTAGAGTAGGAGGAAGTAGAAGCCATGCACCATATATGGTAATTTATTGGATTAGTATGTCGAAGAGAGAGAGAGCTGCTCCATCAGAGCGACTTGGCGTGGGGAGTAGCTTACCTGGAGATTGGAAGGAGCCAGCAAGCTGCTGAAGTCAAGTTGATACTTGATTGAACTGCCACTGGCCTGTTGAAGGCTCGTATTGTTGGTGGCCTTGTACTATGTCATCCTGTGAGAGCTTCCTCTTGAGAAAGAGGGGCAGCAATGCTACTAGGAGAGGGGAATATTTTTTATTTTATTTTTTTCCCTTCAAATTTCATCTCATTCATTTATTGTAATTAGATGATATTTTATTATTTCCTTTTGTTGATGATGAGAAGACAAGGAAATTTTAGTGTGATGATGATTGGGAGTTTGCTTTGACTTTCACTGGGCATCTCGGCCTTTGGACTGTGCTCCAAGTGTATTTTCAGTTTCTGTTTTGTCAGTCTTTGAGATCCTAACCCTTATGGAGCATTGGCCGCGGGCGATGGTGAATGGCAGGCTGCGCACCAATTTGCAACGGGCGATAGTGATGACCGGCTGCGCAACAACTTGCAACTCAACTGCGGCAGTTGCCCGTCCGATTTGGCACATCTGTGGTCCAGATGGGGGTCCATCCCTAACTAACTGTTCACTCCGCACTGAGAAACGTACGCGCAGCATTTCCTGGAGGGAGCATCGTAGATTGAGAGGAATATCTTCTGCCGCTCACCGCCCGATAGGAAACCGTTTATGACAAACCTCTTTTCTCTCGTTCGTTCCCAAGTCGGCCGATTGCTGTCATTTTGTTTTGTTTTTTTTCTGTTTCTGCAATTGTTGTTTTGTTTTGTTTTGTTTTCCGTTTTCTGCTATCGTCATTTAGCCATTGGGCCTTGCTCCAAATTCTCCAAATGTGCAAAATGAGAATGAATATTTGGCTAGAACATGGAAGAATACACAGCCATATTTTTTGTCTCTTGTGCAAGTAGTGGAGCGAGGCCCATTCTTTGGACCTCGCTGCACCACTCGCCAAACACCAACGTTTTTAATGTGTTGAGCAGGGTTGCATAGCTGCAGACCGCGACTGTTTTGCTGCCGACCAGTAGGGCCGACCGGTCAGCAATCTGCCGACCAGTCAGAACCTCGCTGCACCACTCTCCAAACACCAACATTTTTAATGTGTCGAGCAGGGTTGCATAGCTGCCGACCGCCGACCGTTTTGGGAGGGTATGAGGATGTTGGGGCGCGGTTTGGAGGTTTTGAGGGGGTGTATGGGGGGGTATGAGGGTGTCTTTTGAGGGGGTGTATGGGGGTATAGGGGGCGGGCATGGGGGTGTTGGTGGGGTTATTGGGGGTTCTTGGTCTTTTTTTTTTTTTTTTTGYGGGGTGCCAATGACCTCCGACTGGTAGGTGCTGAGCAGCCGATGGGTTGGCTGGTCCGCATCCGACAAGTCAAGGGGCGTCGACCGTCGGGGTATGCAACACTGGTGTCGAGGGCATTGTTGGTGGGGTTATTGGGGGTTCTTGGTCTTTTTTTCTTTTTTTTTGCGGGATGCCAACGACCTCCGACTGGTAGGTTCTGACCAGCCGATGGTTTGGCTGGTCCACATCCGACAAGTCAAGGGGCGTCGACCGTCGGGGTATGCAACACTGGTGTCGAGGGCGTTGTTGGTGGGGTTATTGGGGGTTATTGGTCTTTTTTTTTTTTTTTACGGGGTGACAACCACCTCCGACTGGTAGGTGCTGACCAGCCGATGGTTTGGCTGGTCCGCATCCGACAAGTCAAGGGGCGTCGACCGTCGGGGTATGCAACACTGGTGTCGAGGGCATAACAGGTCCGGATACATTCAAAGTTCAACATGTTGGCTTTTAGGGAGAGGTGCAGTGTGGCCTTTTTTTCCCGTTTTGATTCTCCCCATGCGATTTAGCCCATCTGATTTCAGGCCATGAAGACGAAAAAAGCAATGTGCCAGGACATCCTAGTGCTACAGACTCCGAATCTGGATTGGACAAGCACGGGTGAAGTGCCCCCCTTGCAGGAAAAATAAAAGAGTTGCAGAGAGGGTCGGATTCAGCACTTGAATCCGTTTATTCCAGAGATGCAGGAAAGCAAATCGATGCAATTTTCTGCACTTCCATACAAACATGTCCAGATTCAGGCATTAAACTGAATTTTCTTTGCCAGCGGGACCTCGGTCCAGGAAGAGTGATGCACACCGAGGATTTTTTCCTTTTTTTTAACAAAAAACATACTGCCAGAGCTGTTGGGGGATGTCTAGCCATGGAGTGATAGAGATAGTGGTGACGTGAGTGGGTCGTTTGGGATGAATAGCAAAACCAGAGCTGTTGTGCTTGTGGGCCGACTTGGAGAGCTCTCCAAGTATCTTTTGGTCGGACTATCAGTGAGTCTGGTCAGTGCGAGCCTTCTGTGTTAGGTATGTTGCCTTTTGCCCTTCGCCTTTTTTTTAGATTAGCTCCTTGAGGAAGGTAAGATGAGCCTTCTTAATTGAGTTTTGGGCTGGCCTTATGTTGGTATAGGCAGATCTCTTCTTCAATTATCACAGTACCCACGGCCGATGCGGAAAAGCCTGCATCGGAGCCTGTCTGTAGATCGCCGTCTAAAGTAGACTCATTCTCACAAGACTGCCCATCAGACCCGATCAAATTGTGGGCAACAAGATGGTGGTTTCCTCTAGACCTTACGGGCACATATGGCTTCGCGCCATTCGATGTAAGGGCAGAGTCAAGAGCCTCTAACTCACAGCACCATGGATTGCATCCAAACAGACATTTTCAGTGAGATCATTGTCGGGAGTTGAGATAAGCCGCAAGGCCTCCACTAACAGTTAATGGAAGGCTAAAAATTCGGGGTTTTTCGCCACGTCGCTACAAGCAATGTTGTCGAAACTTGTGCGAACAAACTATGCAGGGTCATAATATAAACATCAACAAATCAATCAGGCAAAAAAAAAACGAAAGAATCAAAATCAAGAGTACTATAAAACCCTTTTCGGAGTAGCTTTCGGAATTCGCCAAAGCTTTTTTTGAGTTAGAATTTTGGGCCTTCCATTAACTGCTTAGCAGTCACAGATTTCGTTTTGGAAGGTTTTACTCAGCAGGAGAGAGTTGTTGAGTTTGTGGAAGCTGGCTCCCTTTGAAACCACTTGGTCAAAGCATATGACTAGTTCAATTGGTTTGTGATCCAGCCCAGAATATGGAGCCACTGGTAATACTTCGGCTTCCTTGACTGCCCCATCAAGACTTCGGACACTAGGAAGCAGTCGATTCTTGAAAAGGCCATATGGTTGGCATGGTTCTTCTTGACTAAGGTGAAGGTTCTCTTGTTGGGGTGCAGGATTCTATGGGGGTCTGCCAAGTTGTGGTTCAACATCATTTCCTGGATTGGTGTTGCTTTTGATAAGTTTGGGATGGTGGAGGATCGGGAAATACGGTCCACTGAGGGGTCTATTGTAGCATTCCAATCTCCAACCGGAATACATGGGGTGAATGGGGGAATCAGGTCACCGATTTGTCTAAGAAATGATGTTCTTTCGGTTGGAGAGTTGGGGGCGTAGATATTGAAGAGTAAGAATTTATCTTCCTTCCATCTCAGGTGTAGCATACACTATCTTCCTTCAGTGAGATCGACTTTCTTGTCGACGACCGAGCCTGCTGCATATAGGCGGGAGGATTTGGGGATCAGGATGGTCGTTCCCTTGGTGATGGTTTCAGGGTCAACCAACCAAATTTTATAGTACTCTTGATTTTGATTCTTTCGTTTTTTTTTTGCCCGATTGTTTTTTTTATGTTTGTATTATGACCCTGCATAGTTTGTTCGCAAAAGTTTCGACAACATTGCTTGTAGCGACACGGCGAAACCCCCCGAATTTTTAGCCTTCCATTAACCGCTAGTGACTGGCAAGGGTTGAGGTCGGTACGCCTTAGCACTACTCCTCGATGGGAATGGTTCCAGAAAAGCTACGCGACCCTTTCAGACACCGCGGCCAAAGTGTCTAGGAAGCTAGCGTCGATAAGGAAGCAAAGAAAGCAGTCATTATAATTTGCTCTGAAAATAGCTGAATCTAACCTGTCAAACAACCCCGCCTCTCAACTTTATATCGAAATCTTCGACAAGGCTCGAGAGGAATTGGCCATGTGGAAATGGTGGGATCTGAGAGGCCTCCAAATAATCGCAAGAATGTGCGAATACAAACTAAGCGACTCAATGACTAGACACTTCTTTGCCCGAATTAAAGCTAATTCGAGAGCTGGCACAATAGAAGGCCTGAAGTCACACACGGCTCCCGAAACGGTGAAAACAAATAGTGAAGGGATGCTTGAAATAGCCAATAAGTTCTACAAGGAGCTACACCAGTCCAAGACGGGAACACCAATACCCATCAGCAAGGCAAAAGATGCTACAATACCTGGAGCGAACAATTTCTCCTGAACAGGTTGAAACGCTTGACAAACCCTTTACATCAGATGAAATACTTCGGGCTCTACAAAGTATGAACAATAATAAGACCCCAGGAATTGACGGCTTAACCAAAGAATTCTGGAAAAAATTATGGCCCTTGTTAGGTAATGACTTAATAAACTTCTATAATGACAGTTGGTCCCAGGGGGGGCAGGGTAATCTTCTCAGCAGCAGCGAAATCAGCTACTCTACAAAAAGGGCGAAAAAGACGACATTAGAAACTACATGCCCATATCGTTGCTAACCCTCCCATATAAGATCTTGGCCAAGACCTTATCGA
The DNA here is from genome assembly GCA_003427395.1 of Chara braunii. Taxonomy (NCBI): domain Eukaryota; kingdom Viridiplantae; phylum Streptophyta; class Charophyceae; order Charales; family Characeae; genus Chara; species Chara braunii. The sequence goes on from BFEA01000410.1 coordinate 688,859, forward strand.
ACCGGATTATCAAGATTACCAATCAATCTTTCCACATTGACCAAACAGGATTCATCCCGGGTCGTTACATCCTGGACAATGTTATGACATTGAATGAGTCTGTAAGAAAAATCAGAGAAAGGAAAATAAATTCCGCAATTCTCTTCTTTGACTTTGAGAAAGCATATGACCAAGTCAACTGGGACTTTATGGAAGCAAGCATGGAAGAATGGGAGTCGGACCGAACTTAAGAAAATAGGTCAAGATACTCTACAAGGATGTCGTTGGCTGTGTCCAAGTCAATGGACTGTTGTCAGATTGCTATCCGATTTCCCGCTCGGTCCGCCAAGGGGACCCTCTAGCTCCGTCAATCTTCCTATTCGTAATGGAGGCAATCGCATCCTTCCTGCGCAAGGATCCCTCAATCCAGAGACTAGCCAGCACCGATGTAGGTTCGGCCCACCAGATGGATTTCCCCGCAGCCATCATGTTCGCTGCTGATCTAACAGTTCTAATCAGAGCATCAGAACACTAGCTAAAGCAATGGAGGCATTCAGGTTAGCCTCATAAATGAAGATCAACTGGGGGAAAACAATTGGCTGGTGGCTCTCCGATGACGAACCCCTTTCCCTTCAAGGAGATGAGGCGGCTATGACATGGCAAACACCTGACACACCCACACGCTATCTAGGTATCCTGATGATGAAAGAAGGATTGGCGCCCCAAATGGGCCCGGCTATGATGGCGAAACAGATTAACAAAATCGGAAGATGGGGCAATGCCTTTACTTCCCTTATAGGCCGAGCACTGGTTCTCAATACGTCGGTCTTCTCAATGATGTGGTATATTGCCTCTATCTGGACAGTCCCTGACAGCTCGATTAAGGAGCTGAACAGACGGGCCAGGAGTTACCTTTGGACATGAGACCCCAACAAAGGAGTCATTGACCCCGGAACAGAAACAAAGGCTCTGCAAATCAAATGGATCATCAAACTGCTGATGAATCCTGACAGCGCCTGGAATAACTTGGCTCTGGACAGTATCAGATCGGTAGCTCCTGTTCCCTCCCCGAACGACATGTCAGGCCTATTTTGGGTAATGAACAAAGAATGGGTGATTTCCACAGGACGGAGGAACCGGAAGAGGAACAACGGACCAGAAGACCATCGGCCACCCACCCCCTACTGGCCGGCATTTCTTCGATCATGGAGGAAAATAATCCCTAACAAGATAAACAAACCTAAATCTAAAGACGAAGTACTAAGGCAACCGCTCTTCGGAAATGAATGGCTGACAAACGAAGCCAACAACCCTCTTTTCCTAGAACAGAGATGGCTATCATGGATCAAGAACGGCATCTGGAAAGTAGACCACTTGTGGATGGAGGACAGAAAAGACTGGATAACAGAACAAGAAGCTAGTGCCCGACTGAAAGGCTGCCACAAACGAGAGACCAATCTCCAATACATACTCGATTGTATTCCTCAAGATTGGAAAGATATCCTGGTGAAGGATGAATCCTGGAGACCGGGCGAATGGGGTCTTTTGATTCAAGACACATCCCCTACTAGAGCCTATCAATTCTCTCACATGCAGCAAGGCTCACATACCAGAGCCAGTTTTCTCTCCTTCCCGGTCTCCTTCACCAAGATGAACAGGCCAGCTATTTTCAACGACAATGTAGAATCAGCTATATTGGACTCTTTCCTCCTAAGAAAAGTAAGGGTCCTAGGCTCATGGCCAAAGGAAATTTTCAGACCAGATACGGCAATCCRATCCCTGGAATTCGACCCAGCGGAGTGGGCCTGGAAGYCAAATGCCACCAGCAAGTTCAAATAAAAAATCCSGATCCAGGACTACTCAGTTAAACTCGGGTACAGACTGTCTCTGAAGACCAAAAACCCAGATCCAATCATMAAAAACAGATGGCGGAACCTCGTGGGGCAAGAAGCAGACAAAATCACACGRTTACATTGGGAAAAATTCAAACGCATCAAACCAATCAAGATCAGAAGCTTGCAATGGCTGATTGCTTACGCAKCCCTGCCRGTGAATCAATGGCTACACATTAGACGGAAAACCACAGACCCAGACAGTTCAGAATTATGTGCAGTCTGTACTGAAGGCTCGGTAGAAGATATAGTCCACTGCCTAGTCCTCTGTAAAGAAGCAACCGAATACTGGGCGAGAGCGTCTTCACTCTGGGAKTCCCTCTTCTCTTCTCCCTTCCCCAAACAACCCATTCAACTGCTCCTCTTGACTAACATCCCTGATCAGGCTCGGAAGGCTGAGAGGACCTGGTTTGAACTCATCAGAAAGGTGACCCTATGGGTCATAGGGAATGAGAGATGCAGTCGAACAATTGAAGGACTCTCCAACCCACGGGAGAAAGTGTGGATAGAGACTAAAACATTGATTCAAGCCGAGATCCTGTACAGATGGCGGAAGATCAAGCGAGCCTGGTCCGAAGACGAAGAACAGCGGAACAAGGAGAGGCAGAGATTCTACAGGAACTGGCTGGTGGATGGCAAGATTGGAGAATTGCGACAGGACCTGGTATGCTGGAAAGAATGGCATAATTCAAATCCAGGAACGGGTTCCCAACATCAGACGTCGCTGGAAGGCTTAAGCACGTCCTAGGCTACAAGAGCTTAAACACAACCTAGGGGGTTCAGACGACGTGGAAAATGAGGACAAGTCTGACAACTCTGGAGCATGTACGGGGGTCGCCAAGTAGGATCCCATCCCAGAGATTCGGAAGCCTACTAGCACCTGCCAAGACCCAATTTTGACGTTCTGACGATAAGATTGCAGACTGAGGGTGTAGGTCTCAGGGTTAACTGTCGGCCGTCCGAAGGGGGRSCRAAGTGGCTTATGGGAAGGACCAGGTTGGGTAAGGCCAACAGGGGTGATCTTTCTAGCATTTATTGCTTTATCTGACAGATCTGGATTCTGGATCTGAGAGGAAAGAGTGGGACAAGGCAAGCTGACAGTCAATCCTCCCGTGGTGGAGCAATCAATGCTGCTCAGGGGTCCTTCGGCCTGACGGAAGGAAGCGTGTGTGGTTGTTAATTGTTGTAATGTACTTTGACTTGCCGGTGGAATAGGAACCGGACTGACGCTCCCCAGAATAGGAGTMAARWCCAWAARGCCCTKTTTAAAAAAAAAAAAAAAAAAAAAAAAAAAAAAGTACTATAAATTTATAAAACCCTTTTCGGAGTAGCTTTCGGAATTTGCCAAATTCTCCTTTGAGGGCAGCTTGATGGGGCTCACATTGTTGGATCGCTATCTACTCAATATCTACCAAGGGCGTGACCTGTAGCCAGCCATCGAAATTCGGTCTTGAAAACCCTGCCTCCATAGCCTTAGCTTCCAAGAAGCTTTCAATGTCAAGTTCCACATTTGTGGCCAGGATTGCAGTCTGATCTTCCACTGGAATATGGCAACTTGGACGTAGGGCTGGATCTTTCAAGTCCAGGAAACCACATCTATTTTTCCTTCAGATCATGGGGGCAAATGTGTTGCCCTTGGATCGACACGTGACTGGCTATGGGAGGAACCAGCAACTGCTTGTGTAACACTTGGATCTGATCCGCCAACTGCTCCTAGACCTTGGCCAAGCTATCGGCAGTTCCAACATAGCGATGGAAATCTGCTATAGCCCTGAAAAGGGTGACAGTTAGGCCCATGGCCTCGTTGTCTTTCAAAGTTGGGATGGTCTGCAAAAGGGCATCATGGGCCTTAAACCACCAGTACATCCAAGGTAAAATTCACGATCCCTCAACCCCCCCTGCACGCCAAGCTTTGCTGAAACACAAGCACGGCGTTTTAGTTTTCTTTTGGCTGGTGTGGCCAACCATTTTGGTACGGTAGCACTGTTCATCCGAACTTCTCGGATTGATCAATCGTGATTTTCAAGTTGGTTGGGGCGATGTACTGGTGGTTTAAGTGCCTCATTCCTGCGGCTCTCTTCACTCCTATGTTCCTCCTCCTCCTCCTCCTACTCCAGTGCTAAAGGCCTTCCGTACAATGCTTTTTTCTTCCCCACTTGCCTGGTCCCTTAGGGCAGTCAACTGTATCAAATTCATGGCCATGTTAGTCCGACGGTTAGAGCTTAAGCTCTCAGGATCCGATTGTTTGTCAGAGAGTGGTAAAGCGGATGAAGTTTCAATAAGTCCCTCAGGATGAGCACACTCGTTTTCTTTCTTTCTCAGGATGAGCACTCCTTTTTCCAGTCCTCTCAAGGTAGGCACTCCCACTTTCTCTCCTCTCCTTTTCTCTCTTTTGAAAACGCATCGTGAAAGGCATCTGATCAAACTCTAAAGAAGAGTCAATTAATACAGCACAAGAGAAGGAAGGTAGAACTCCTAGCTGGAACGGCATCCCATCCGGACTAGAGAGCCACAACAAGAACAATTGAGGTTTGATTTAGTCGCCTAAGTCTCGTTAGGTCAAGCACGAGATACACTCTTACTTAAGATACAACTTTACCAAACCAAGATCAAAAAGTTGTCAGATAGACCAGAGAGAGGAAGTAGAAACAGTTGAAGCACTGGGGAGTCAAGGGAGTAGAGAATCGCAAGTCAAGCAACGGACTTATTGTGAGGATTTGTGGAAGAACACAACCAAGATCCAGTTGGAACTAAATAGTACATCCTACGATGTCTAACCTTCCAATGCATCAGGGGGTTGCCTAAGCGGCACTAGGATTGGTGGCATCCAAGTTCTCTTCTTCCTGAGATAGGATCCCACTAGGTACACATGCCCCGAGGTAGGCTGACAACCCTACCCACTTCCTATAATAGGAAGGAGCCTTTCCTCCATAAGAAAAAGAGCTTGGTAATGCTTCCCTAATGCCAGCCCTGAGAAACTGAAAGGAAAAGACAACTTCACCTGCACTCTACTCAACTACAGCCACAATCAGAATGTAATATGAAGCACCATCGAAAGAATAAGCATTGTGAATTGAGATACTCCACATTCATCCAACTGGTGAGCGAGCAGTCCACAAACGCATCCACATCAGCCAAGATCATAGAGAGTAGGAAAAGAACCCAAAGCGCCCACAAAGCAATGCAGCACCATGCACTCAACCATGTTCGAATACAAGTACATAGCGCTGCATCTTTCCACCCAAAGCACCATGGGCCTGTGCTACTCACGGATGTGCAAAATGATAATGTATCTTCCACTAGAACATGGGAAGATACACTGGCATACTTTTTGTCTTTTGCGCATGCGGTGACTCCTGGAGCAAGGCCCTGCATCTGCTGCTACAACGTGGAAAGATTGCAGAATACAAGTACATAGTGCCATATCTTTCCACCCAAACGACCATGGGTCTCGCCTCACCACTCACCCAATGTGCTAAACGAGAATGGATCTGCAAAAGCAAAAACAAACAAACAAAAAAAGAACAGATCTACGGTGTGGAAACACACACCTCCAACATTAAGCTGAGACTCTTTGGTGGATTCGAACAGAGGTCTGTATTTTGACAATTCAGTGCACGTACCAAGTCGGTATGTTATGTGGCCGCACTTCTTTTTCTTGTTCTTTTTTTTTACGGCTGGCTGAGGTGGTGGTGCCGCCTCCTGTTTGGTTCGCTCGCCATTTCTGGATGTCCGAATACAAGTGCATAGGGGGTTTGGACGGGAGCTCAAATCTGTGCCCCACTTGGAGTTCGAACAGAGCTGTTCTGTATGTTTGATTACAAAGCAACCCCAGTTCTATGGAAAGAAGGCCTGTCACCCTCTGCAGGTAGCGAGATCTAATCCCTCTGGGCATGGTTTTTCTTTTTTCGTTTTTTTTCCTTTTTCCAGGGGGTTGTTTGTGCCACATAGCCCACAAAGCATCGGCCCCTTACCCCACACTGTGCATGCCAGCCCACATGGTGTGATCCAGTCCACATGCTGTAACCCACCCTGCCTAGTGCCACCCAACCCGTAGTGGCACCCGGTCCACGTAATACGACCCGTGCCACATAGTACCACACAACCCGCTTGGTATCATCCAGGCCACATAATACCACCCTGCCGACATGGCACCGCCCGGTCGGCATAGTATGACCCGGGTGAGGACCGGATTGTGCGTGAGGTTGGCCATATTCTTTTTTTTTTTCGTGGTTGTGTCTGTGTTCTTTTTTTTGCGGGGGGTGGGAATTTGTGTTAGTACCATCCAGTCCACATAGTATGACCCGCCCAACATCGTGCTGCCCAATTGGACTGTGCCATCCAACCCGCACGCACGACTTGCAGACGAGGAGGATGGGAGAGCAGGACGGAGAGGAGGTGGCACAGGAACGGGAGGGAGGAGGAGGGAGTGGATCAGGAACGAAAGGGAGTAGGAAGAGCAGTATGCGCCACGGGCGTAGCTGCGGCTTGTTAATAATAACCATGACAATGAATAAATGAACCAGAATCAATGTCCGAATCTCCCCCTTACTGCCAGCATAACAAGAAGGCACATTTGACCTCCTACACGTCCTACTACTACATGATTGAGCATCTGTCTATGGCGGCAGCATCCAAGCATAGCCCGGATGTTCAAAGGACAATTCAAAGCTCTCTTAGCCCCGCCACTACCACTTCCAAGCCTACATTACTCTCCAGAGTCCTCTTGACTTCATAACCCCATCCAAGGTCCTTCCAGGTACAGACATGTATCCAAATATTCGGGCATATATCTTATATTGTCCAGGTCATTTTAGTGCTTTTACCTTTGCAGATAACTCATGGACCCTATGGGACAACGGCAGCAGGATGCACACAACAGGAAATGTTAATTCTTTCTATCACCAAATGGAGGAGGGTCACGCAGTCTGGCTCGTCCATCAGGAACAGTATGTCGATCACGACTCGCAAGCACTACAGCCCCTGCAGAGCAATCTGGCTGGTCCTACCACAAACAATGAACGGACCTCTCTCCCCCCCACCCCCTGATTACTTGCCCAGCATGCCGTTGTGGCCTTGATCTGCCATGCTTAAATAACTGTGCACGTCATTCTTCCATACTGATGACATGTCAGCAACATGCCATGTGTCGTCAGTGCTTCCAGGAAGCAGTCATAGAAAGTATGTCTTTACTGCGTGGACTATCCCCGGTGCCATCACCCACCACATCCTCTCCTAGCGTGTCCCACATGCGGTGTTGGTCATACACCTACGGCAACCGCAGAGGGTTCTTCCTCTTCCTTGCCAGACGTGCGACACACAGCAGCCTGAGGAGGAAAATGGGCCTCTATATGAACCAGCTTCAGAGCGGGGTACTGATCGCTTATCACCATCAAGGCGAGCTGTTGTGGACCAAATCCTGCAGCAGCTGAACGCCCTTGCTTTGGACCGACCCTCCCTGTCGTCGTCTGCCCATACAGAAGGAATAAATACTGAGGAAACCCAGGAAACATGCTCTATGCCGCTATGTGATGTTCCGCCGGAGATTCGACTTGCATGTGGTTCACATGCTTTGTGCGGTGAGGATTATGAAGGAATAGTCCGTGCGCGTTTCTGCTTTCATACCTACGACGACAGTCAGCACTGTACTCATGTACGGCACCCTGACATGTCATGTCCAATTTGTAGACAGGGGCTAGAACGGCAGTGCCTCTATAATTGTGGTCGACGTGCCTCCGTGTTCCTAGCATGTAGGAGCCACGTTGCCTGTGACATCTGTCTGCGCCGTGCCATTCGATGCAGCAACTGTGACTGCGAAAACTGGATGCGGTGCTTCCACAGTCCACACCTGAACCAGTCCTGTCCGGTCTGTAGGGATTGTCACTTACCATAGGCAATAACTGCTCCTTGACTCAAAATCTTGTGCAACCCAAACACAAATGAACCTCATGTGCTATTCCAGCGGTGAGTGTTTAGAATTCTGCGAAGCCCATCATATACCTCTCCTCTGCCCTACCCTTGCACTCTGCTTTCCCCCTACCTCACGTCCTGACAAACTTACCTCCTGTCCCTTTCCCTCCGCCCTCTCCTTRYGTGCAACTAGGAAATACATACGAATGAGCATCAGTAAGAGTACAGACAAAGTATAAGTTGAAGATTTGAAGAGAAATGAACAGGAGTATGAAGACGAACGACAAACACAAAGACTAAGCATATGCTGAAGACCCGAAGTGAAATGAACAGCTGGAGATCTGAAGGGAAATGAACAGCTGGAGATCTGAAGTGAAATGAACACGAGTATGAAGATCTGAACTGAAGTGCACAGGAGCATACCTTCCCCTTCTGCCTCTTATTATAACGTGCAAGTGGGCCGTTAAGGCACACGGGGATGTGGGCAGCTGCCGCTCAACCACCATCAACGTGGGCAGCCTTGTATGTGCGAGGCAAAGTGAAAGAGGAGCTGTTGCCCCAAAGAAACCCTAGCTAAACACGGTTCAAAATGGTTCTATTATGATTCGTGCTGCCTGTTTGGGCGGACTCAGTCCGGTTCTACTCGTCTGGTTGGAATAGGGGTTGTTGTGGGGGAAGCTTATAACACACAGCACACAGACTCAGACAGCAGGGAACCAGCAAACACACAGAACAGCGATAAAACTCAGAAAAGCACAGGTTTCACAGTCTGGAATTTTGCATGTTATTACATATGCGAGCAAGAGTTTTACCTGTGTTGTCTAAGCGGCCATAGCAGCCGAGGACAGAGAAGACAATCCAGTGGCTGGTTTTGATTGTCGATACTATTTTTGGAGTTCATATTTCATGTGTGTTTCATGTGTGACAGAACTTGTGTGAGATTTGTGTGCAAGTGTGAAATGCATGGTGGCCTCAAAGACTTCCGATTCATTTCCTATGAGCTTCGTGATTTCAAACTTGATTCTATGGAGTTGTGTTCCTTGGTCCATTTCCCTTTGGACTCTTCTATTGTGTGGCTTATAGCACATTTCCCTTTCAGACATTAGGCATTTGGTGCTAATTGAATCCGTCAATTTGCAGGTCAGAATGGTAAAACCTATGAAGCAATGGCAGATGATGTTGGCTACACGCTTGTGGCAGAGTACACTCCTGTTCGAGATGATGGTATTGTTGGTGAAGCTGTGACTGCCTCAACTGATCCCATTGCTGTTGGTGAGCTCTTTAAACGCCAGCCTCTGCCCCTCTGGTAGAGAAAGACGATTTATACACCTCCAAACCACTGTACATTAAGTCGTCACCTTGATTCACGAGCACAGTGCATTTTTCTGCATTGATTTGCCAGAACATGTTTTTTAATACTTTTCTTTCGTTTGTCCCACTCTGGTCTGCCATGAGTCTGTGTCATACCGTGCAACACAGCTATGCAGTGCACTGTACACCAGGAGTGGTGTGGTGCACCAAAAAAAAAACAGAGAATTAAAAAAAAACGAAGAAAAAAAATCAGGAAAATTGGAAGTGTTCATAAATTCAAGTTATTCAACCAATAAGAATATGTGATATAATCCTAGCCAAATGTGGCTTCAGCTTTCAAATACCTGCACCCCAGACAATCCCCCTTCTCAATGATTGTCTCAGGAGCAAAGCCACTTCCCAAAGATAGTCGCACGAACAAAATCAGGATTCTGCTTGCTGCACAGGTAGTTGTATCGCTATCTAGAGATTGCCTGCTGGCCCCCCCAGCCATCGTTAACAGGACCTCAGCCAAGATTGTTGGCTGTCATCGAACTGCTGTTGGTGCAATAACCCATGTTGTATGCCTCATGGGAAAAACTGAGGGCCTCGCGAGGCCGAAAAGGGGAAAAAGACCCCAGCTAAAGATTCAGGGCCTGAGCGAGGTACAGTTGACAAATGTCAACTGTCGGGACCCAACAGTCAAAGTCCAAAGTGGACCCAGCCCAGGCCGCCAGTCAGACGCACACACTTGTTTGTATGCAGGTACCCAGACAGCATCAGGACCAAGGGGAAATCTGCAACTGTACACCATCCAGGCCCTCGGCTGTGAGTCAATCTGTACTATCTGTGGGGAGGGGACCCGAGGCCAGACAGCCTCGTCAAACACTACAAAGAGACTCGTCTCAAGGTGGTCAGACTTCAGTCTTGCTATGCTGCTTTGGCGCTGGCTCGACTCTGACTGGACGCTGGCATTGACGCTGGCTTGACGCTGGCTGTGCACAGGCACTGTGGATGACGACGCTGGACTGTGGGAGCACGCTGGCGCTTTCTGCTTTGTGCGCCAGGCATTGCTGATGTGGCGCTGCCACCTGTCTATCCTGCTGATGTGGCGCATGCCACTTGTCTGCATTGTTGATGTGGCGCATGCCATTGGTCTACATTGCTGATGTGCCGCATGCCACTTATCTGCATTGCTGATGTGGCACTGCCACATGTCTACATTGTGTTGCTGATGTGGTGCTGCCACCTGTCTTCATTGATGATGTGGCGCATGCCACCTGTCTCTACATCTGACGTGGCATTGGCCATGCTGTCTACATGAGGTGACTGGTTGCGACAAGGAGGGAGATCGGGATCTGGTACTCACCTGAGGTTGACGTTGTTACCATAATCTGCTGTTGTCTTCATGGTCTTCACGAGATAAGAGTGCCACGTGGCACTTCTGTGTGATCAGGACTTATCATACTTGTTATCGTGTACTGGTTGATGACGTGGAGGAGAGAGGAAGCCCGGAGAAGAAGTGGGGTTACTCTTGGGTGATCATTGTTCATCTCTTCCACCTTCTCCTCTGTCTATTCTCCCTCCACTCTCTTCGTCTAAAGGTAACGAGATACTGTTTCAGATATCACTTCATGTTTACTGGAGACTTTTGTGCAGATCTGAGACTACTTGTGCTTGACGTCTGACGAGTATCTGCCAGACTGGGTTCATTACATTGGCTCCTAGAAGCCACTAATGTGGGCTGGATGAGGGGGTAAGGGTCTTTGCAGTGACTGGCCACAGTGCCAGCACTAGCATAGCCGGTAGCCCGCCCAGTCTCATGTCAGTGTTATGAAGGGCTTATATGGCTTGGCTCTCGCAATCAACACTGTGGTGCCAACCTATCCTATCCGTTATGGAGAGGTACAGATTGGTGGGTGTTCCCTGGTAGTGTACATACAGTAGAGAGAAGGGATGAATCAATGAAAGAGCAAAGTGATGATAGAGATGGGGAGAACCACCAATTATAAGTGGAGGTGGGGCACGAAGAAGAAGAGGATGAAGATGGAGAAGAAAAAGAGAGGGGCCAGATATGACGTTCAAAACAATCACAATCTCTGCTCCAGTCCACTCCAACTCCAAAAATGATGCTGAAGTCTGAACCAAGAGAAGGCTCTCTGAGGTAGTCACCAAGGCACTCTGATCTCTCTCTCTCTCTCTCTCTCTCTCTCTCTCTCTCTCTCTCTCTCTC
>BFEA01000410.1:714419-727330 GCA_003427395.1 Chara braunii
TTTTTTTTTTTTTTTTTTTTTTTTTTCCCGCGCGGAATTGAACTCCGCGTTCGGTCCGCGCGTGCATTCCGTTCAATTTATGAACGGAAAACCCGCGTTCAATGAACGTGCGGTTTCACAGTGCAAACATCCAACAATTAAAAGAGGCGCTGGCTGCGGAAGAAAGGAAGAAAAAGAACTAGCCCAGAAACATGAACAGGAACTGAGACGGGAACAGAAAGTAAATGAAATCAGACAAGTAATAGTAACAGAAGAGAAGGAACAGACTGACATGACACAGACATTGTATCACATCATGACCTACCTCATCTTCTTGGAAGAAAAGATTGACAAACAGCAATGTCAGTTAGACGAAATTGCTGTAGGGTTGCGAACTGTCACAAACATTGTGAAAGGGAAGCATCAGGTAGAAGAAAAAGAAGGAGAGGTTAAGGAAGAAAAGAAACAAGTTAAAAGGTTGATGAGTGATGCAATGAAGTTCGCTGATCCTCAGGATTAGAAACCGTCTAATGGAGGGGGAAAGTCGTCTAGTGGAGGGGGATCAAGTCCGTCGTCTTCTCCACCGAATACTCCTCCTTCTTCTCCTCCCTCCTCTCCACCTCCAAAGTTTCCAGCTTCACTGCAAGGAAAGGTAAGTACGGAACCAGAGAAACTGAAGAAGAAGGAAAAGGTGAAGATGAAAATGCCTTTCACATTTTGCAACAAGAAAGATGAAAACTTGTTGTTATGGATTGCCGAGATTCAGACGTATTGTAAAACGGCCCCAGTCGAACTTGATTCTCAGGTTGCTTTCTCTACGTCATGTCTTGGGGGGGAAGCAAAAAAAATAGGTATTGGCCGAAGCTAATGTGGCGGGGACATTGGCGAGTGGGCTGGCACAATGAACCTGAAGCAGTTCCTTGGCAAGATAAAAAAAACGCTTTTTAGACAATACGACGGTCGATAAGGCCTTCAACCAGCTCACCACCATTGACCAAAGACATTGGACCTCTGTAGAACAACTGTCACGGGAAGTAGATCGGTTGCACCAGGTTCCTGAATTGAACCTTCAGGACAACCAAGTCCTTTATATTTATTCTCGCGCTCTGCTCGAGCCCATTCGTGGACAACTCGTGGCAGACTCGAAACCCGACAAATATAATTATAGGCAGTTTCGTGATCTGGCTCTCCAACGAGAGCAAATGACTTCACAGGTGAAGAATTATTATGCCTCTGTAGTAAAGTATGGCGGTGGAGGAGGTGCAGGTGTAGGAAAGCAGGTACTCTGGCGCCAAAAGCGTCAGGACCACACCCTCGTTGTCTTTGATGACGATACTGTGGAGAAGTGGCCATTGGAGGTCGAGGGTGTGACGAGCAGCAGTGAGTCCGGGAAGGGGGAAGTCACTGCCGCTGTGGTTAAGAAGGGAGGACCACGACCACCAGGAAAGAAGAAGAAACCACGCTCGTTCCCTGAACATCTCAGGATTGCGTCCGAGAAGCCATGGGAGAAGATGGGTATATCGCAGGAATTGTGGCAAGAAAGAATGAACAACGCGCAATGTTTGAAGTGTGGCATCGCGGGGCATGTGATTGCATGGTGCCCATAGATTCGATACCCAAAAGCAAACAGCTAGTAGGAGTAGCATCTGCTCCTACTGAGTCCAAGGGTTTGGATCAAGAACAAGGTAAGGTGCCTAAGATCCCTTCCAACCCTTTGACTCATACGACAGAGGATGGTTCTTCTTCGGCCCATCGTCTAGAACACCCTGAACCTGTCTTATGCACTCTCTCTGGATGACTCTCTTGACGAGCTTGGTAACGAGTTGCTGGCATTACGAAGCTCGTGGGCTAAGAAATCTAAGGGTGACCTACTACTCGCGGATGTAGAAATTGCACGTACACGCGTAGGTGCTCTATTGGACTCAGGATCCACGCGATCCTACATATCCGAGAAAGCAATTCGCAAGTTGCATCTCGGAATGAAGGTGAAAAACTTGTCTAGACCTATCACGTCTGTTTTGGCTGACAAAAGCACGATCATTATCTCGCAGTATGTTGACCGTGTGAAGTGTCAATTTCGTACCAAGGAAGGGAAGATAATTATTCACGAGGTATCCTTCCTTGTAGAAAAGAACTTGCCATTTGACTTGATTCTGGGAATGGATTGGCACGAGGAAGCCAACCCAGACATTAAGTTCAAAGAAAATATTGTGCAATTTCGTGACGCACAGTCTGATTTGAAACCAATCAAATTGTTTCATAAGTCTGGCTCTGACTCTAGTCTGTCTTTTCGTTGTATGAGTTATCCAGCCTTTTGTTCAATGGTTTCAAAGAAGAAGTTGGAACATGAAGTAATGATGGTTTTAGTAAAAAGAGTCGGAGAGTCTTCTACTTCCTATCCTTTTTCGACTGAAAAACTCTTAAGCGAGTATAAAGACTTATTTATCGAACCAACAGGAAGAACTGCGCGTGCTATAAAGCACACCATTGAAATTATTCTTTGCAGTAAGATTCCCAAGGGCCCTATCTATCGAATGTCTGTTAGGGAACTTGAGGAACTGAGAAAACAACTGCAGGAACAGAGAAAGGATGGATTCGCCCTAGCTCTTCTCCTTATGGTGCCCTGTCCTATTTGTGCCCAAAAAGGACGGTGAGTTGCGTCTCTGTATTGATTATAGAGGGTCGAATGTCGTCACTGTTAAGAATGATGAATCACTTCCTCACATTGACGACTTACTTGACCAGTTGCAGGGTTGCAAATACTTTAGCAAGATCGACTTGAAATTTGGGTATCACCAGATCGAGGTGGAACCCTCCGATCAGCATAAGACCGCTTTCCGAACCAGGTATGACCACTATGAATTCGTGGTAATGCCCTTCGGATTAACGAATGCCCCTGCCACTTTCCAGAGGTCAATGAATGACTTGTTTCGTCAATGGTTGGATAAGTTTGTCATTGTCTATCTCGATGATATTCTAGTGTATAGCAAAACACTAGAAGATCATGAGAAGCACCTTCGTCTGGTGCTAGAGAAGTTGCGAGAGGGCATCTTCAAGATCAATGCCAAGAAGTTTGAGTTTGCTAAGTCTGAAGTGTTATACCTAGGACATATAGTGAACGAAGAAGGTATAAGGCCAAAAGAGAGAAAGATTTCAGCAATTAGAGATTGGCCACAACCTAAGTCTATTACTGAATTGCGATTTTTCCTTGGGCTAGTTAGTTACTACATGAAGTTCGTCAGGAATTTTTCTCACTGATTGCAGCACCAATGCGAAGATTGTTGTAGAAAGAAACTATCTGGTTGTGAAATAAGGATTGTGAGTCTTCCTTTCGGAAACTGAAGTATGCATTGACTCACTATCCTGTTCTACAAAATTGCTGATCCATCTTTGCCTTTCATTGTCACTACTGATGCAAGTCAGTATGGGATTGGCGATGTTCTCCAGCAAGATGACGGCAAGGGCTACAGGCCCATAGAGTTTATGTCTGTCCGACTGCTGTCGGAAAAGGTTGCCAACTCCACCTATGAAGGGAGCTGTATGCATTAGTCAGTGCACTAAACACATGGAAACACTAATTATTAGGGAGGCACTTTACTGTGTACTCAGACCACTACCCTGAAGTGGATAAAGACACAGCCTAGGCTCTTTGATAAGCTGGTACGATGGTCTGCGTTTATTGATACCTTGGATTTTGAGTTAAAAACAATCAAAGGTAAGTCTAATGTGGTCGCAGATGCATTGTCCAGACGGAGTGATTACTTTGGTGCAATTGTCTCTTATTTGGATGTTGGGAATGATTTGAAAGATAGAATTCGGCAAGGATATGCTACTGACCCTATTTGGAAGCCTATCATTGATGTCCTTGCAAAAGACCCAACTCTACTTCCCAACTATCGTATAATTGGTTTGCTTTTCTTGTTAGACCAGACTGAACAAAGATTGTATATTGCTCACAAGGAAGAGATTAAAAGTCTCTTAATTGGGGAATGTCATGATTTTGAGGGTCATTTTGGATTCAAGAAAACTTACGCAGAGGTTAGGGAGCGCTTTGAATGGAAGGGATTAAAGGAAGACGTACTAACTTACGTGCGTACCTGTCTGGTGTGTCAGAGAAACAAACCTTCACATGAGAATCCACTTGGTCTCCTAAAATCATTACCAATTTCGAGTGAACCAGGTGAGTCCATCTCAGTTGATTTCATGAGCCTCACCAAGAGCCGTAATGGTAATAGTCAAGTAATGGTTGTTGTGGATCGTTTCTCTAAATATGCCATGTTTATTCCCTTACCTGCTGAAGCAAGAATTGAAGTTGTGATCCAAAGTTTCAAATGCGATGGATAACTGAATATGGGTTTCCCCTCTCCATTGTGTCTGATCGTGATGCAAGGTTCACAAGTATGCCATGACAAAAGCTGATGGAAGCATACGGTACACATTTGACCATGTCGTCAGGACGACTCCTGAAACGAACGGACAACGTGAGCAGATGAACCGATTGTGCCAACAGCTCTTGCGCATGTATGTGAAACCCGATCAGATTGATTGGGATGAGAACTTACCCAAAATAGCTACAGTGTTCACACGGCTACAGGTCGTACACCAAATGCATATAACAACAGTGTTCACACGGCTACAGGTCGTACACCAAATGCACTACACAAGGGATGGAAACCTAGGTGTCCCATTGATGTGCTAACGCGGGACCAGTTCCTTAGGTTACCTCCAGGGACACGAGCAGTCTTGTTTCAAGAAGACATAAAGAAGGTAAAAGATAACTTAAAGAAAGCTCAGGACCAAATGATCGAACAAGCGAATAAACATCGTCGACCATCTACCTTTAAGGAAGGTGATCTCGTCTGGGTAAAGTCCAAAGAGTTTTCCTTAGAAGAAAATGTGTCTCAGAAACTTCTGCCTGTCTACTTTGGACCCTGGGAAGTTCTCAAAGTAATTGGAGATGCAGAGGGACCGTCTTATCGCATTGATATTCCCCCTCATCTCAAAACATATCCTATCTTTCACGCGTCCAAACTGATGCCCTATGTAGAAGGGAAAGAATTTCCTAGCCGACCCTCTATGATTCCGCCATCTATGGACGACAGATATGAAGTAGACAAAATCATAGAGCATGGATATTTCTCTACGGGATCACGTGGACAACCTCAGAAGCAGTTCAAGGTACGTTTCAAGTCTCATGCACCATCTGAGGACAGATGGTTTAGTAAAAGAGAACTACTTGAGACTGCTCCTGATATTGTTGCTGCTTATAAACGAGGGTTAAAGTCTTAAAATTTCTGCGGTGAACTCGAAAATGGGCCGACAGGAATGCAGTAACCCTGTTCAGAAGTAGCCTGGGGCCTAGAACTCAGCCCCAGGCAACGCAGACCTGAGTCGGTCTGCACTGGGCTGTGTGACCGAAACACGCCCAGACTTGAGGCTGCTGCGTTGGCTGTGGGACCAAAYGCTGCACAATGGAAATTCAAGGGTCAAAGTCAACTGTACAGTCAAAGGTACCGCGCMCAGGCCCTTGGTTGGATACACTCACTTGTTTGTGCGCAGGTACCCAGACAGCATCCAGACCAGGGAGAATTCGGTTTCAGACCAATCTGGGCCCTCGCTTGCATTGAGATCTGGAYGGCTGAGGGATGCGGCATCCGGGGTCCAGACCCCGCGTCAAGGCTACATAAGCWCTGACTTCCTGGMTTTGACATTCATTCTGTCTTGCGTTGACGCTGACTTCACGCGTTGACTGCGAYRCTGGCTCGATGCKGCGACGTTGGCTGGACGCTGGCTTATGTCGGCATTGTGACTTTGGCGACGCGCTGCTGGTCCGGCATAGTGGCTGGCTTGCACCTGTCTTCCTGGCATGCTGATGTGGCAGCTGCCATGCGCTGTTGCTGATGTGGCTGCTGCCACGTGTATCDTTGGCTGACGTGGCTGCTGCCACGTGTTCTTCTGTTTGCTGACGAGGCGAGGCTACGGGACCTGTATTGCTGTTCTGATTATCGCTACTCAGGAGGAGATCGGGACTGTGGAGAGATYGTGGATATGTACCTGGTTGTCTTCATGTCGACATTGCTCCAGCATTGATGAAGGACTGATTAGACGTGCCACGTGGCACAATGAGGTTACTTCAGATACTCGTTCAGACTATTGGTTGTTGAGGTGGTGATCGAGGAGGGAGCCCGAAGCAGGAGTGGGCCTTGTAATTATCTCCTCTCCTTTGTCTAATCTCCCTCCTCTCTCCTTCGTCTGTGTATGATTATCTCACCTCATTATGTCTGGATACGATTTTGACTATTGGTAATCATCAACTGGTTGACACTCTTCTGGACTTGCATTGTTGACAACTGTCTTCACGGTCTGGGTTCATTACAAATGAACCGAGGGCCGAAAAATGTATGGTGTCCCTATGGCCACCCAAAAATGTGTCGTGTGGCCATAGGGGCACCCATATGATCAAGTTGGGGTTCCCCAGGGCCTGTGTGGGAGGCCCATGCATGATACGGCCGTTTTCCTTGCTTTGATGGCCATTTTTAATGATGCCTTCCTGCTCAGTGCTCACCCTAACCTCTTCAACCGCCACAAACCTCATGAAAACAGTTGTTGTGAACGCCCAAGTTTCACTTGCTGCATGAGTAGAGATTCAGTTAGGCGCCATCCATGAAACGAAAACAAAGAACTCTGATGGAACCGTAGAAAGAGAGGCACTCGTCTGAAAATTGAAAGTGCTTTTCTTGCTGTTGGGGCAACATGGGATCATGGCGCAATATTTTATGGCCTTATTCTGCAGATCCTGAGGTGGCTAGGGACGTGAAGTGGATAATTGACCTTGGAGCTGCCAAATTTGAGGTGGGCTAGCACATAATTTTCATAGACTGAATGCTATGTATGGTTGTGTGTGTGTGTGTGTGTGTGTGTGTGTGTGTGCGTGTGTGTGCGTGTGTGTGTGTGTGTGTGTGTGTGTGTGTGTGTATTGCAGTGATGTTTTTGTTCTTGATAAGGGCAAGATGGAAACAATCACCCCCATTCGTCGACCTGCTTTTGTTCATCTTAGGAGGCTGCACTATGGGCAGCGATATGCAATCTGTTTTTTTTTTGTGTGTGTGTGCCTTGACTTTGAAAATGGGGTCAGCTCAGCAAGTGACGTGAGCAGTTTATATCAAGTTGTCTGGAGGGGGCGGCATTCGTCTCTATGCTGGTCGCTTTATGTAAATTCTCTTTTGGTTTCACATCGGCTGTGCCATTGTCTTTCTCCCTGTTGTTTCACCTTTCTCTTTCACTTGCACCAAAAACTGTAATTGTTGGCATTCTGTCCTTAGTTCATGGGACAGCACCACATGAACATCACCATTTCTGCAAATGGCCAGATGTGATATCACATGCACATATATGTACTTGTGCACAATGTGTGTCCAGCATGAGTAAATCCAATCTCCATGGTCCTTGTCTTTCTTTTCCATTTTGCGACAGCAGCAGCTCACAGACCTGTGTCATGCAGGCATGTATCATCTATCTCAGTGCTCTGCTTTTTAGATCAGATCAGATTTGGTTTGGTTTGAATGGAAAGAGTTGTAAAGTTGTCCCAGTCTGCTGCAAACATTTTGGCGGTCCGGTACCTTCCGGACTTTCCTGGGACATGCTGCAAAATTGGACCTGGGGACTGTCGGACTGGACTTGGACGTTTCTGGAGTTTTTTTTTTTCCGCTTAAGCTGACTGGCCCCAGGTAATTCAGAAATAGTTGGTTTTACAACTTTTACTCGTCAACTTCCATCATCTGCATTCGAACACGGGTCTGTATTTTCAACAGTGCATAGGTGTACCCACTCATTCTTGTCGGGTACCGGGCAGACCCCTACCGACCTACGACGCTTCGGTACCTACAACTACGGACCTGCGACGCTTCGACCTTAGGGTCCGACGACCTACCCTACAGAACGGCCCTGGGACTTAAGGGCTTATCAGGACCTTGGGACCGGGGCTGGGTGTCTGCAGCGTGAACTCTTTCAATGACCTGTGCAGCCGTTTTATCAGCCTCCATTTGCTATTCAGCTGGCTTAAGCCACCACTACCTCCGAGCCTCTTTTTGCCGAGGTGGATTCGAACTGCTCGCCAATGGGGGGACGACACACCAGCGCGGAGTTTTCCGTTTTCTTTTGGCTGGCGCCGCCAGTCTTTGAGGTCCGGTAGCGCACGGCCTCCGCCAGCCTCCGAAGAATGCGGTATAGGTTACTTTCATGACTTAGCCTCCCAGCCTGAAAGGTAGTGGTGTCAATGCAGGACAACAATTTCTGCTTCTGCACCTGGACGATGGATTTCAGTTCTTAATTTTTCTAGGGCCTCAAGGTCCATAGCTTTTCTTTCTGTAGCCCCGGCCTGAGTCTTGATGTCTTCATCATCTCCGGCAAACAGTGCGAAATGCAAAGGGAAAAAAGTTGGGCAATGAATCGGGTGAGTCCTGATGCATACAAGCAGGTCCAGAAACGAGCTATAGTGCAGTCTGTTCTTTTATCAGCCCCAGACCTCTTCCGTGCACGCACGGATTCGAACCGGCGACCTCAGCCTCACGAGCCGAGTTTCTTAACCACTACAGCCATGGCATGGTGCAGACTGAGTGCACAGCACAACAAACCGCTCTGTTAAGTCAACGGTAAATTCCTTTCTTTTTTTTTTCTTTTTTTTTGGTCAACTGTGAGGAATGTGTCCTGCCCTTAGACAACATGCATATGTCCTGACTGTTGACCCCAGCAAGCCTCGTGCCCGCCCCAAGTGAAGCCGGGCCTGAATATTCACAGGAGGCCCTTATCTCAGCATTTTTCCAATGCAGGTCTCAGACAGTCGCTGCACGACAGTTGGTTGAAGAGCAACCTGGGCTTTCCCTGGGCTCTTCCAGAAGAGGCAACTGCGCCAGGCAGTTGAGCCCAGGGCCTGGGTGGTTGTGCCCCGGGCACACACATTGAGAGGCCGACACATCACGAAGTGGCCACGGGCCAACAAGAAAGCAACATTGTCGTCTTATCTTATCCCGTGGGCCAGTGCAAATGCAGCAAACAACTCTAAGCCTGGAAAGTTCTGAGCTTGCCCAACTAAAAGGGGCCCAGGCCCGTAACTGTCAGAGTTGGCCGGGGTGCAGATACTGGGCCCTCCCGGAAGCTACTGGAAACTCCACGGCCAGGCCCACACAGAGTCCAGCAGCAGTTGCCACTTCCATATAGGAAGCAGGGCAGCCAGGGAGAGGCATTTCTGGCCAGTGCGGGCATTGCTGACATGCTGCTGCGCTAACAAGCGAGTGTCTGCATGCGCTAGCTTGGGCCAAGGCGCGCGCGGGCGCTGCAGGGCCAGCGGGGCACTAGCGGCCATAGCCAGGCTGCAGGGCGCGAGGCAGAGGAGGGCGACAGGAGGTCTTTGGGAGGAAGCGCAGAAGTGGGTGTCAGGGGATGATGAGGGGCGACGAGGATATGTACCTGGTGTATGTGGGAGGTCGGCATTGGTGTTGACGACGTACATTGGTCTTCAAAGTCGAACTGAGCCTGTTGTACGAACATAGATAGGCTAGGTAGGCAAGTAGAGTAGGCTGGGCGCTGGGCGCCAGACAGAGAGGAGCGGCATTGAATACTGCGTTGGTGTGGCTTGAGGGCTTGAACATTGGCTCATGAGTTCATTGTATTGCTCTTATTTGGATGGAATCTTGGTGCATTTGAGCTCTCTACTTGTACATGACTATCTGGACTTCTGAGTGATTTTGCAATTTGGGTTTCTGCATGTCGCTCTCGTTCATATTCCTTGCCCAATGTCAGTTTTTTGTTTGTTTTTGTTTAACTAAGCTACCTAACCTCTTGCGCTTTTTAAGTCCAGTTTCAAGTATCGATTGTTGCAGTATATCTATGCATACAAGCTGGGGGCGGAGGTCGGTGCCAACCCATAACTCCACAACCTCAGTTGTATTCCTTTATGTGCAGGCTTTTTCTGCGAGAAAAAATCAGAGAGTTATTAATTTGCTCGTAAGCTACACTGGGTAATGCTCCCAGGATAGCCCCAGGTTGAATTGTCCCGGCCTCAAACATTATTTTAATATTTTTCCATGAAACGAAGTGTTAAAAAAAAAAAGAAGGAAAAAAACACAGTTTCTTTAAGTTTTAAATCATCAGTATTTCTTAAACCACCAGTACTTGGCCCAGCTATCGATGCCGAGCCTGAAAACGGGCCGCACGCCGTTTTGCGGCGACCCGCTAGCGCAACAAAAAAAAAAATTGTTTTGGCTGGCGGCGTCAGCCTTTGAGGTCCGGTACCCCGGGACTCCGGAAATTGCGAAGCGTTAACGACAACACCCCGTGGCCGATGTATGGGCCAAGTACTGGTGGTTTAAGGACAAGTGTTCCTGTGAGGAACGTGGCCTCAGGGGCCCTTAGACAACACGCATATGTTCTGCCTGTGGGCCCCCAGCAAGTCTCATGCCCGCCCTAAGTGAAGGCGGGCCTGATTCTTCACAAGAAGCCTCTCTATCTCAGTATTTTCCAATATGGGTCTCAGCCAGTTGCTGTACGACAGTTGGTTGAAGTACAGCCTGAGCCTTACCCTGGGCTCCCCAGAGGAAGCAACTGCGCCAGGCAGTTGAGCCCAGGGCCCGGGTGGTTGTGCCCTGGGCACACACATGTTGAGGCCGATAAATCACGAAGCAGCCGCGGGCCAACAAGAAAGCAGCATTGCCGTCGTATCTGCCACTGGACTAGTGCAAATGCAGCAAACAGTCGGAGTCTGGAAAATACTGGGTCTGCCCAACTGCAAAGGCCCCAGACCCTCAACTGCCGAACAAGGGCCTGGGCACACGTACTGGGGCCCGACTGGAAGCTACTGGAAACCTCCACGGCCAGGCCCACACAGTCCAGAAGTGGCTGCCACTTCCATATAGGAAGCAGGGCAGCCAGGGAGAGGGATTCTGGCCAATGCTGACGTTGCGGACACGCTGCTGTGCTAGCGTGCAAGTGTCCGCATTGCGCAGCTGCTGGCTGGGGCACGCACCTGCGCTACGAGGTGAGGGCACTGCAGGGCAGCAGGGCGCAAGGCAGGTGAAGGGCGACAGGAGGGTCTTCGGGAGGAGGCACAGAAGTAGGTGACAGGGGGTGATGAGGGAGACGAGGATACGTACCTGGTGTATGTGGGAGTTCGGCATTGGTGTTGACGACATGTACATTGGTCTTCAGAGTCGAAGTGAGCCTGTTCTACTGCGTTGGTGTGGCCTGAGGGCTTGAACATTTGGATGGAATCTTGGTGCATTTGAGCTCTCTGCTTGTACATGACTATCTGGACTTCTGCATGATTTTGCAATTTGGTTTTCTGTATATCACTCTCGCTCATATTCCTTGCACTCCAGTCTATGTGTGGGGACCAGCACGTGCTGGGAACCAGGCTCAACGTCCCATATAGAATTATACAAGTCATTAGATGCCGGTTGTCACGAACACCAAACTCGTGAGAAGGTTTCAACAACAGAATCATGCGTGTAGTCTCATCCCGCGTAAATGTACTCTGAAACCTTGGCAGTGAGTATCCAAAAATAAGACAAAGGTAGAAGAGAAGTGGAGAGGAGGAGGAGGAGGAGGAAAGTTTCATCAATTATCAATGAATAAAATTGAACGGCGATTCCATCCCCCTTCAACTCCAGGCCCTCTCCACTCTCTTGTCTATACTACAGCTATGGCGCTCGGTGCCCTACTAGAGCTACGACTAGTGTCTCTCTCCTCTCTCCTGGCTGGCGCTGTTTCTTCTTCCCTGGCGCCAGCTTCTCCTGCCTCCTCCAGCGCTAGGTGGGGCAGTGTTCCAGCCACCAGCAGCGCAAGGCAGAATGAGTGAGCCAACTGGGGCAGGCAACTCTTTTGTAGTGTCGACCGGTCTTGGCCTGCCTCAGTTTGCCTCCTCGTGTAGCTGAGGTTTCTTGATGTGGGTGGCCCAGATTTGCTGTCTTCCATTGCACTCCTGGACCTCTTGGAGCTTGGAGACTTCTGGAAAAATGCAGACAGCCTTTGGATGTGCATGAGACCTGTGGCTGTGGTTGACGCCTGAGAAATCTCTGACTCTTTGACTGCTTTTCCCAAGTTGGGCCTGACCCCTGATTTTCCTGAAGTCAACTGTCTGTTCCTGGGAGCACGGATTTTGACCCTTGACCCGGTACCTGTTGACTGAAGGACGTTTTGCGACCCTTCTAGGACAGGAGACGTGGGTTTTGACCCCTGAATCTGGACTTAGACCAAAAGTTACGACCCTGGACTGTGTATGTGCGGATTTGGACTGGGTTCTTTGCATCATCTCTCTCTCTATTGCATGTCTTTTATTATTCCCCTTCCAGAATAAGTGCGGGGCCACGGGGTATAATGATCCTATGATCTTGGGTGCTTTTTCCCTTTCAACAGCTTTCCTGTCACTCACGGAAGGCGGCGAATGGATTGAACCCTGAGCACTCAAATGTGACAATCTTATATCCACTGAATAATCTCTCTCTGACTGCCTGTGACTGGATCTTGTCTGGCTGAGACACCTGCAGACCACCTTCCTGAAGGATATCTCATCTTGAACAGCTGAGAAGTTCACAGAACGTGAGATTTGGGTTGATGGGGAGTTAGCATACTTGCGGCGCACAGCACCGGTGTGCGCTACGCTATGTGTCGGGCGAAGCGCACATGCGCATGCGCGCGCACGCATGCGGGGTTGGGCTGGGGCAGGTGCGCTGGATGCAAGGTTTTTTTTTTTCGGGGGGGGGTTGGGGTCCCAAGGGGGGTTGTGCCTTGGGGGGAGAGAGAGAGAGAGAGAGAGAGAGAGAGAGAGAGAGAGAGAGAGAGAGAGAGAGAGAGAGAGAGAGACTCTGAGAGAACAGTTAAGTCTCCAACCTCGCGGCTGGCCTCACACTACTACCATCGGTAGGATGAGCAAAATCGAA
>BFEA01000410.1:744829-756740 GCA_003427395.1 Chara braunii
AGGGCGAAGAGAGGCTCGAAAAGAAGTCAAACAGGCATCGAGGAAGTCGCCTGCATCATTCTTGTTGACGTCCTAAGGCGGTACGCTGCACATTGACGGTCGCTTCCCACCCTGTTTTTCATCGTGGTCTGGATACATTCTAGTGCATGGACTTATTGTGACGATCGCGGTCTCTCCGATTGAGGATGAGTGCGAAGAGACCAGAGGAGTACGTGTGAATAAGTGGCATGCGAGAGAGAACAGGGGTTTTGTTTGAAACCTTTGGTTAGAAATTTATTGTTGACATCAGCTGCTCGCATTGATTGCGTCATTTGCTTCGGTAAGTCACCCACACTACCCGTCCTCAGGGAAAGGGGTAGGTGAAGAAAGGCATGTGGATTGCATGCCTTGGCACCCTGAGACGAGAAAGGCCAGACTTGGTGCGCGTGCTCGTGCGCGGTCCTTTGCCGTCAACATCAAGCTTAAGAGTAAGCGGGCGAGAGAGAGAGAGCGTTCGTTTCGCGTATTGTATGCGGTTGGCGTGATGCAGCACCAACACACAAACAAGGGAGGAGAATGTCAGTTCTGCGCGTGAGCCCTCATGAAGGAACCTTGTCGAGGTCTCTCACTCAAGAGTGAAGTCCGTCAGTGACGATCGGGGTCACGAGGCTGATATGAATTGTGGGCAATTCACGCATTCTTGTGTCAGGCATGTCATGTCGCATGACAACAGTCATAGCTGTTTGGCCATCGTGAAATAACTCCTACGAAAGATGTATCCTGACTGCTTCTGAGGTCAACTTCCGTATGGAGCAAGATACTTACTGTGAGGGCAAACGGTAGAGACTGAGGAGGATACTATACATCGAGTAGGGGAGATCATCATTTGTGCACATAATCGCTGGACCAGGCTCACGCGGGAGTTATAGACAGAAGCATACATGATTCTAACTCACGGTATGACTTACTTTTCATGACATAGCTCACTTAATTGTATCTGTCGATACCAACGTGTTATCGTATTGGCATCGGCGCACCGGTTTGCCCCTCCACCCAGAATCGGGTCACCTATGTCGTCAAATGTCATGAACCAAGGGTGCTTGATAGACAAGAGTCGGAAGTGAACTAGAGGAGTTGCGTGACTATTGGCTCAGATGATGTGTTGAAAATGCGATTTATGGTTGAGCTGCAAAATGCCATGTGGTTGGTGAGTTCGACTTTATTTTGTACCCTCTTCCTTTTCCCTTTGTTCTTTTGAATATATGTCTATATACGTGTGATTCCTTTTTCACCGATGACCTGTCGAGGATACTGCTCTTGCGAGGGGCTCAGCCACTTTAAGACCAGTCAAACATTCTGAGATTCCTTTGTGTGGTACCAAGACAAAAGGTTGATTATTCTGTCGCAGTGCACTCCAATGATGGTAATGTAGACAAGCCTTTTGCTCCGCTATTTGGAGTCCATTGTGACTGGAAGCTCTGGACCCCACCTTGTGTGGAGAGTAATTGTCAGTCATGACTAAGTGTTGGGTACTTGTGACTAAAGGTCGAAGAGTGAAAACATCGTGGTTTTGTTAAACCTGGCTAGTCAAGGATCCTTGCCGAGAACAGACCCTGGCGAAGCATTCTGAGTAGGGTCACAACGAGTTACCCTTCCTTGGCACCTCATCGCTGTAGAGCCAATTACCCCGTCTTTTTCTCTTTGTTTTTGTTGGAACTTTTCTGGCTCCGCAGACGATAGTGCTTTCCTCGATGTCACCATGTAATATAGATAACATATGTAGCAACAAGCTTGACAGGAAGTTAAGGTTGCTCTGGACTCAACTATCAAGCTTCACCACGGGGGCTTGGACAAAGGCTTGTTGGTGCCTTGCAAAATGGGAAAGTCAAATGGAAAAGGATCATCATTTCTTCCTGTAAACTCTGAGTGTGTGATTAATGAAAAAGAGAAAAGTCGTGTTGAGGAAGGTGGCATACCTATTGGCCAAGATGCTATTAGATGGGGACTGATCAGACCTGCACTTAAACACACATAGAAGAAAAAGGATAACCAAACTGCTGAAGAGGGGAAGGGTCGCCAGCAATACCTGTGAGCGTTTACAGCAAGCGAAGTCACCTTCCTCGCCTTGAGCTACCCCCTGCCACTGCAAAGTACCTCACCCGTTCAGAACAAACTCCATCTTGTTTAGTCGTCGCATGAATGCCATGTGGTCTGCATGAATTGGCCTTAGCAGGAGAGTTGAGTGAGTTGCATGACGAGAACCATCAGTGATGGGAGAGGTCCTGTAGGCGATTAGGGTCTGCCTCGCTAGATGGTGAAACATGCATTTAGAATTCTCCTTCACCCGAAAACAAAGTATTGCGTTATTTTTGAGAAAGGTTTTTCTATGTTGGGGAGCCCGCTCAAGCGAACTTGCCCGAACTGGGGCGAAAAGGTCACAGGCCATTGTCACCCCCACACAAGACCGGACTCAGAAAGAATGAGTTTTCTGGGTGGTGGTCAGTACGCCCTCCTACACAAATTGAGTCGAACCGGAGGCTCAAACAAAGACAGAAATGCAAAATTGCTAGAGGGGTCGAAGGTGACAAGAGAGAGTTGGGGGATTTGGTGACGGGAGAACTGAAGAATCGGCACGAGTCTAAGGAGTTAGTATCCTACGTCTACGGATCCAATGAGAAATCACTCAGCACGGTCTGTCCCTGTGGTCGTTCTGAACAGAGACAGGTGAAGCAGTCTGTAAGTGATAATCCCGAGTAAAAAATTGAGTAAACAAATCTGTCTCATTGTAAACATTCCTCGTAATCAGCAACAATAGCAACAGTAAGGGACAAATAAGTTGCTTGCTCATGTGTTCGTTAGCGTCAGTGTGAACAGGTAATCGCTGACAGAATTCTAAGGCCTGGTTGTTCCCACGAGTTTGAACTGGGGTTCCTTGGCAGCTTTCTAAGGGCACCACCTCATCCTCATGTTAGAGGCCAACGGCCTAGGCCTTGTCTGACTTATGCCAAATGATTATCGAGGTAGTATTACTAGATTAGTGTAGAACCTACCGGGGTCACCTGCGACCCATCCTATTCATCGCCTAGGTGAGGAGTGTACTGGAAGTCGTGAGGGATGATGAGATCCTAGCGGTGAAAAACTGGGTAACCTGGGTTATTATGGAAAAGATTGAAAGCTGGGAAGTTGAGGCTATTTTGTGTATGCAACATCATAAAACGGCCTTGAGAGAGAGTGTGATCCACAGAATTGTGGAAGAAAAATATATTGAGTACGTGTTTTACTTTAGTGATCTGACCGGAAAGTTGCACAACACCGGCTCGTGGCTAGCATCAGTAGAGCAAGCCAGGTCAAGAGGTCAAGGCTCAGGTGAGCTCAAAGATACTCAAACTTCTCTCTCAACATTTCACTTGTAAGTGATCAGCAATCAGCGGTTCTCTCGGCATTCTAACATACAGTCATTCGAGTTACCAGAAAGCTTCAGTCAGAAATCAATCAGTATTCAGTCACCTGCTTTATTTTGAATCAAATATCAGTCTCAGTCGGACAGTGACTTCATCTAAAGACACCGGATCCGCTTCAACGTCCAACATCAACACATGAGTGCAGTCCAGTCATTTTCAGTTTAGGACGTTGTCCTAGCCAGTCTCAACAGAATATCCTCAAGGATGCTATCCAGTATCAATATGCCAGTGCCATCGGTTTCAGCCAAGGGGGTCTGTCAATCTTTACTGTCCTCACCAGTTTTGCGGGCGGTACCATTCATGACCTAAGACTCTATGTTAAGAAAGGTAAAGAAGCCTATGAGCACTTTGATTCGGTTTGGATCTCGGCTGCCGGGTACCTTGAAGAGAGAGAGAGAGAGTTTGACGAGAATGGCATGCGTAGCTTTGGACCCAAGTTCTATACTGATTACCCTAGGCCACCAGTCCCCTTTCCTCTCCCAGATGGTTCTTATTGGGGCGATCTAGTGGAGTTGGCCAAGAGGTACATCTCATCAACAAAGATTGATTACGAGGCAGTGACTGAACCATCAGAGTTCCGACATCTCAGCCGAGGGATTTTCTCTCAACCATATCTTCCTACTCTATGGGAATAATTTTGTGCTATGGTCGACTTTCGTATCATGGGACTTGGTTGGAAATGTTCGGAGCTCGCAGGGTTCAGGTGGCTCTACATCCAGAGACCACAGCCTCAGAGAGTACGGACACTTGGCTTGAAGCACAAGAAACGCACAACAAAGTGAGAGGTTGAGTCTGTGATTCAGAGGGATGAGTGAGGACTCTTGACTAGTGTTGGCCATGCTCTCTTCGTGTGTACTTTCTTATATTATTATGAGTTCTCATTCTTCCCTCACTTATCCTTGTCATCGCTCAAGTCAGTCAGTCTTGCGTCATCTACTCTGCCTTTGTTTGATGATCATGTTTTCTGATGATCCTGTCACAGTTCTCAAAAATTAGGAAATTGGCAAAATCGATGCATGTATGGCATACCATAATTTTATGATTAATATTTGCATGATTCTTTGCTGTTCCGAATCAAAATAAAATATTCCTAAGACTGGGGACTGGCGAACACCGTAAATGAGGGGTCTTGCTCGAAGCCAGACGCACACAACAAGAAGGGATTTGCTTTAATTAATTTATTTTATTTATTGCAAACATCATCCAGAATCTTGCGTGACAGCCTGTTGGCTTTCTGGTTGCCGGAAGAGGTCGGACTGGAAAAAGTGCGACAACGCGCTAGCATCTTGCCTCTTAGCGGCAACAGCAGCCCACGAGCTTCGGCTCCAGCAGCGCTGCAGCCAGCATCCAAGTGTTGAATGCCTCGCCAGGCAGCGAGCTCTTTCCTATATGGAAAGAGTCTGCCTCTCTCGGCGGCCTGGCTGGCCCGGGCCTCTGCCCAAAAGCTTCCGGTAGGCCCCAGGAGGCTGTGCCTCCGATGCTGCTGTTGGGCCTCCATTCGGTTGGGCCTCCCAACTGCCTGTGCATGAGGCTGCGATTCTCGCCCAGGGCCTGCATTTTTGGAAAGGCCTGGAACGTCGTGGAATGTCTTGCTGTTCGGCCTGTGTTTCCCTTAACCAACTGGCGCGTCGAAATTGCCTGGACCCCAAATACGAAATTGACAGTTGAGGGCCTCGCGTGATTTGTTAGGCCCGCCTTCACTTAGGGCGGGCACGTCTGAAGTAGGGGCCCCTTAGGCCTGCCGAGGACCCAGATCCTCGCATTCCCTCCTCCTTTTCTTCGATAGTCCTCTGAGAAGTCTTCTAATTTGTAGGCATCTTCCCCTTGAGTTCTCTTTCATAGCCTGCAATAACTTGAGGTGCTGTTGAGTTCTTCTCTAGTGAACCACCGATCTTCGTTGGGTTCCAGATGTTGTCTGAATTTGACACGGTATTGCATTCTTGGCTTAGGAGGGCGGCCTCTGCCCGGCGGTTTAGGCACTGACATCACTCGATGCTCCACAATTTCGTCGATGTCAAGTTCACCATCTATGGTTGGGGGCAGCATTGACCGTCTGGAAGGGAACTTTGCATTTTCTGCGAAAGGTGCCAACTTTGAGTCGTGAAAAACTGGTTGTGTGCGAAGTGAGGTGGGATGTGAATCACATAGGAAGGTCCGTCTATCTGATCCCCCACTATATCTAGGACCTCCCAAGGACCGAAGTACTGCGGCATCAGTTTGCGAGATATGCCCAGCTGCTGACCCAGTTCATATGACTTGACCCAGACTCTATCACCTACCTGAAAGTTGAGGGTCGTCTATGCTTATTCTCAGATGCGATCATAGCATCTTGAGACTTTCTAATATGTTGGACGACCTGCTGCAGCATCTGCTCGTACTCGACAACAAACTTTATGCTGCCAGGTGCTGCAGTGGACTGTCTTTCTCGTAGCAGAAAGTCAAGTGCAGTTCTGAGCTTCCAGCCAAGGTGCAATTGGTCGGGAGTCATACCAATAGTATTGTGCACAATATTGTTGTACAGGCTGGCGACGAGAGGTATCTCGTCCCAGTCATCCTGACTTGGCTTAATATAATGCCGAAGCAGGTGCTGAACTACTCAGTTCCTCTGTTTTGCCTGGCCATTTGACTCATGGTGGTTCCCTGACGTCATTTGTAGCTTGGTGCCCATCTGCTCAGCTGTTGACTGCCACAGTTCGCTGGTAAATCTTGCATCCCTACCACTTACTATAGATGTAGGGAGTCCAAAATCACGGACCCAGTTATCCAAAAACAGTTTGATGATATAGTCAGTCTTAGCAGTCTCCGACATAGCGATAAGTCTTGCATATTTAGAAAAGCGGTCCACTATAAAGAAGATGTGTTTCTTTCTAGTCCTGCTGGTCACAAGAGTATCCATGAAGTCCATGGACACACTCTAACCTGGGCCTTCGGGAATCGGCAAGGGCTTGATTAGCCCAAGCGGAGCCTGAGTCCTAGGTTTGTCTCGTTGGCAAACCTGGCAGGTCTCAACGTATCTTTTTGCATCTTTCATCATAGTTGGCCACCAAAATCTCTGCACTAGGTTAGCTAATGTTTTTTTATAGCCAAAATGGTAAGTTGCATCATGACACTCCCCTAAAAATGAACTATGCAAAGACTCACTTTCTGGAACACGGTCTTTTATTCCCTACCTTCTCAAGAAACAGCAAGCCAACTGCCATCGTAAATTCGTCAGAAGTTAATTTATCTTTCTCTTTGAATTTACGGATGATCTCATACATAACTGGATCGTGCTGATAGGCCTCCACCAAAGATCGAGATAGATCGTCAAATAAGCCAAATTCAGTCACTAGTGTGCCCAAATAATCTGCCTGACGTGATAGAGCATCAACTATTTTGTTGTACTCTCCCTTGATTGGATCAAGTTGATAGTCATATGTGTCTATCACTTGAATCCACGACTTGAGTGCGTTAGAGAGTACAGGCTTCGTCTTAATCCAGGGCAAAGTCTCATGGTCAGATCTCAAGTAAAAGAATCTGCCTAGGAGATAGTGTCTCCAATGGACCAGCGCTCTGTAGAGAGCATAGAGCTCACGCTCATACGTGGACTTCGTCAGTTTTTGAGATGGCATCTTCTTACTCATGTACTGGATGGGTCTCAACTTTGGCCCCTCCTTTTGCGCAAGGACTGCGCCTATGCCATATTGGTTGGCGTTTGTGGTCACGACAAACGGCTTATCAGGATCCGGAAGCTTGAGGACTTCGTAGTGTGTCAGAGCATACTTCAATTTCT
The DNA here is from genome assembly GCA_003427395.1 of Chara braunii. Taxonomy (NCBI): domain Eukaryota; kingdom Viridiplantae; phylum Streptophyta; class Charophyceae; order Charales; family Characeae; genus Chara; species Chara braunii. The sequence continues at coordinate 752,042 of BFEA01000410.1, forward strand.
TGAAGCTTGCTTCACACTCTTCAGTCCACTCCCAAGGGGTGTTAAGTCAAGTTAGATATGTTAATGGGGAAGCTATAGTACTATAGTTTTTAACAAACGGACGATAGTAGCCCGTCATCCCCAAAAACGATCGGACCTCAGTAACAGTCTGAGGTCTGGGCCAGTCTCGTATGCTGGCCACTTTGGCATTGTCCGGCCTCAACCCATCCGTAGAGATTTCATGCCCCAAGTACAAGATCTTGGTGCGACCAAACTCGCATTTTTCCAAGTTTACCTTGTACTGGTGCTCAACGTGCTCCTCTACAGTCTTACTAAAGACAAGGATATCGTCGAGGTACACGACGATAAGCTTGTCCAAGTAATCATGAAATATCCTATTCATGGTGTGTTGGAATGTCCCAGGGGCATTGCATAGGCCATAGGGCATCACCACAAAACTCGTACAGACCATACCTGGTCCGAAAAGCGGTTTTGTGTTGGTCCTCAGGTCTAATAGCAATTTCATGGTATCCGGACTTCAGATCTATCTTAGTAAGGTACCGGCATCCCTGCACTCTATCCAGTAGGTCGTCGATGTGGGGTAGAGGCTCCGTGTTCTTAACGGTGATGGCATTGAGGCCCTATAGTCAATGCACATCCTCAGTGTACCTCCCTTCTTAGGAACAAATAAAATTGGCGCACCCGTAAGGAGAGGTACTAGGCCGAATCCATCCTTCTCTGTGAGCTCTTTGAGCTGGCCACGAAGCTCATCCAACTCCGCGGGAGACATCCTATAGATGCATCCTTTAGGTACTACCGGGGACAACCTCAATTGCATGAACTACCTCCCTTTCAACCACTCCTGTGGGCTCCTAAAAAAGGTCACGATACTGAGCGACGACGGATTCTATCTCTTGGGGTGTTTTTACAGCCTCCCCTTTTTCAGAGACAAAAACTAGATACATGCCCTCCTCGCGATTCTGCTTATAGTAGTTATAGAAAGAGGTGACACACATGCAGCCGTAGTTCTCCACTAGATTGCTAGCTTTGAACTTTTGCAGTCTAACGGTCCTACCATTTGGCAGCTTCTGTATCAACACCTTCCTATCCCAATCGAACTAAGGTTGAGGTAGTACATGCCTAGCAACATATCAAAGGGCAATTAGTCGCTGGCGAGGAATGAGATTTTGTGTCTCACTTCCCGCCCTCCATAAGAGAAGGAGCAAACTACGTCCTTGACATAGTCTTTATCTAACATTTGGTGCTTGTTGGCTAGCGTAGAAGCTACAGTTCTACTAAGCTGCCACACTTGGTCCCCTAAGCGCAGTCTATCCACATAAGCACAACTGATGAAATTCCATATAGAGCCTATGTCTGCGAAGGCACCCACTTTGCGGCCACCTACATCAACCTCTACCACGAAGTGTTCACCCTTAGGACCTCTACTGATCATCGCCAAAGAGTCTCTGGGGTCCTTCCCTGACCACTCAAACTGTAACTCCTCTAGGGACTCAGAAACATCTTTCGAAAAGGGCGCCAGTGGGTCTGAATGTGTTTGTGGGGCGATTTATGGGTCGCTAGCCTTGGCCAACGCCTGAAGTGGGGAAGGCAACGTTACCACTTCAGCACAAGTAAGAGCGGCTAACACTCCTACTGACCCGAGGTGTTTCCCTGCAAAGTGCTCGCAAATGCACTGCCAGGGTTCGAAGATAACCCCACCACAGTTGGGGAGGTTACCTTCGTAGTGACTTTCTTGCCTCGGCATGTTCTAGACGTGTGGCCATAGTTGCCACAATTTATGCATGTGCCCCTAGCAACTCTGTCTCTCCACACCTCGTAGTCTAAACCAAGTTTGACCCATGTGGGTGTTCCTTGGTCGCCCTGCCCCGTAGACCGGCCTACCTTCCGCTTCCTGGTCCCCCTAGCTTTTTCTTTGATGGGCGTCACGACTCCCCCATCCGAAGTCTCATTGGCCCCATCCTGCTTCGTCACATCCCTTAAGTTTGTGAGGTCGTCAATCTCAGTTGCCTGACCATCATGGTCGACAAACATGAGTTGACCTTTCTTCCTCCATTCTTGGGGAAATCTCTTCTTTCTACCATCTGCTTGGCCTTGATGCACGGATCCCAGCTTAGCCTCTATATCTAAGGCTTTCTTGCTGAAAGTAGTGAAACTATGTTGGTCAACGTAGGCCTCATCCACCAGCTTAGTCTTAACATCTGAGGGCAGACATCTTAACTAGTTTGTGAGGAGTACCTGCGGGTCAAAACACACACCAGGCACTACAATCAGACGTTCTACAACGTATGTGACCTCGCGTACATTCTTGTACCTTTTGGCACAAAGATTGTTAATCGCGTCGGTGGCCTTCTGAGCCCCTTGAGGGTCATGCCACCTGTTGTACATAGTCCGTACAAATTCTTCCAATGTTTGGGCTTGGGCCTGGGCCCAGGCATCAAAGTTTTTACCATAGCCCTGTTGTTGTACCAACCCATTTAACCAACGTGTTGCCGATCCCTCTGAAAAGGAAGAAGCAACTATGAATTCCTGCTCTGGCCTTGTGAGCTTGTGCCTCACATAGGTAGGCACAGTCCTCACCCAGGTATCCAGGTCCTCGTCCTTCTTCCTGTCGCCAGAGATGGGCTTAGGACTCATCAAAGGAATCTTGGGCATCCATTGCATAGGTTGGATCTGCCCAGGCGATTGCTGCAGTGGCTGCATAGCCACTGATACAGGTTGCTGCGTGCTAACCTGAGCCTGTCCTAACAATGGCACTGTAGCTACCACCGTCGTCAATGGTACGGAAGAGGCTCTTTGGACCAGACCACTAACTACTGGTTGTCCGCCTGAGAGAGACCTGCCATACATAGGCGAGAAGGTTTGCCCTATCAGCAACGATGTCACTGAAGGACCTGCAACCGAAGGGGGAACTACAGAGAACTGGGGCTGCCTCATGACTGGACGAGGTCCCTGAAGTGCAGCCAGAATTCGCTTTTGACCTACCACTAGTTCAGCCAACAGTTCCTGCTGAACTACCTGTGTTTCTGCCACACAAAGTAGGGAGTTACGCAGCGAACGATCAACGTGATTTAACGTAGCATCATCTAGTTATTCTAGTCCTCTTAGCTCCTACAACCTAGTGCCTAATCTGACTTTTCTCAATCTAGCCCTTTCTCTTCTCTCTTCTACTTCTCTCAGTTGTTGCTGCAACTCATCATGAAGAGCTTCCGTTTGGAGGATCTCATAATCCTCCGGCGTGAGTGGGGGTTGCTGGCTGACTTGCAAGCCAACATACTGACTTATGGAGCCTTGGGTACTCTGACTCAGTCCCGACGAAGAGGCCTGGGAAGAGGCCTGTGACATGGTAGAGGAGGTAGACATGGTCACACCTGTGCTGGCTATACTCCTAGCCCTGGCGCTGGCCTTAGCGTCTCTCGTCCTCCGCAATGTCGCCCTCTCCCTACCTTCTCTCCGCAGCCTCCTTTCCTCTCTTGGACCTATCTCTAGGAAGGTCAAAGGTCGACTGAGAGAAGCTTTACGAGTAACCCTAAGATCCTACACTAACTCCTCCTCCTCACTACTAGCAGCTTCACTCATGAGCTACAGTGGAGTGTGATCTCAACTAGAATCCACACTGAATCCTACCTTAGCCTGACACCCAACCGAGTAAGAATAATCAATGTGTCTCGGTCATCCTGGAGAAAATAGTCAAGCAGTAACCAATAACAAGTGTCAGATCCTACAGGCAACACTATTTCTATTTTTAGATTACTCTAGAACAGTTTACATGCAGCATAAGATAAGATTAACTATCTGCAGCTGTCTGTTAGTTGTCAGCCAAGTCTGTAACAACTAAATAATCAAAAATAAAAATAATCTACCTGCTGAGATGCATGTTGGATGGCAGTTTGTCTAATTAGTGCCACAACGAACAGTTACCGGAATCCCCCCTCTCCCTGCATCCTTCTTAAGTTGTCACTTTGTGTCAACGCCCTGAGCATCTGGTTGAGCGGCGTGTCTGAAGGTGTGCAATCCGGCCCACCCCTGTGCCCCAAGTCTATGCTGAACCTGCCAGCCTCTGCACTTTGTTTACCCTCGCATGCAATGATCCTTACACCCGGTTTGATCTGGCTGATCAAGAGGCAGTTTAAGGACAGCCCCCAAGGTCCTCAGGAATTATTTGACGTCGCAGACAGGATGCCCCCGCCAGAAACATTTATAGACGTCTGGTGAGCGTCTGCTCAAAGGGCTGGCATGCCTTGTATGACCTCTATTATGCAGCAGCAGAACCAAGGACTTGCGGCAAAGCATGCGTGTACTAGTCCCAGCGGGTTGGCATGGCAACCGTGACCCGAGTGCTTCGTCCAGGGCCCTTCAGAGGCTTCGCCCGTCTCCCACCAGCTTGCTGCACAGGAAGAATGTCGACTCTCAAGGTTGAGCGCTAGCGACACCTCACATTGAGAGGACTCTCAAGACAGAACTGGCTTCCTCACGGTAAGAAGTAATGAAGAGGGTAGATAAGGAAGAGAGCAACGTACCTCATAATGCTGCCCCCAACCACAGATTTCTCACCGGCAACCTGATGTGCATTTATGATGACCGGCAGTGTTGCACACCCCGACCGTCAGCGACCCTTGACTGATCGGCTGCTGACCCGTCGACCGGTCGGGTGGTCGGCACCTACTGGTCGGCGGTCGTCAGCACCCCGCAAAAAAAAAAA
>BFEA01000410.1:761187-771696 GCA_003427395.1 Chara braunii
CTATGCCCTATTTCTGTCCTACCAGCTAGCCCCTTCACTAGCAGGACGCGTGATACCTTTCTCTCTCGATCCCTTACCTTCCCGTTACTCAGAAAAGGTACGGGAATAGACTGCAAAAGTCCTAAAAAAGCCCCCAATCCCGCAAAATCCCTAACAGATCCTTCCAAGGATCTCCAACACTGTCGTATTCCCTGCCGAGCTTCCAGGCCTCACACCCCCCATCCTGCTGGGTTACAGGGCAACACAACTCACCCCAGCTCTGGCCTGCGTCGTCTCAGCAGCAACCCTTGGTTGTCCCGTGGGATGCCCCCCCAAAGCACCCCCAGATCGCTCTACCAGGCCTCATGCCCCTGCATCAACAGGTTACAGGGCAACACCCCAGCACCGGCCAGCGTCGTTCTGGCGTCGAACAGCCTTAGGTCACCGAGTATTACAGCCTTGAAACTACCTAGAAGAGATTGCCAGGAAACCCCAGGATCCAGAAGACTTTTTAAGGACAGAACAGACTACCCGCTTTTTTGAGAATTGAATTTAACTACGTAAAAATTTGTAATTGAAAACATAAAAAAGGCCTGGCGGGTCCTAGAAATGCTCAGAAACTCTTGGAATCCCTAACGCTCCTTCCGAGGCCTTTCAACACTGTCCTACTCCCTGCCGAGCTCTTCCAGGTCTCACACCCCACGTCCTGCTAGGTTACAGGGTGACACAACTCACCCCAGCTCGGACCAGCGTCGTCCCAGCAGCAACCCTTAGCTGTTCCGTAGGATGCAGGGGGAAGTTGCCCTCCTTCCTTTCTTGCAGCCGTGTGACTTCATAAAAATCCCGTAAGAAAAGAACCCTCTGTCTCCCCTTCATCCACCCTCACTCAAACCCAACCCCTTCACCTTCGGGAGGGAAGAACAAAACTCCCTCCATCTACCTTCCCTACCAGCCTCAAGGGCCTGCCATAACACCAACACAGGCAAACGAAGGTACTAATCGGCCATCCCCCTAAACTTCTCCAACATCGGGATGGTGGGGCAACATCTCGTTGAGCCTGCCAACGAGCTACCCCAGGGAGTTCAAGCATACCGCAGAGACTCGAGTCCACCGCTTCGCAGGGCAGATGAAAGTAGACAGAGGAGACCATGCATCCTATGCCGTCATCTCCAGCCGCTCTCCTTGTGGCGCCTTAATCAGCAAACATGTGCAGAAAGGGAAAGAAAGGATGTCGAAAGGAGAAGGGTCCACACGCTCGACTTCCATGGCGCGCCCTAAAACTTCGATATCTCGTGATCCGCTGGACGGCTCGGTCTGAAATTTGGACCACCTCAGCTCCTCAGCGTAGACCACCGGTGGTCCAAATTTCAGCTCAGGGCGCGCTCCCAATCGCGCGCAATCCTCGAGCGCGCGCGCGCGATTTTCCTTGCTGCATGCTGTTACCGGACGCGCGCGGCTCCTCTCCGTGGTGACCTTGATTGATGCTGCCGGGGCGCAGCGCTCCCGGTAGCGCTGCGCCCGCGGACCGAGCTTCACCGTCACTCACTTGGAAGGACAATTCTCATTTTCTTTTCTTTTTTGTTTTTGTTTTCAGAAATTCTCAGCGGCCTTTCGGCCCCTAAGCAGTGCTCGTCCCCAGATGGACCGGGGGACCTTCGACCGACTGGGAGCCTACGGTTGGAATCATTCGCTTTCCCAATTTTGCAGTTTTTTGGTGACTCTCTGGTCTCTGCCATCCATGTACAGCAGCTTCTTCAGTGCCCCGTGCACCCTTCTTTTTTTCCCTCTTTCTCATTGTCTGTCTTTTTTTTTTCTTTTTTTTTTGTGTGTGTGTGGGCCATTTCTCGATTTATGTGTGTCATCCTTACGCAGGGGCCATGCTAATCTTCTCTGTATCGTTCCAATTTTAACAGATGTCTGGAAGGACAATTCTCATTTCTTTTCTTTTTTGTTTTTGTTTTCAGAAATTCTCAGCGGCCTTTTGGCCCCTAAGCAGTGCTGGTCCCCGGATGGACCGGGGGACCTTCGACCGACCGGGAGCCTACCGGTCCAACCGGGCGGTTCACTGGGCCAGCAGGCCCCCGGTTCGATTCGGTGCACTCTTTTTGGGGGGCGGTACAGGGGATTTTCGGGCGTCCCCGGCCCCGCCCAGCCTTTGGGAGGCCACCGCCACCAGTGAAAAATAAAAACGGGCCCTAACAGACCCCGTTTTCTTTTGAGAACATGCGGCCAATCTCCGCCGCTGATCGGCGCAGATCGACGGTGGAGATCAGCCGCACGTTTCCAAAAGAAAATGGGGTCCGGTAGGCCCCCGTTTTCAAATTTGAAAACGCGGTCGATGTCGACCGCAGATCTGCGGATCTGCGGCCGAAATCGGCCGCGTTTTGAAATGTGAATCGCGGTGTGGTTTGTTGCAGCCTCCATCCCTCCACCCCGCCTGCCCCATGCTACAGCAACATCACACAACATTGACGTCGTGCCATTCAGCATGCGCGTCGACGTCGTGTGCTGCCATCACGCGACCACTGCCAGTGCCCCGTCCGACGTCTCTGTGCAGCTGCTTCGCCTGGCCAGCCCGATTCGTCACAACAGCCCCCCATAGCCGCGAAGGCAAGTCCACCAGCGCCCTTCTTCTTTTTCTTCTTCTTCTTCTTCTTCTTCTTCTTCTTCTTCTTCTTCTTCTTCTTCCTCGCCGCCATAAAAACCCATCCCCACCCGCCCCCCAAGACATTCCTGACTTTGCAAGTTTTATTGCGGTCTCCGACAGATCTCAGCAAGCGCAGTTGGAGACCGCCATAAAAACCCATCCCCACCCACCCCCCAAGACATTCCTGACTTTGCAAGTTTTATTGCGGTCCCATCATTACAGACCATGCACAAGTCCGAGCTGTTGGGATCTGAACTCTTACGCCGCGTGTGTAGCCATTGGTTCACTGGTAATGCCGCGTAGGTGATTAGCCATTGTAAGCTTCTGATTTTGATTGGCCTGATAAGCTTGAACTTTTTCCACTGGATCTGCGTGAGATTGTCTGCCTCTTGGCCCAGTAGATTGTGCCATCTTTTGTCTCCCATTCTTTCCTGTCCTCATTCCATATGTGCGCGATTTTTCATATGCCGTTTTTGACCCAGGAGAGCCATCTGTGTTCTAAGAAAAGGGGGTTGTCGCCCTCATTTGTCACCCATTGGTTCCCGAAGATCGGTTGCCTTAGTACTTCATCCTTAGATCTAGGTCTGTTGGACTTGTTAGGGATTATTTTTCTCCAGATTCGAATCAGCGACGTCCAATATGGAGTATCAGGCCTATAGCCCTCTAGTCTGGCGTCCCTCGTTCGATTTCTTCTGCCCGTGGCTATGATCCAGTCTTTATTCATTACCCAGAACAGTCTTGACATATCCTCTGGTGAAGGCACCGGGGCTAGTGATCTGATGCTGTCCAGAGCTAATTTATGCCATGCGCTGTCTGGGTTCATCAGAAGTTTGATGATCCACTTAATCTGGAGGGCTTTTGTTTATGTTCCGGGGTCTATAATCCTTAGACCTCCCTTTAGCGGGCTCCTCGTGACATAGTGCCATGCGACTTTAGATATACTGTTCTCTTTGTTGGGGTCTCCTGACCATAGATAGAGCCTGGCTTTTCGGTTCAGTTCTTTGATAGAGTTATCTGGGACAGTCCAAATGGAGTTACGGGGAACTTCTTACCCCCAGTTGCAGTGAACCTAGGTGATTGTCTCTCCCCATAGGGGGCAGGGAAATGCTGTGAATTTTTTCTCCCTCCCTCCCACCCCTGTTGTGCATGTTGTCCTTCTTCTTTTTTTTATCTTGGCTTCTCCTCCTCCTCGGCATCGACACGTCAGTGGTGACACGTCAACAGGCCACATCAGTAGGCCACGCCAGTTGTGCCACGTCAGCAGGCCATGACAGCGATGCAGTCTTCTGCGGACTTGGAACAGACCGCAGCTATGGACCGCAGGGAATGGGAGTCTGATGTAGACGATTTGTTATGCCGCGACCAGGTGAAACCGACGACGCCTAGTTAGTCCGTCCGAACTCCATTACTGAGGAGCTCAAAAGCAGACTGGCTGCAAGTACCACCTCTCGCAAGAAGAGTGAGGCAGAGGCAGAGGAGGCTCGCCGCTTGGCAGAAGATGCAGCAGTTGCAGAACACAAGGCTCCGCCGATTACTTTGCCGGTATCTGCAGCAGCGAACAAGGGATAGCTAGAACAACAACCTGTTGTGGTGGTCGCAGACTCACCGGCCACCGATATTTCGGAACATGCTGCTACCATGGGCAAGGGTGACACGGTAGCAGCACCTCGGAGAAGTGATTTTACGCTCAAGTGCAACGGCACAAGCAAGAAGAAGGCGTCCACCTCATCATCATTTTCCGGGACAAGGCAGCCGACTCAGGAAACTTGGACCTATCATGGCATCGCCGAGGCCACGTACCAGACGTGGATGAAGTATAAGTTTACTTGTGGAGCGACGACGACAAGACCGCCGCCTGCTCAAACCGTTCGGAAAATTGAGTCCCGCCGGGAGTGTTACGACTGCACTCTCGATGCCGCCGGACCAGGCTGCCTCGCGAGCAGCCACCCTTGGGTCCGGGGCACATGCGGAAGTCGTGAGTCCTCTCTTTTCTTCTTTCGAGGACCTCGCTGCCCGGCTAGTTCCACCGCTGGGCCACTTTGTTCAAGGACGAGTACCCGTCACTTCAGCGGTTTCCTCTCCGTCCGTTTGCAGTTCGATTTCGACGCTTTCGACTTCTTCAAGGGATTCAACGTGCAAGTTCAACATGGAGGACTTGAACCAGTTCACGCCCGAGGATTGCATTTTGCCTCTCCCTACGAGCTGCTCACCGGGACCGCATCGCGCCACAAGTTGCGCCCATTCACGTGTACTTATCCTTCTACGCACCACCAACTTCGTCGACGGATGACGGAGTCGCGGTGGCCGACCTTCTTGATTGTCTGATGAAGGTCGGGCGAGTTTGCACGCAGCGGCACGATCACAGCTACGTACCGCTCCTTCCAGTCCGCGTCCGACAAGCGTCCTGCAGCGCTTCGCCGGTTCGCAGAGCAACTCGCGATCTGTGCAGCCAGTTGTTCATGGAACGCGCTGGCCTTGGCACACAAGTTCGGAGGCGGTTTCACCTTGCGTCGGTCATGCACCGATGTACTGATAGGAGGCCTTGACTTCCTAGCGTGGATCACACGGTCAACTTCCACCAGCGGACGATTACCATTCTCAACGCCTTTGGCGTGGAAGTCCCATGTTCTTTTCCTCCTCCGCACCCTCCGACCTGTTGCCAAGTTGTTTCGGCCACCATTTTTTTTCGGGGCCATTTGTGCTTTTGCACGGCTGAGGAACTCGACCTCCACCTTTGTTCCACTTGTCATGGTGACCAACTTCTCGCCTATGGGTACGTTTTCGGATCCTCGGGTGCCCCGGTTACTCGACGAGTTGGTGGACGTCCCTTGTCATGGCGACCGACTCTTCACCGATGGATCCGTTTTCGGATCTTGCGTGCCTCGGTTACTCGACATGTTTCTCGTTTCACCCCATCACAGCAACCAACTTTCATCTACGGATCCATTTTCGGATCTTACAGACATCGGTTCCTCGACGAGGTTCTTGTTCCATTTTGTTGCAGCAACCGAGTCTTCACCTGCGGATTCGTTCACAGGTCTTGCGGGCCTTGGTTACTCAACAAGTTTTGGTACGTTGATATTTCGGCCACGATTCTCCGAGCCACTCATGCTTACAAGTGGACCAAGGGAATCAGTCATTTGGCTCCCTTCTTTCGTCACGAAGACCGATTGTTCACCACGGCTGTGTTTTCAACGAATTGGGGACCAGTCTGACTTCTTCTTGTTCACAGTCCGGGAAAGCCAAACCATTTTGCGGATGCTCTCGTCCGGCGTCCGGACCATTGTACCACGACCTACTCGACTTCCGAGGTGGACGATGACTCACGGGACAGCTTCATCCGCGGCTACCAAGTCGACCCCGAGTTTTGCGACAAATACGCGAACTGCCCCTCTCACAATCCGGCGCCATCACATTATCAGATCCAATAGGGCTATTTGCTAGTCCACTCGCGGGGGAAGGATCTTCTTTGGCGTGCCAAGTGATCCACACTTGCTTATGCAACTTCATGTCGAGTTCCGTGTCCCCCACCGGACACTTTGTCACGGTGGTAGATCGACCCACCAAGTTTGCCACGTTGCTGCCTTGCCGCCATCATGCCAAGGCACCGGAGTTAACCGAGGATCTCGACGCTGGTTGGATTCGTCCCAAGGGTTACCCCAAGGAGATCGTTTGCGACCGCGACACTTGGTTCATGTCCGTTCTTTTTGGGGGGGGGTTGGTGCTCCTCAAACGATATGGCTCATCTCATTAGCAGCATGAAGCTGACCGTTGCTCGGCCCGTGCGGAACTTCAGGCCACAGCCCCCGATGTTCCCACACGTTACGAACGCAAGTTACAAGGCGAGCCGGTATCTTCGGCTCCACTCCATACTCGCGTCCAGGTTCCACCATCAGACCATCAGCTTCCCCTCGACCCGGCTTGACTTCATAAGGAGGGGGGGGGTGTTACATGCTGCGCCTGCACACGGGCCTCATTTCAGGGGCCGGACGGTTGCTAAGGGCCCCCCAGGCCGCGCGCCCTTTTGACGCGCACCCTGGAAGCCCACGGCGACCCCTAGGGGCAGGATTTGATTTACGGCAGCATTCAGTTATTTATTTATTTGTTTGCTGTCTTATTTTTGTCTGTTCAGGCATCGTTTCGGACTTGCAGTCCCCAAGGCTGCGCCTTGGGCTGGGTACACCAGGAGGCAGGGCCCTTTGAGGCCAGGTTCGTGCTCGTCCAGTTACGGACGTCCCTGCTGCATCAGCAGGCAGGGTATGGACGTCCGGTTGGGACCCAGACCCAGTAGGCCACGTTTTTGGCCTAGGACCAGAGGCACACAGAGGCAGACCGACGAGGCCCAGCACTACTTATATTTGGGCCAGGCCAGGACAGACGGGAGAGTTGGAGTAGCCCACTTCTTTGGGCGGCACGCTGCTGAACCAGCACTACAGCGCTACCGCGCTATGCTGGGGTAGAGGTAGAGGTGTAGGCAGGCAGAGGGGTGGAGGCCATACCTGCGTCGACGGTACTTACCTGGGCGCCATAGCCGTGCTCCACGCCGGCGACCTGCACAGGACCACGACGGCAGTTAGTACATGGCGGCAGTTACCTGCAGGTGAGACAGCGAGGAGGACGACACTTTGTTCTTCTTCGTCCCGCCCTCCATCTCTTCTCCCTCCTTTCTCCTCCTTCTTCTTCTTCTTCTTCTTCTTCTTTCAGAGAGAGAGAGAGAGAGAGAGAGAGAGAGAGAGAGAGAGAGAGAGAGAGAGAGAGGTTGCAGGCAGAGGTTACATCGGGCATTGGCCCAGGATCTGATTCGACATTTTGTGGCAGACATTAATTGGACATTCGGCAGGGAGGCTATTTCTGGACCTCGCTATCGCGATCTTGGTCTTCTTCCTCACCTCCATCTTCGTCCTGCCTCTCCCCCATCTCTCATCCGTGCTATCTTCCCCATGTGTGTGTACGAGGAGGGACCTTTCTTCCATGTATGTGGTCCCTCCTCTTCCTCTCACATGTGTGATGTATGATGGGAGGTCGTGTCAGTATCTGATCGGTCAGGTCATATCTTTGAGTCTTCCGTTATTCTAGAGGTACATTGCTGGTTGATGCTTTGCTGACACTGCATTGTCCATACGAGTCCAGTTCATCACTTTGCGGATCCTTGGCTCCATATACATTGCTCGACTGAGCATGTATCACACAACAGGTCATGGGATCAAGTCCCGGGTTGACTTCAGCAACTGCAGAAAACGACAAAACAGCAAAGCCCAAGGGTCTAAGACTGCCAAATAGAGACTACTAGCTACAGGTCTAAGGATCAAGCCCGGTAGGGCTTGAAGCTAACAAACCAAACGTACGGATACAGGTCGCGGGATCAAGTCCCGCACAGTCCCACTGGGACTGCGATTTATTGCATTCTTACCCTCCCGGGGAAGCGAGGACCCACGAGCTACCCAACCAACTACCAAACAAAATGGATGGAGGGTACTGGCTGCAGGATCGTTAAGCTTCCCTTAGTTGTGGAGAATGCGAAGATCCGAGAATCTCAGAGGGTAACGGAGAGATTATCAGATTAGATTGATTAGTTGATTGCGAGGGTTTTTTTGGCCATGTCATCAACTTTTAGGCAATCAATCAGGTTCTGAAAATCTGCTGGTTGTTGGTCAGATTATCAGTTAAGTGTTGGAGAGCTGAGTGTGAGGGTGTCAGCCTGGTAATCAACTTATAGATAGCGAGCAAAATCCTGAAAATCATATTATTGGAGCTCAGATTAACAGCAAGAGTTAGCTAGTTGAATGCAAGGGTATGAGCCTGGTAATCAACTTGGCTGAAATCTGATTAATCTCTGGCTGGACTGGGTATAAGCGACTCCTCAACTGCTGATTTGCGCATCTGGAAGCGTGATACGAAGATTCTTCCCTGGAATAGGGTAGGATCTGACACGATCTGTATATGGGACTAAGCCTATCATATTCAGTAATAACGCTTCAGACAATAGGATAAGCCTATCATATTCAGTAATAACGCTTCAGACAATAGGATAATGTGTAGGGTAGGCCTATCTGAGTAGGGCTTAGTCACAGACATAGTTCCACTCTGATCAGACATTTTGGGGCAATGTTGGGACAGAGCCCAGTGGATACAGCAGTCAACAATTCTCCAGGTAAGGTTCATAACACTAGCGATACAAGTAGGCAACCGTCAAGAAGTACAAAGGTTATGTGACTTCTACCTGTGAGAGCAATCAATCGGGACTGTGTGTGAGAACAAAGGATATGTGACTTCTACTTGTGAGAGCAATCAATTGGGACTGTGTGTGAGAATATAAAGTAGGATCTGCACTGGTCATACTTTCTCTCAACAAAGGTTGTCCAAACAGTGAGTGCAGATCATTGTCAGTTCACAAAACATGCTCAGATAATGAGTGCAACTCCAAGCATACACAAAGGGTTAGTCAGACAAGGATTCAATGTGAACCCACAGCGAAGTTCTTGTCAGACTACAAACAAGCTTGGGGCTGATTCATCTTCAAAAGAAGATGAATTCAGTCCAATCAACAGTTTGTCTATCAGCGGTGTTTGAGAAATGGAATCCTCCCGGAACTTCCTCAAGCACAGATAATGTATAGGCAAGTCAAGGTGATCAACTAAGGGATCAGGCCCAATGTGGCTGATCACACGAGCACAATCAACAAACAAAACGTATTGGAATTTGACCTTGCTTTCATCAACAGGGGACTAAGTCAACAGGGGACTAAGTCAACAGGGTCCGCTGCTGACTGCTTCATGTTCAGAGAGATGGTGGCCCCAGGACGGGCAGTGCTCGACAAAGTGCTGCCCTGCACATCTAAGGCAGACACCAGCATCCTTCCTCTTTTGCCACAGCCCATCTGAGATGTGCAAATCCCTCCATGGGAGAAAGGAAGGATCCATGGTGTTAGCTGGACACTTGGCAAAGTTAGGCAGGTTCTGCTTCTGCGGTCCATGGGGGCGTTTGCCGAACCCCTTAGGAGAGGGGGACCTTTGTCTCTGAATCTGATTGACGCCCTTGATGGCGCTCAACAGTTCCTGAGCCAAAGACAGAAAAGCCTAATCTGGGAAGCCTCCTGCTCCTTGACCAATTAAGGGAGTCAATCCTGTCTAGTCAAAGTCTGCAGGACTCCATCACGTGCCACCTCCATTTACTCTTCCTCTGACTCAAAGAAGGGAAGGTGCTTCGTTTTTGGGAAGTGGATTGGATTTGGAGTTTGGCCTCCAGATCCACGACTGCTCTGCCCAAGGCCCTCCAGTACTTGTGACCTGCTTCAGGGACTGGACTACGGTGGGCCAGGAGATACCGCTGCGACCATCCACATAATTTCCCGACCCCTTCCTGCCCCACCAGCTGGCAATGGTGGACATGCATTGGTATGGACCAGATTGAGCAAGATCACAGGTCGAAGTTTACATGCCCAGTTGGGCAGTGTATGTACAGCCAAGGATCCGCAATGTGATAAAAAGGACTGAATGGACAATGCAGTGTTAGTGGAACCTCAACAAGCAATGTACATCCTGATACATACAAATGGCACCTTGTAGCGCAGTGGAAGAATTAGTATAAGCCCTGACCTGACCGGGACTGACCTCTCTCACGTAGTACAAGACCGCAGAGGAATGCTAGAATACCAATGACTAGCCCACCAAACATACATCATCCTCATCGCAAGGTGTGAAGGGGGCCTGGCGCTACACACAGGAAGAATGCGCCAAGTCCAGACCATACACAGACGAGGAGGAGAGGATCAGACGAAGAAGAGGGGAAGATGGGAATGTCGTCAACACCAAGTCTTTGGTACAAGTCCCAGATAATCCCTCGTCAAATGTCTGAAGCCCAATGTCGAGTCTGGATCCAAATGT
>BFEA01000410.1:872007-905664 GCA_003427395.1 Chara braunii
TGCTCATGAGAAACTCGTCAATCAATCAATCGATCAATCAATCAATCAATCAATCAATCAATCAAAAATGAGGAGGGGGGGGAGGTCATTCCCAAATGAAATCGATTACGTAATCGATTTCATTTTGGAATCGCCTCCCAGAGGCACCAGGGCACGACCAATCAATCAATCAATTCCTTCAGCCTCTACCCCCCCCCATATACTTGATTGATTGATTGATTGATTGATTGATTGATTAATCGATTCATCGATTGATCGATTGATTGATTGATTAATTCATTGATTGATTGATTGATTGTCTCCACGTCGACTTTCCAAAATCGAAGCAATTACGTTAGCGATTCAATTTCTGAATCTCAACGAGGAGGCAACTGACGTGGCTTAATTACTGTGTTGTTTGATTGCGGGGCACACTAATCCAATTGTTAATTGCGGGGGATTTTTGTTTCTGTTTTTGTGGGGACAAAGTTGATGATGGCAATTGGGAATTGGTTTCTTTGCTCTTCTGCCCTTTTTAGAGTCTGGCCTATTTTCATTTCTTATATGGTCTCTCGATTATACTGGTGGACGACCTCAAATTCTTTGCAAACTATTATGTTATTGACGTGGCTTCTTCGGGTGCCTTCAGTTTGGAAAAAAACCTGTTTTTTTTAATATGTTGTTGTGAGACATGGATTGCAGGGCTAACTGTGTTTTCTAAAAAAACAGTTTTTTCTCGTCTTGTTGTGACACTTAAACATGAGGTCTAAATTTTGTGCTCAAAACTAGTTTACGGAAAAATGTATAGCATAATTTGGCAAAATGGACTTTTGTTTCAGTCTGGTTTTCACGAAGTGCATGTTCATCGCGGTTGTCCTCGGGGCCCGTTTGTGCGGAGAGTAGCTGATTGCGTCGTGTAGGACTGCTAACAAACCCTTGGTTGTGTGATCACCATCCATCTCAAGTGGTGCAGTTTGCTCATCCGACGGAACTTCGGCGGGGTCTGTCGCCATCGTTGACGGTGATGTCTTCGGCACATTCGGTGGCGATGGAGGGCGGTGGCAATGACGAGCGCGGCACGCTGACGACGGCGAAGAGAACAGCAGGGGCGTCGGCTGTTACCGCTGTCCTTTTCCGTTGTCAGGTGGAGAGGACAATGGGAAGAATAAAAACACAGATCCGCGTGAGGAGAAGGAAGGTGATGTAGTGTATGGTGGTGGAAGGGTTGGACACCGCCACCATCTGCAATGTCGTCCTTCAGGTGTGTTGCGCTTTGGGTGCTTGTACAATAGGATTAGCTGTTCTCGATCCTTCAATGATCGGTGAACCTGCAAATCCATTTGCCATTCCCCTTGAAATTCTTGCGAAGTTCTTCCCAGAGTGACGCCCATATGGTGGATGAAAAGAAGAATGGGGGGACGTGGGAGGATCTGCGGCAATGCGACGACGCAATGGAGGATTACTTTCGGAACAAGCTGAGCATGTTGCCACGTGTCTTCAAGGAGATTGCGGAAGCTTTGTCGCCCTTCCTGCAGCGGCGAGTGACGTTCTACAGGAAACTGTTGCAGCCTGATCAGATCGTCGCCTACACGTTGTATTGGTGGGGATCGAGGGAGACATACGAGAGCAGCACGTGTAACTTCGGCATCGACAGAGCTTCAGGTTTGGTGGTGGTGCGGGACGTGACTATGGCGTTGCTGACGATCTACCGTGAAAAGATATCATGGCCTGCGGGGGTGCGCACGTCGTTCGTCGTGCATGCTTTCACTGACAAGGGTTTCCCCAACTGCCATGGGTGCACCGACAGTACTCATATCTACATCGACAAGCCGGCGAATGGCCCGAGCGAGGACTACTATGATCGGAAACGACGTTTTTCAATAATCGTGCAAGTAGTCGTCGATCTGAACTTGCGTGTGTTGGACGTCTTCATCAGCTATCCAGGAAGTTGCCACGACGTCAGGACCATTCACCTGTCTAGTCTATGGGCGTGCGTCGAGGCCGGGGAGCTTTTCACAGGACAGACTGTCACGCTCCCCTTCTAGGTCCAGACGAATGGCTACCTGTTGGGCGACAGTGGTTACCCCCCGTCCGAATGGATAGTTGTTCCCTATGGTTGCACTACTCGTCACCCATGGGAGATGCACTTTAACAACAAATAAAAGACCGTGAGGGGGCCAATTGAGAGGACTTTCAACATACTAAAAGGGATGTGGAGGTTGTTCTTGCGGTCGCATAAGACGAACATGGAGACGTTGCTGCAACAGTTTCTCGTTGTTTGCATTTTCCACAACGTACTCATCGACAGGGGCATCCCCTTTGACGTCAATCTGTTGTGGGAGGTGGATGCAAATGGAGTGCGCCATCGTGTGGATCTCGGAATCCAGCGTCCCTTGAGGCTGGTGTGCATGGAGAGTTCGACGGGAGATGCACCTGGAGAGCTTGACGGGAGATGCGCCAATTCTAAGTGGCGCACTGTCGGAGTGGATGAGTGGTCAACGACGACGATCGTCCGTGAAGTGATTGTGACGGCGGCCCCGAAGGCGTCAGGTTGGGTGAACGGGTGCAGATTGGCAGAGTGGTTGAGATTGGGCGGGAGGGTTTGCGTAGAAATGCCTCCGCTTGGCGTGAGGTGGGTGGGGGTTGCAACGGTCTGGCATGCACGGTAGTCATCATCGCCTGCTTCCCTTGAGGCACTCTACTGGACCCACTTGTGGTCGCGACATATGTGTGTACTCGTGGTGGCCGCTGGTGGGCGACGGTCGTTCACCAGGTCTGTTTGGAGAGCGTTGGTAGTTCATCTTCTCAGCTCGGGGTAGTGGATGTTCGTCAATACACATGTCTGTCAGAGTTTTTTTTCGCATCATCATTTGGGTAGTGTGTCGTCTCAGATCATGGAATGCAACCCTCTATTGTCGTCGTAGGACGCCATGACACACACACGGCTGACGGATTTTTGTTCCTATTCGTTAGACATCCATCATCGGTTGGTCTATACGTCGATCGTATTCATATCTTTTGGAAGTCCTTAGCGCATGTGACATTCGACCCCTCAATCCGAAATCATGATTTTTCTCGGATCCAATTCATGAACTTCTTTTGCTTACTACCATGTGTTGATGTTTCTGTCGATGGGGCGTGGTGTGCGTTGCTCACATTGTATGAATTGTTATTTAAATGTGTTAATTTTTTTTTTTCTTCTTCTTTTATGTTCTCGTTTTATGAATTTGTCGCTTTCATTTTCCACGTTAGAAGTTAAAAAGGCAAGAAAGAGTTTTCAGTTTACTTTGAGCTTCTTTTATATTTGAACTTATTTCCCCTAGGTACTAGGGACATAAAAACTGATCACTTTGCCTCTATTCTGATTTTAATCGATTAAATTTCTAAAAATTCCTTAAAATTTAATTTGTGGCCTTCAAAATAAAAGAACGGGCAGAACCAGGTCGTATACTAAGTTTCTGACTAGGGAACAGACTCTTCTAGTTAGGGGTGCGCGCATGGGAGCGAGAGATTGGATTCTCTCGAACAGAACCCGTGCCTTATATTCAAGGGAATTTGAAGAAAGGCATATAGGCGTCGTTCGAGCTTGGAATTCGGTGTCTCCCACGTTTAGGGCAGCTTTAGGCTCTACTCTGGTAACTCTGTAGCTGGAAGTTTTATAGATTTAGGATCCTCTTGCATTCATCCTGCCCTTTCTTGTTTTCCTCACCCTACAGACCTGAAGGGAAAAGCTTAGACGGATGTAGCCGCCCTCGATAGTCAAGGAATATGCGGTGGAGAGGTACTGGGTCAATGAGCCCCCATAACTTATAGAGGGTGATCTAATCGAGTTTACCTTGCCATCTCGACTCACAGATTGGCACGACGGGCAATACAGGTGGAGGTCGATACTCCTGTGGCCTGGCACTTGGCTCTGAATGTTCCGGGACGTAAAGACCACTCACAACACTCGAGGCCGACGCTTGGGGGAGACCTCATACAAGGAGGTGAAGGCCTACCTGTATTCGGAGTCCCTAAGTGGCCAGAACGGCCGCTCTGACTCTCGTGACCTGGGGAGTCTATGGGATCACGCGGAGGGCGCGGTGGCCATCGTTTGTATGCCAGACTCCCACCCGGTACCAGTTCCCTGTCCTGATCTCCGCTGCTCGCTAGGCGTGTTCCGAACTCCTGCAGGTCAGAACCAGGTCGTATACTAAGTTTCTGACTAGGGAACAAACTCTTCTAGTTAAGGGCGCTCGCATGGGAGCGAGAGATTGGATTCTCTCGAACAGATCTCGTGCCTTATATTCAAGGGAATTTGAAGAAAGGCATATAGGCGTCGTTCGAGCCCGGAATTCGGTGTCTCCCACGTTTAGGGCAGCTTTAGGCTCTACTCTGGTGACTCTGTAGCTGGAATTTTTATAGATTTAGGATCTTCTTTAGCATTCATCCTGCACTTTCTTGTTTTCCTCACCCTACAGATCTGAAGGGAAAAGCTTAGACGGATGCGGCCACCCTCGATAGTCAAGGAATATGCGGTGGAGAGGTACTGAGTCAATGAGCCCCCATAACTTATAGAGGGCGATCTAGTCGAGTTTACCTTGCCGTCTCGACTCACAGATTGGCACGACGGGTGATACCGGTGGAGGTCGATACTCCTGTGGCCTGGCACTTGGCTCTGGATGTTCCGGGACCTAAAGACCAGTCACAACACTCGAGGCCGACGCTTGGGGGAGACCTCATACAAGGAGGTGAAGGCCTACTTGTATTCGGAGTCCCTAAGTGGCCAGAACGGCCGCTCTGACTCTTGTGACCTGGGGAGTCTATGGGATCATCGGTTGGGCGGAGCGGTAGCTCCAGGAGGAGATAGCAGCCTTTAGGCTCGAGGAGGAGCAGGACGCTGTCGGAAGGCGCGGTGGCCATCGTTTGTGTGCCAGACTCCTGCCCGGTACCAGTTCCCTGTCCTAATCTCCGCTGCTCGCTAGGCGTGTTCCGAACTCCTGCACGCCTGGTACCTGAGCTGTACCTTAATGTGCGCCGGTCCAAGTGGCGTTTACCCTGGCAAAAGGGTGCGCCACAGGACATTCCATTGGTCCATGCAGGCTCGGCGCCCTGCTGTACAGCAGAGCACTACCGGCCTGTAGCCATGGTAGCCGTCGGGCTCGCCCTGGGACGCGAAAGTAAAGAGGCAGGCGCGGTACTATCTACTGCGCACCGAGTGCCTCCTAGTCAGCTTATGGGTTAGGTGCTTGGAGCAGTGGTCGCTGTCAGATAAAAAGAGACTAAGCAAAGAAAACAAGAAAGGAAAAATGAAAAGTAAAAAGAAAAGTGAAAAAAAAACTAGAGGTCTAATCATCACGACTGAAAGGTCTGTTTTAGTTTGGGGAAATCCGATGACATTTCGTCACTTTAGCCTTACGTTTTCATTATTTCCATTATTGTTATTACTATTATTATTATTATTATTATTATTAATATTTAATTTTCCTTTTCATACGATTCGTCAGACTCGGTTTTCATTTTGGCCTATCATCTCAAGGTGCCAGCGGGTCAACTTTGAAACGCGATCATCGTCTGATGGTTCAGAATGGCTCAACTCTTCGCTGTTTCCCTGCGCCAGGTCTGTTCGACTGGGCTTTGCACAATAGGACCCCAAAAGAGGGGCGACCCGTGGCCACATCGGTAGGAGGCTTATCACCCCTGTGGAAGGTCATAAGCCCCCTCCTTGTACCCGATAGAAGTAGGCAGATGGTGCGTTTTGAAGAGAGAGGGGTGACCGTTTGTATCTCGTTGTGGGACCACTACATCGAACCCGCGGTCATTTCATATCAAAGTGAAGGGACTAGAGATTGAAAGAAAAGTGAACCGCTTGCGTTATGACCGTTGGAGTTCGACCTCCTGGTTTCTTTTTTTTTTTTCTCTTTCTTTCGTTTTATTCGCCTAATTAGAATTTTGAAGAGACAATTTTCTTAATTTACGGAGTTTGGAAAATGATATCTGCATTCCTTGTTTAGAGCACAGGGATTGCAGTAAGCAGCGACCCCATAAAGGCTGGGGGAGATGAGCCTCTGGATACTTGGACTTGGGCAGCCCTGTTATGCTGAGTGCGGTGGGCTGAAGAGGGAGCATCGAGTAGTGAGGTGTCCGCGCACGTTTGTCTCTGTGTGGGTGCCCTGAGTGTTAAACTGTGGCTGTTCCGGAACTCTGCGCCTAGGGACTGTGTGCTGTCCGGCAGAGAGAGGGCCAGCTATGGTACGCAGCAATGGGTTGTATGGGTATAGGCCAAGGTGCCTTCCGTTCCTCTGGAAATGGGAGCAGATGTCGGGGGAAGGGCCTACGGTGACAGCTGTACTGGATTACAGCTACGGTAGGCGGGAGGCTAAACTAAGGGTGAACGTAGAAGGGGGAAAAAAAGAAGAAATGCGGGCAGACCAAGGCCTGCAGATGGCGATCGCAGAGGCTAAAGACAGAGCGGAAAGGAGGTGTGGTCACGGGCGAGCTAAAAGAGACCGTATCGTACCTAGAGGCAGAGACCTTGACTGATACAGTAGATCAGGAGCAGCGACATCTGGATCGTGACAATGAAGCGGAGAGTGATGAAAGCGACCTGAATGTCGAGACCCGGTCCTGGCATGGACTGGACCAGTGGCGACGAGATCACCCGCCCGCCGAACCTGTAGAAAGCGGCCCTGAGGCCAGCTCACGATAGTGGGCGAACAGGCGGTGAGTCCTCAAAGACGACTGTGCAGGGATGCGAGGGTCAGCGCGCGAAGACAAGAGAAGAGAAGGACGAGCGGTTATGTGAGAGAGAGGGTCAACGAAAGGAGAGGCTTGGTGAGTGAGCGGAACGCGGGCTTGCCAGGTGCAATTGACGTCAGTTATTGATTCCATGTCCGCACACGACGTTTGCGCCTGCTGAGCCGTGGCGAGTCTTCACAACGTGGCAGGGGATCAGGAGTTGAGGGGTGTGTGTGTGAGAGAGCGGGAGATCGTAGCGGAGCGTGTAGTAGTTCCAGTTGATGTGAACTCGTTCTTTTGCGCAAGCAGGTAATGCCGACTTTCTATGTACATACGGGCGACGCGAGCGCAGATGCATGGCGAGAGATTGGCTTCTGGGTGATGATCTTGAGTGGGCAGTGGTTGGCTCCAAGTACTTTGCAGTGTGACGGGGGATGAGACGCTCAGAGTGAGCGCGGGCGGTTCCCCGTTGTTGTGGATCCTATCATGAGCTCGCGCGTGCTTTTCGAATGACAAAGCTCCTCGTCTTGGTGCTAGATCGGTTGGTACCCTTTTCTATTATGTTAGTGATGTAAGGGTGATGTTTTGACGCTTATCTTGGTATTGTTGTTGCCGTCACTCGCCTTTGGAGTATCTTTCCTAATGTCTTCCACTCACGAGTCACGGTTCGATGAGAGTTGTTTAACCTTGTGAAAAAAAGTGTGAGGGTGACACGTGGAGGATGTGAAGGTGTTCTGGCCAGGTGATGGCATAGCGCAGTGTACGGGGGAAGGTGGTCAGGCTAAGTTCTTGTGAGCTAGAAGCAAACACGAGTGACCAACGGACCTGCTCAAAAGTCTCAACTGAGTTCGCTCGGTCAGTGTTTGATCCATTGACGACTGCCAGCTCCCTCAAACGGGCCATAGTCAGGTATGGCCTTGGCCACTTGGGACTTGACAAGAGAAGCGGTAAGGGACTCGGAGGATTGTTGTGCATCTCCCACTCAATTCTTCGGCAGCCTGGGTTTCGCCTCACTGACGTACAGAGACTTGCGAAGGTGAAACGTTCATCAAAGTCGAGCATATGTATAATCCGTCCAAGGAGGGAAGCGCGCGCCCTTGTCCACGAGCAATGTGCTATGTTCACTAGCTCTCGCCTCTCTAGCGAATGACCTCGGCGGATAAAGTTTAAGGTCTGGTTGAGAAGATAAGTGGGCAGGCGGAGCTGCTAGGGAACGCAGATACTCAAGGCTCTACTTGATAAAAGAGGTAGATGAGGGGGTTGTATTAAAGTCTCAAACCCCTTATACTCTTCCTTGCTCTGAGAATCCTGAACTCTTCCTACTATTGGTTCACGTCCCTAGCTGGGGAACACTTTCCCCAATCAAATTCGTTTTGAGTCTCTCTCCGCTCCATGTCTTTCTGTAACGAGCTTCAATCGTCGGCTCTAAATTTGTGGGTTGAGTCATCACATCATAGTTACTCATTATCAGTCGATATGAGCTATCGATTAGCCATGATATTAGAAGCGTTGACCACATAGTCGCACTTCAGGTAACTGAAAGGAAAGGGAAGGGATACAAGAGAGATGGGCAGAGGGGTACGCGGAGAAAGCCAAAAGTTCTTGTGTTCTATAGTTTAGTGAAAGCTGGTAGGCAAGCTAATGGACTGGGCGGAAAAGCGACCATAAGCATCTGGCTTTGCTCGTTTGTCAGATAAATTTCAGTCCATAAAATAAAAAACGTCACTCATAACTTATCATTTTGCTTTCCTCGCGCAGAGTAAGCCGATGTTACCACTGACTGAGCGTCACGAGGCCGACGTTAAAGTCCCTCCTTCTCGATGGCAAATTGGGTGAACACTGGACCCTCGTGTTAGGTTGGGTAAACCAATCTTACTACAGCGTTAGAACAAGAATAAAGAGAATTACCAAGTAATTTATGCATATGCTCAATTTAATATATGTGAAAAAAGGGAAGGAGGCTCATGAGCACTTCGATTCAGTTTGACTTATAGCAGCAAGGTATCTTGAGGAGAGGGAAGGAGAACTTGACAAGAGTGGAACGAAGCCGATCCGCAGCTTCGGGCCGAAGCTCTATACTGACTATCCTAAGCCTTTGATATTCTCACTGACAGATCTTAATGGGGTGACCTGGTGGATCTGGCAAGGAGGTGCACCTCACCTGCAGCAATCCACTACGAATCAGTGAACGGGCCTTTCGAGTTCCCGCGTCTCAGCCATATCTTCCTACACTATGGGAACAGTTTTGTGCCATGGTTGATTTCCGTATCATGAAAGTCGGATGGAAATGCTTAGAGCTAGCAGGCTTCAGGTGGCACTATATTCAGAGGCCACAGACTCAGAAAGTAGGGGAACATGGCTTGCGGCACAAAAAGCGCACAGCAAAATGAGAAATTGAGTATGAGATTCTGTGGGATGAGTGAGGACTCTTGACTGGTGCTGGTCATGCTTCCTACATGTGTACTTCCTGAGACTGTTATGACTTCTCATTTTTCCCTCATTTAACTTTGTCATTGCTCGAATCAGTCAATCTTCCTTCTTTGCATTGTCGCTGTTAATGATTGCACCTCTCTGATGATTCTGTCACGGTTCTCTAAATTAGTAAACTTGCAAATTGATGCATGCATGACACACCAAAATTTTATGATTGTTATTTGCATGATTCTTTGCTGTTCCAAATCAAAATAAAAGATTCTCAAGACCGGGGACCGGCGAAGACCACAATTGAAGGGTCTCGCTTGAAGTCGGACGCACATAACAAGAAGGGTTTGCTTTATTTAATTTAATTTATTTACTGCAAACATTAAGCAAAATCCTGCGTGACAGCCTGTTGGCTTTCTGGTCGCCTGAAGCGGTCCGACTGAAAAAAATGCGACAACGCGCGGAGATTTCCCGACACGTTCCCCCCCGGGGTTATCACAGGGGAGTTCCAGGTCGTCCGAGATGGTTTTTATTCATACTCGTGCTATAGACTGAGGGCGGTAGTCCCTTCGTTCGTGGTAGACGCCTTGTTTCGAGGGATAGGGGGGTTTGACGTGGCCTACCTCACGGCGGAGGAGCTTGAGCAATTCTCGAAAGGGGACTTTGACATCCATTACATTTATTACTCGCTTGTGACGGCAGGACTGCGCTGGGGGGACGAGAGAGTACAACTCATAGAGCTGATTCGGTCCATAGCCCTTAGCTCGTGTGGAGGTTGAAGAGAGGTGACGTACGAGTGGACAACGTCCACCACCGTCCTACGTGTAGGACTTATTGGACCGCGAGCTCCGCTGAGCCAGACTACATTAGGTCAATAGTCCGACTTTTCACGGATGGTTAGGATTCGTGGTGGGGCGGCGACGCGGCAGCCGACGACGAGGATGCTTGGGAGCCCGATTGGGTAGACAAAGATGAGGAGAATTCTGATTCGGAGGTCGCCGAGGTAGAGGAGGTGGATGACCCAGACGACGTCGAGGCGAGATCGATCCATTTCCCGAGGATAGTGGTCGGATTCAGAGCCTATGCGCTCGGATGGGACAGGGCGAATAGAGAAAGGACGAATGAAGAGACATTAGCAGATTTTGATGGGCAGCATACCGTCTTTCTTCGACAGGTATGTTGGATTCGTAGATCAGCCGAAAAGCGAGGGTTGACGAAGGATGAGATTAATGAAATAATACGAACCCTGAACGAGAAGACGAGGAAGGAGATTTTGTCGTACAAGCTCATAAAGTATGAGTATGTTCAAAAAGGTAGGATAGAGCACGGGCGCTTGTACGTCCTCACCTACCGTATCATAAGAGTACGACGTACAAGTCTACCTACCTACAATACGAACGGAGGGTTATCGGTACGGAAGTATTTGGAAGAGAGCGGCTAAGTTTGTCCTAGCTGAAAAGGGACGGTCAGAGGCAGAAGGGAGGACGGTTTGCCGAAGCACAAAGATTGAGGTATTCGACGATATTTCAACCCCTCCGATCATAGGGAGGAATATGTCTAAGTTCCAGTGGCGTGAGATGGTGGAGTTGATTATCAGAGTGAAGGTTGCACGGACCGATTCATGAGACAAATGACCAGATTAAGAGCGACTCGAGCGTGTGGTGGACATACCTGCTATCGCGCGACTCTGATTCTTATAGGATAAAGAGATCGATAAGGCCTAGGGAGACTGCATTAGGATTTGACATCTCTCTCCCTATGCGCTTAGACGAGGGCGAGAGGACGCCGATTAGATACAGAGGAACGTGGCTAGCAGACGATGTATATCTATGGACGGTGATCTTGGATAGTAGGGGAACGAGCGGTAGCCCACAGGTTGAGGCTGTGGGACGCCTTATATTTGATAGATCTCAAGACTTTGAGATAAGACTAACGCTTGTAGGCGTTATTAGAACTTTGTGGAAATATAAAGCTTTAGCCAGATCGATCGTGAGTCAGAGATTGGGTAGTTCAGTGAGAGGTAGTCAGCCCCTGGTGCGCATAGTATACGGATCCCCTAAGCCGGACCTCTATCCTATAGAAGGCAGGAGGTGGACCTTGCCCATGTTCGTGATAGAGCAGGTGTATGGAGGCGTCGACAATCTGAGCAGAGTTGTCGACGAGACACTTTGGGATTAGCGCCTCAATTTAAGGAGGCCTACTTCACAGTTTGTGCAAGGTGAGGACTCTTCAATTGCGAGACGGTAAGGAAATTAATAGACACAACCTGCTAGGTGGATATCCGGCGCTAGTTGATCTGGTTGCGTACTGTCGAAGGCGCGTAGAAGACAAGTATACCGGACTAGAAGAATTTAGATATTTATACAAGAGCAATCGGTAGAAGCATGTGGGGTCGGATATCTTCGGGGACCAACGTGAATAGAGTAGTAAACGAGGGATTTACAATGACGATCCTGCTCAGAGCGCTCATAGAGGAGAGTATGACAGAGCACGGATGTCTGCAAAGAGCTAGAAAGTTCATCCGAGAGCATCGAGCGGAACTCCTTGCGTGCGTTACCTTTCAAACCAAGGTAACATACGAAGTCATGGTATAATTAGCTGGGTATTTGCGGGCGGAATTATTCTTCGACGAGACGGTAGCAAACGTGAGTAGGGTATGAGTTGGTTCTCTAGGTTGGCATGATGCAACGTGAGTCGGCAGTTTACAAACATAGAAGACGAACATCATACTCTCTTCGATGGGATCACCGAGGTTTCATCATGGAGGAGTGTAGATGATAGAAATCCTCGCGTGATTACGCAGGAGATAGTGTCAAGGCGCTGGCTCCCTACGGTCGAACGACGCCAAATTTCCTCGCGTCAGTTGCCATACCTGCGTACGGTCTCGAGACAATTGGCACACCATGAGGTGACATTGCATATGTTTTTTAGGGTGAGCTTAGAGGAGGACCTAGCGGATAGCGAGTGTGGGGAGTTCACTAACGATGCGATACTGAAGCAGAGGTTTGCAGCGCTAAGAGAAGTTACGACACAGAGATGGATGATCTATGAGGTCATTGTCTATGTGAAGGAAATTATACGGGTTGAGATCGTTCCGGACGAGACGCCGACCGAAGAACGAGCTAAGATGTAGAGAGAGTTGCGAAGCTGAGTAAAAATGAAACGTCAAAAATTGAAGATGAGAGGGTAAAAAAGGTAAAGGGACAAATTATAGAACCGGTGTTAAAACTTGTCAAGGAGTTGGCAAAGCGCATTCAAATGTACGGAGTTTGTGAGAGTGAGAGTTAACGTAGAATAGAAAGGAGTACGAAGGAACTAGAAGAGATCTTTCGAGAAATCAGGGAGTTCGTTAAGTCTCGGAAGCATGAAAAAAAAAGACCACCACAACCGCAGCAAGAAGAGTCATCTAAATCTGTAGAGCAGGAAAAAAAGAGGAATGGTGAAGAAGGGAAGAACAGTGAAGAGGCGACAGCATGAAGAAAGACGACGAGTACGTATTAGTTTACTGACGACAAACACTTTCTGCACGTGGTTGGAGAGCTAGAAGGAGATGCCGCGTACGTGGTGATACAGGTGGAGCATCTAGCGAGATTGGGAGTGACTGAGAAGGCGGAGTGTACGCGGCAAGCGCTTAGAGACGAGCGAGGAATTGCACTCTGGGTAGGGGTCGAGAACGAACGCCTAATCACGTACATGTTGATCACAACATTGTTCAAATGCGAGGTTTCCGTTCGCTCTTGGCATGAAACCCTGAGTGTGACGGATAGGCTTTTGAAGAAAGAAGTTACGAAACTAGGAGAGCTAGCAAGAGTTGTCGTACACGGAGCAGTCCTCAGGACACTCTCCACGTGCAACCAATATTGGAAGGAATTGATAAAAACTTTAGAGGACATAGAGGACTTCGGAGATAACGACGACTTTGAAGCCTCCTATCTTGTCCTGCAAGTGTCCATGAAAAGGATGTTGATGACCATTGCGTTAATTGCCCTCGAATGCTAGGTAATCTAAGAGAGTTGAACAAGAGATGAACCTATTCAAAGAAGAATTGGCACGAAGGAGAGGTAAGTTCGGGAGATGGAGCGGACCACGCAGACACAAGAATGAAAGAGTTGAATGGAGTCTGAGTAAGAGCGGTAGGAAAGAGATCTTCTCGTACCAAGTAGTTAGGTATCATGTGGCGAACAATGGATGGGAAATAAATTAGTTCTATGTTATAACGGTACGCTACCTTCGTTCGGGCATACACCACATTGGGATATACCTTGCAAGGGAAAAAGCGAAGTTTCGCACATACTCGAGGTGTTCGAGGATAGCTTCTTGGAAGCTGAGGAAAGAGAAGGAGAGATTATAAAAATTAGGAAAGTTCGTCGAGACGAGTGACGACATCTCAATCTTCAATGTTCTGCCTAGGCCGCCAGTCCCAAGAGGAGAATAGATTGAAAAAAAAAAATTGAATTGGGGAAGGCGGGAGGATGGTGGTTTTGCTTGCGGTTGTCTCGGCCGACCAAAGGTTAGGCTTAGTTTCTATGTTAAATGGTCTAATGCTATGTTTATTTTAACTTACCTGAAAAATTAGGTTTTATTCCGAAGTTAAATTTGTTGCTCTAACTTGCGAGGGCCGCATGTGACTACATTTTCAAGAACCAAACTTACTTTCTCAGTTGAATGGCTTCGCCGTCTTGGTTTGTTTCAAGATTTTACGATGTTGTTTTATCGTTTATGAAAAGTGAGAATTTGAGCTTTATTTCCAAGTTGAATGGCTCAAAGTTCTTTTTGTTTATTCTAAAAGGAAGATCGGGTATAGGACCAGACTTTCTTTCTAAGTTGAATGGTTTTGTGCGGAGCCACGCACACGTTGGAATCAAAGAATAGTTTTATCTATACTCTATTATTATTATACTTTATGTACAGACTAGGTTCAATTTGTTTCAAAGTTCAATGATCTAACTATAACTTATGACAATGAAGAGAGTATTAATTAAGAAAATTAATTGATGGTAAGACAGAGCAGGTCAAACTTCGTTTCTAAGTTGAATGGTTCAGTCTTATTCTCCCTTAAACCTAACGGCAAAAATATATATATAATTTAACTACTTAAACAGTTCAAGGTGACTAGGCTTTGTTTCGCCTAGTCATATACCCAAAGAAGAGAAAAGTAGAACCTTGTGTTTGTATACATTAAACGACGAAGCTAAACTATGTTTTTAAGTTGTACGCTCTAGCTCTACGTCTTTTGTAAGTCGGGTAAAAAATGATAAATTATCAAGAGACCATAAACTATTACTAATAATGTTTTATCTTGAGACTGGATGAAAGTACTTACCATTGTAGTATGGACTTGCATGTGGCTGAATGGGAATTTCTGCTTACTCTGCGTTTCAATTTGATAGGTAGTTGCTTTAGCTGCTCGCCGCGTGCTAGAGCTGTAGGAGTTTAATTCCTTCATTTTCTGAGTTATATTTTTTTACTTATGTCAATTCTCACATTTTTCGGGATCATTTATTTTACTTGCCTTTGTATAAATTTTGGAAAGTTACGTTCTCTATGGGAAGCGTTGCCGAAATGTCTACAGAACTAAGGTGTCAATTTGTCTAAGTTTTATATATGGCCTATTTAAAAATTTGAAAGTCTTCCTTTCTAAGGGAAGTGTTACCCAATTTTTTGCTAATTTAGGGACTCAGACAAAATTAAGCATAGGGAAGTCATAATTGTTTTTAGATTTGGTATTTCATTTTATACGAATTTTGAAACGTTACTTTTCTTAAAGAAGTGTTACCTAAGTTTTTACAAATTAAAAAAAATAATTAAATTTATCTTTCATTGAGTCAATCAGCTTAAAACTCAAGTCTTATATCGATTTTTTATCTAACTTCATATAAATCTGGAGAGTCTACCTCTCTAAAGAAGATGCTGACCATTTTTTTACTAGTGTGGAAAATTAGACAAAATTTGTCTTTACAGAGTTGAGAACCATTTCACTTTTCATATTCGGACGAGTATAAATTCTGAAAATGTTTTCTCCTACGAAAAAAAATTTCTTAGTTTAAAGTAGTTCAATTATATTTTGACAGGAAAGAAAAATGTAATGGTCTTGTGTTTTATTACCCTCTCTCTCTCCCTCTCTCCCCAATGCGTCGGTGCGCGTATGGATCCGACAGAGGCGTAGGACCGCGGGTACCCCCTCTGCTACAGAGTATGAGAAAACGCCCTCGGCTGGACCATCTCTGCGATTGCAATTGATTATATTTCACATATGCTTCAATGCCTCGACGGCGATACGCCCACCTAAGGGATGGTGACAACGCCTGTAGGAGAAGGTAAGTTGCACCTCGCGTGGCCCTATCCTGTTGTAGGAATTTGCGAGAGGTATGGTTCGCGCACTCGACCGGAGCGACAACGAAAGCTCCATTGCACCGAGATAAAGGATAAAGACCTGCACGAAATCCTGCGTGACGCCGACCGGACAGTCCCTCTACGGGACCGATATGCCCAACACTGTGGTTTGCCCAGATAGCTCTGGTAAAAGCCCCCTAAAAGACTTGAAGGGTGTACATTATATTTAAGCATTTTGGTTAACTATGAAAGGTCTTCATGCTTTCCGTACCAGTCCGATTGACTCTTCGAGTTCAATGTCCTAATAGAGTGATGACGAGGGAAGGAATGAATGCAACTGCGAACATTTTGGTGCGCTACGTTCTTTAGACTTGCCTGAACCTCAATACATGGGGGGGAGTGTTGCTTTAGCAGAGGTTGGCCTGCACTACAAGCGATTTCCTTTCACGAGTTAAACCGGTTCCACCTCTGGGCTTCATCTCTCACGCTCGGTGACGGAGTAGAGCAAAGTTAGTGCCATGCGGGTACAAAAACTCTCATCAAGCCTGATAAACCCGCCATTCATTACCCATGGGAGATGGTGTCAAATGTGCGGTTAGGGGTCTATTTTGCCAAGACCACATGGTACTCCGTCTGTGCTGCAAAAAACTTGAACGTTCACTAACAGCCCGTTTTGCAGGGAGGTCACCGAAAATTCCGATCGGCCTGCTTTCCAGTCCGACCCTTGACACACAAATGGTCCAGATATCAGGCTTATCTGAATTTTCAAAAATAAGCCCCCTATCCAGGCTGTCCATTTGCATGGCCGACCCATATTCTTGCCTGTTCCTTACGACAAGTAGCAGTTTCCGTAGTTTTGTAAAGACTCTGTGTATCTACTAACCTGCCGACCTGACAAACCCCATCTGCTGCTAGCCTGCCAACCTCATATTCTCCTCTGGTAATATCTGCTAACCTGTCGACGTGACAAGCCCCATCTGCTGCTAGCCCACCAACCTCACATTCTCCTCTGGTAACCTGCCAACCTGCCACCTCCCTCTGCCCAAACTGCAAAACAGCCCGCCCTCTTCGCATACCTTAATTGTGGGTGTGCCAAACTATATCCCTGGAGCGCTCACCATGACATGTATGCATGCAAAACACACACGAAGTATGCTCTCGCACATACCCAAACACGCACATACACATGCATACAAAACCCCCACCCCCCCTCACCGTGACATGTATGCATGCAAAATACACATTAAGTATCCTCTCACACATACCTCACAGTGTAGGACTCAGCAGTACATTATCGAACTCTAATGGCCAGGTGTTACAGTTGTCCTTGAAGAGGCCATAACTGCCAATCAGCACCAAAACAATCCTAATGCACTTGGTGTATAAATGAGATTGACTGCAATCCCCCTCTCTCTCTCTCTCTCTCTCTCTCTATGCACAACTTCACAAAAAAAGCATGGTTGGGCCAGACTGTTTCATTGGACATTCAAGGACTCGTCAGGAGGTTGAACCCCAACAGTCTGTCCAGGATGCATTTGACTGACAGATAAGGACTCACCACATCACCCAGAATACGCAATACCCCTGCGCCCTGCTATTCTGGCGGCCACTTTCTCTAGACCGCTGACAACAGGTCTAAAAAACTGCCTTCTCCCCCCGAATACGACGTACAGTCATTATAGCTGTATTTAGATTGAAAGATACCCCAATACGCTATAATGACCATCCAATACGCCTATAATGACCATACGTTGTACTCGGAGGAAGAAGGTAGTCTGTCACAGCCATGGAACCCACTGTGTATTGTAGATTTCCACCGTTCCCCACAGATGAGTAGATCCAAAATCAAAGCAGCTTCGAATCCCGCCGCGCGAGAGCGTGCATGGGCCAAGCAGTGTAAAAACTCAAGATTGCACTGTGCAACGCTAATTTTTTCCACGCCACACTGCAAAACCAAATTGCACCAGGCAGCTCTCATAAATTCAGCTGTGGGCCAGTGTCATGTCGCACTCGCATCACGTGTGTCCCGGTTGACCTTGGCTGAACGAAGTTTTTGCAAGGAGGCCATATGGCCGAACCAATTCACAGGAAATCACCAATGGGATTATGGGACTCCAAACGGGACTGCCATGCAATCTGCACATAACAAACCTATCAGCAGATTCAGGACTACGCATCAAATCACTTTCAGGAGTTCCGTGCTCCGGAGAGAGCACTTTTTTGAAGTAACGATGTGCCACAGCCTTGGTGTCATGATCAGAAACACACTACGTTTCCACAAACAGATTGAAAAGTAGGTCCCGCTACCTAATCGAGGCGGAATAATTCGACTTGACATGTTTGACATCTCGTTTGATGAAAAATGAAAAATGCTGTCAAGTCCAAAAACTTTTGATCTCAAAATTTGTGACCAAAAGGCGCCACTTATAAACTGAGCTTCGCCCTTCACTAACCATTTTGTGTTTTCCCAGCTTCCTACTTAGCGCAATGCTTGAACCTAGTCCACATTTCACCCAGAGGTGGAACAAATGCA
The DNA here is from genome assembly GCA_003427395.1 of Chara braunii. Classification (NCBI taxonomy): domain Eukaryota; kingdom Viridiplantae; phylum Streptophyta; class Charophyceae; order Charales; family Characeae; genus Chara; species Chara braunii. The sequence continues at coordinate 889,991 of BFEA01000410.1, forward strand.
TCCTCAGAACTTTTTTTTTTTTTTTTTTTTTTTTTAAGCTTTTAGGGACGCAGGTTTCGGAAACACCAACCAGGTTCATGTCACAACACCTGCATCCTCTCTATCGGTTATTCATGATAAATGGCTTGCCTGGTTAGCAGAGGCCCGCCCTGCCGAGAAACACATTGCACAGACCCCCGAAAAAGAGCCACAATTGGGCATGCAAAGTTGCAAAACCGTTCTCCTACCCGCAAAATTGTCCGCCATCAGCGTCTACCACTGTGCCATTTCCACAAGTCTACACTAACATTTTGCACACACAACTCCTGATCACAGGCGATCACTGTGTGCTAATGCTTACAGGCAGCTCACCAACCTTGATACAGTTTAAGAAAAACTCGCCTGCCTTGATGGCAGAGGGCCGCCCAACTAAGAAACGCCTTGCACAGAACCCTGAAAGAGAACCGCAGTTGGGCACACAATGTTACGCAAAGGCCGTCCATCCTATGTGCAAAACCATCCTCCTATCCGAGAAATTGTCCTCTATCAGCATATCAACCACTGTGCCATATCTACAACTCTATGCTAACATTCCATATCCACAACTCTATGCTAACATTCCATATTCACAACTCTATGCTAACATTCCATATCCACAACTCTATGCTAACATTTTGCACACCATCACAAGTGCACAACTCCTGCTGATTCGGAACGCTCTCCAGCCGATCACTGTGTACTAAGGCTTACAGGCAGCTCACAAACCTTAACACAGGGTAAAAACAGTCGAGCAGCACAGGGGGGAGGAAGGAATGAGAGAGAGAGAGAGAGAGACAGACAGAGTAGGGGGAGGAGGGAGGTGGGGACGGGGCTGTGAAAAAGGAATTTAAAATCGTTTCTCGTCATCTCAGCTTCCACGTCCTGGTTAGCTCGAGCAAATTGTGCTACCCACGATGACTCCTGTGTGTTCCGTTCCTCGTCCCAGTTTCTTTTCTCGTCTCAGAGTGTTCCAACACACTAACCTACAACACACCACATAGCAAACACCCAAGCATTCCGCTGCAATGCCCCACCCACGCCCACCATAACAGCAGAGCTACACCTGCACAGAACACAATCACATGAATCTGGGCAGAGAATTCAACGAGCCTAGCCGAGTAGGTACACCCATGACCTGTTGAAATACCTGATTCAAGGAGTCCATATTCCACAGGCCGGTCTACGTATGTGCTGAAGGAGAAAAAGAAAGAAAAAAAAAACTTTTCCTTCCCTCCAGTGCCTCCACATCCCACATCTACTCCGAAGGGTCAGAGGGCAAGTATCCACACTACCGTCTTCACCCCATCATTATAGATGTATTTGGGGCATTTTTCAGTCCAGGTGCGGTGATAATCACCGGGTGTTCTATTCGGGTGAAGACGGTAGGAGCCCGAGCTCTGACGACCATATGACAGCAGTGCAGAGGAAAACACAAACACATGTATATCTGGTAGCCGTAGCTCTCACATGATCGACTCACTAAGGAATCTGACCAACTTCCAGACCCATAAAAGGAATAATAGGCATCACACAGGAAAGACGGACATGTGTTTGTGCATAAAGAAGACGGACCATGATATGGAAAAAAAGCGCATAAAGAAGAGCTCCGAGCAGAAAACGAACAAGCAACTGCAGGTGGAAAGACAGACAGGAGACCCACGGGAAACCCATAGGAATAACATTACCACCATCGGGATGCCCCAAGATCATCGCAATCAATGTAGTAGCCATGGAGCACTTTCAAACACGTGCTTGTGCAATCTGCAGATTTTTTTTGAGACAGGAGAGGATCTCTGAGAGTCCTGTTACTGGCAATAGACCAGTGTCATAACCTCCACCTGCAAGGCTGCAACTGACAAACATGGCAGTAGACGCCCTTAGCGCATTCAAATGCAAATTTTGGAAACGGCTAGGGGTGTAAATCACATGGGACCTAGGCTACCAGAGTGGCCCGGGACCACTTGCCCGGCCCCTAACTGATTACACTGTAAGTGATAATCCACCTTAACCCCAGCTGTGGTTAAGCGTCAACGACTGCCCGACAACTGATACCCTGAGGTGGGCACCAACCACTGCCCTCAAGGTACCTGTGACAAAGATCAAAGCAGACTATCACTCACCCACACCAGATGGAAAATATATATATTTCAGCCTCCTGATGAGTCTGTTGGTGAAACTCCGACGAAACAGTTTTTCACAGCCCCTTGTTTGTTGTCCTCTTCTCCCTCTCTGCCTACGGTTTACTGCGCAGCTCTGATTTTATTTCAAATTTGGTAAAGAATTCCAATGTGACCCTGAGGCAAAATTTGTTCAGTTTATTTTTCTGAATAACATAGTTTCTTTCAGGGTTTTTTTTTTTTTTTTTTTTGCCGGGACCTTCCTTGGTCCTTGCACGTCCGGGCCGCCCGGGAAAACAATGTGACCCGGGCGGTCCGGCTGGTAGCCTGGCATGGGAACGAGTCACATCATTCACATCGATAAGTACCTATGTACATGGCTGCATTCTTGCAGATGCTGGATACATCTTGCGTCTCCTTGAACCGGCTTGGCTGGAGCAGAGCAGTACGTGCAGAACACTCCCGTCCTTGACCTGCTTAAGGAGATTCACCTTGGCACACATCAAAGACGCAACGACGAGAAAGAACATACATACAATTTCACACGCAAACAGAAACAGGGATGCTTCTACAACACACCCGAACTCCACGGCCCCATGTTCTGCTCACGCTCTCCGTGGTTGTTGACACACCTGCACTGAATGGTCAACAGGACCGGCAAAGTTCAGTCACTGCCCATCAATCGACTAACTTCCGGTCGTCATCATCTGTTTCCATTGATAGCTCAACCAATCACAGTTGTAAGAGTGGAAAACCTACCAGCGAAGAGGCAAAGCAGGAACATCGGAGGATCACATGCCGCAGCATCCATCCTTGTCACCACAAATCCTGCATTGATAACAACAGACGGCTGGTTCCTGCGACCGGCGGACATGCTGCATGCATGAGGTACATGGGCCCACTGGTGCTGCATTGGTCTGCACTATGCCAGCATTAACATAGGTGTGCCCCAGCTCTACGCCATGACATGGTTCAGAAAGAGCAATTGGACAACAAAGCAGACGTAACAGAGCCTTACCCAACCACGATCAGCATGCACGCTTTTTTCTTCGGTCATCTTTCTTCCATATCTTTAGATGCCCCTAACCAAAACGGATCGGCATGCAGTTACTCCTCGCATGCTCGCATACATGAAGATACCTCCTAATCATAAAGCGGGTTCGGATCGTCGTATGAATTCACACAAATTTGCAACACTTGGTGACTTGAGAAAAGTTAAGACACTCTGTTGGCAGTTGCTCTGATGAAGAACCCACACTCATCTTCTCTAGCACAGAACCTACTGCCTGAAACACACAGGTGAGAAAGGGATGGGAACATACACTCATCTTGTCTACCACAGAACCTACTGCCTGAAACACACAGGTGAAAGGGATGGGAACGTTACAATCACCTCAATGCTCGATGGCCAAAAGATCTGGTCAGTCTCAACAAGCAAACTCTCTGCTTCTTGCAAAGTGCTTTCAGCATTCCCAGGACAAGGAGGCGTTCGATTACACAATCAACTGATTACACAATCAATTCTAAAGGACTCGGCCATACCAAGACCTCCATGCTCGAGCCTAGGGCCATCACTGCCTGAAGAATCATTCAATTTACATCTGTTTCTCACTACAAGCACACCACCCTACATGCATGCGTAACTTGGCCAAGGAATGATCTACCGACGCAGCGGGGGACCACTGAGTCACCAAAGAAGTCACCTCCGCCGATGAGTTTCCGTTTGATTGCACTTCTGCCCTGCATGCTGCCATCATGATGACAACCAAAGTCGAGCACATATGACGAATTCTGGAGGGGAGGACCCTGGGCGGTGGGTGGGTGTGTGTGTGTGTGGGGGGGGGGGGGGGGAGGGGAGTACTACCCTGCACCATTTCCACCGCTATCATGCACCGTCTTCACCCCTTACCAAGCACCAAAATGCCCAGACATCGTTCCCAGTCACCATTCTCAATGATCTGTAGGCTTACGTCTCTGCAGAACTGACTGCAAGATTCTTCGGACCGATGCCAGAGCATCACCCTGCGCACACACACACAGCCCATTGACATAAACAACCAACAAGTCAGGTACTACGTACATGTCACAAACCCGTCCCAAAAGCACATCAGCAAATTCCTTCACAAGCAGTGTCTCCTGCCCTTCCCGCTCTGCCAGACAAAGCTTGTGCTTTACAGATTCCTGGGTAAGCTGGCTTTGACATTCTGCTGAGCCATCGACACAACAGCCAGAGAAGACCCCTCAAGTAGGGCCCCAAAACCGAAGAGTAACTTTTTTTTTTTTCCCTTTTGGCTTTAAAAAAGAAGACCCCTCAACCACATGCTCTCATCAAATACATCATCACCTGACGTGAAGAGATTCCTTCACAACTAGCGCTTGCCAGAGGCAATGCTTTGCAGCCCAGGGGTTATGGCTGCAGAACATTGCGTGCAAATCCACTCAGACAGACTGTGTATCAAACTGGATAGTGGCTACCCAATTGAGATACACCGCAAACCGAGACCCATTCCCTGTGCTTTGGGACATCCGCCCTCAGTGCAAGGAAAATGAGCAGAATCACACTGAACCCCAGATAGCCGTACGCTGTCCGGAAAGCAGAAATGCACTGAAATCACACTGAAGGAGAGCACTCTCTCACCACCACCAACAATGTACTCGAAGCTCTTCCTCCTATCGCCGCCCAGTGCCCAGACTACTATCATACAGATACTTTGCTAGCCTAACAAAATGACAAAGCCACGAGTTGACATCAGCAGCAGCAAACAAAGTACATGTCGACCATGTAGTCATCAGCCTGTTATCCCCGGCATACCTTAGCCAGGACCAGGTACGAGCTCTCACATCACCCCCACACTCGCCCTCAACATGCTCATCCTCGTCTTCTCCACCTACGTGCTTCCCCTACCGTAGCACCACCACCATACCCCGCCAGCTATCAAGCCCCAGGCCCGGCTATGGCTGCCTGGGCTATAGTGCTGCTTCCATGGAGCGCCCACCTTCCCCTAGCACCTGCGAACGCTCAGGCGCCCAGCGCCATCGCGCGCATGTGCCCGAATGCCTGACTCGTGGCCACGCACTTTGTTATATGCGAAGTTGCCTGGCCCGATGGCAGCCTGGGCTTGCCTTGCGTGTGCCCAGTAGCTGCAGGTTGGGCCAAAGTGTCTGCGTGCAGGCCCATTCAGACACTGGCCTGGGCCCGATTTGGTTAGGCCTGCCCAACCACCCAAGCGTAAACATGAGGTGTTCCCTGCTTCCACGGCATTGCCAGAAGAGCCTGGAAGGCTCACGAATGTTTCTGATTTTCACGAGCAGGGCGGATGTATCCAACCGGCGGTGGCAACTATCGCCCACCAAGGCTTCGCAAAATTGACAAATTCAGGCCTCATTGAGATTCGGGGGCCCGCCTTTACTTACAACGGGCACATGCTTGCTTGTAGGGGCTACATGCAGGTATGCCGAGGGCTTAAAATCCTTGCATAAGAGCAAAGATACAGAGAAATTAGCATGGCCCCTGCACAAATGTGGAGGGGGGAGGAGGGAGGAGGGGGGGGGTGGGAAGGGGATACGCTCCATCCATGCACAATGCTGAATGCCAATGCGTTCACATTGACAGCAGAGTAAGGACCCGGATGGTGGATACCTTATTCCCATAACCGTCTCCAAATAATGACAAAAACATCACCATCATCAACATTACCACAATTTCTGAAGGGGGAAAAGACCACTGATGAATTGGCAGCCCACACTTCTCCAAAGGATGACAGAAACCTCTCCTTACCTAAGTTCTTTGCCAGGGCTAACCACGCCACACAGCAGGGTTAACAAGACGCACTCTGAAGTCCTATTGTGATGCTGAGCTCCTTTGCTGGTCCGATGATCAGTGTCAGAAATTAAAGGTGAAAAGGAGGCTAAGTCGTGACTGGTCGGCCAGGCTTCACAATATCATCCCTCTGTATCAGCAGAATCAACCCCCTCACATTTGTACGAGTGCCATCCTGTGCTAATAATGAACTTCTACCTAGCATGCATTCAGCATTCAGTTTTCTGAGCACGAACACCGACCATGCACCGTGACCACTGGGTTACATGCTTACTTGAACACTTGCTATGCCTTCCACAGTGTGCAAATCAGGCCACAGTGTGCAAATGTGGCCACAGTGTGCAAATCAGGACAGCAGAAGACTGCCAAGGCATAGTCGTCCTACGCGAGCAGGGTACGTAAGCCTGCTAATCCAGTACCTTTACTGTGGTGAATGGTGGTGATAGCAAATCACCATATGGTAGGGGTGCAGCACCTTTTTCTACACCCACAGGTAGAAAAAAGAGGGGTAGAACTGGAGGCTATCTTCTGCATCATACCAATGGCACTAGGAGGAGATAATAACCTGTGTTTAAGGGAGTTGCTCGGGGTCAGGTTTCACTACCTCGTACTTCATTTTGGTACCCACACCTATGCCATCGAAGGCAACGTACAGCGGACATAGTGAATCCTTCGAAAATGACTCTGCGGAGCCGAACATGAGGGCCAAGTGTGCACCTTGGAGGCTGCTCTCCAGTCGCCAACGAATCTTTGCAGTGAGCCCTTTTTTTCCACAACTTGTACCCGTTGCCCTCTCAATCGACAACCCGTCTATCGGCAATGCTCTGTCAGTCGCGTGACAAATTTCAAGCTCCTCAAGCATATGTCACCTTCGATGCCCCACGTTTGGGTGTTTTTGGGCGCTCACTACATGGAGACTCGCACGAGTCGCAGCTGCCGAGCATCTACCAGACAGAAAAGGCATGACTGCCATCAAGAAATTTCTCTTCATAGATCATACCCAGTATGACCGGCATAGATTTCGATTATTTTGAAAATAAAGTCCCCTCTTATAATGTCCGTCCCTTTGTCCAGTGCAGTGCGCCCTTGTTAAAGAATAGTCGCTATGAGGTTACACCATCAGCCTACCGAAACGAAACGGTTGGCAGGATCAGCCAAAATAAACTCAGTTTTTAGACCACACTGGTTCAGCAAAAACCAGCCCACAGCAGAAATTGGCATCAGAGTAGTGTTTTGCAGGCACTGTCTGGAAGGTTAGCCTTTGCGGGTTGAAGTTGTCCTAACAACGGTCAGAAAAATTGAAGGAGTGTTCTGTCCAATAAAAAAAAGAAGAAATTGTGAGCTGGGGTTGAGACTTCGGCAACATGTTTAGCAGTCTCTCTCTCTCTCTCTCTCTCTCTCTCTCTCTCTCTCTCTCTCTCTCTCTCTCTCTCTCTCTCAACATTGTGGGTGGGTAGTTGATCGTGTGTATGTGTGAGAGAGAGAGGGAGGTCAGGTGCAGCTGCATGTTAAAACCTCTCTCTCTCTCTCTCTCTCCTCTCTTAGGGCTGCATTCACCGAAAAACTCCTTTCGCCGAATCTCTTGAACTTTTATCACGCCTATGTCCGTCCAGTTCTTAGCACACCACACAATGCACAGCCACCCTGCCGCTGAAGAACGGCTCTAACACATTCTTCATTCCTGCTGGTTGTATGCCGCTTGCAGCACCAGTCCTTTAGACGAGTAACAACCAGCACTAGAAGAGTTGACAGCTAAAGGGAGAAGCACCTTTTTAGCCATCTCCAACTTCAGGTACTGGACGGCGGGCATAACTTCCCTCCATCGCTGGGGGTTGGATGGAGTGACTAGGGAGTGACGATCACAAAGCTTGATGTGAGTATCTAGGACGGGCTGTCATGAAAGCATCTACATTGCACCCAAGTTTGGGAGTTGACATTGGAGGTAGGCATGCAACTTATGCAGTCCATCGGCAGGCGGGTTTCGCATCCTTCTGCAGGTGGAGCTGCCGGTTCTGCGCTACCGGATGATATGGCAGGCTTTAAGATTCGATACCTTCTTCCGTCGTTTCAGTTTTCTGGCTACACTGGCCAAAAAACGTTAGACAGAAGGCAATGGGGTGACTTTGCGTTTGAACTTTGAACTCAGTTTCAAGAGAGGTATCTGAGTACGCGTACATGACAATTCCGCTCTGGTGGCTCCAGGCTCCACTCTTGTGGCAAAGGACAGAATGTGATCTTGGTCTCTGACGACGTGTGGACATGGTTCTATTGCAACAGAAGAGCTGAGATTCATGAACTACTAAAAACGTTATTACACGACGCAGGAGCTTTTCGTGAACATGGCACTCTAGTCGCACTTGCAGACAAGTGTCCCACCATTCTCAAGGTTCTGACCGGATCACTTGAAACAGGTTCTTCTTTATGCTTCAGCATGTTGCCACCATCAAGATTGGTTTTGAGTGGGAATAATCGAGCAAAACAACAAAATATAGTCCATGTGGCCACATATGTGAATTCACAAATGGCTTACAGATATGGCGCACGAGACTCGTGGGGTAACCGTACAATGCAGCTGGGAAAAAACAAAGTGAAATTGCAAGGGAACGCTGCTATACATGTACTCTCACCTTCAGGGCCGAGGTGGTGCTCTCATCCTCTCGGAAAACACGACTCGCTCCTGCAGGATGATCGGCACCATCCACACCTGTCTCTGCATCAACCACATCTAAACAATGCTGCCATCCGCAAATTGCACTCCCACTCCCATTCCCAGAGGGCCCTGCTATGGGAGTATTGGGGCTTATCCAAGGGCAAAAATGCCTGTGACTGTGAAGAGGGTCAAACTCTGCAGCCCATGGGATAGTACGCCTCATTTCGACTTCCATCGGGCGATCATTGTGCCTGTCGACATCACTGTATGTGCATACAGCACCCACTGCTCCTTGAACTCCATCAGTCGCCTCCCCGTCGTCTGCGGTACTGCGAACCACCTGCGCATTTGCCGTGTCTGACGTCCTTCCCCACTGTGTCTCCTCGTCTCCACCCTGGCCCCTTCCCTCCCCCTGAGAAACTCTGTCATTCTCCCTACTCCCACAGCTTCCTCCGTGAACCGTTGATTTTACTTCCTTGCCCTTTCCTTCACAGACATGGTCACCAGCTGCATCGGCATCTGTAATTCCATTATCACCAATTGCACTTCGCTTCCCGTCGAGAACACTAGCATCGCCATCCCCACCAGCACTTTCATCACCCCTATGGGCCCGTCCTTCATTCACGTTCTGGTCCTCACCATCTGAACCCAAACCATGTGCATCTCCGCCATGGGAACCGCCAACGACACTCCTGCCCTGAAGATGGGCAACTGCTTCAGGATCTATACCTGCCCGAGGACCTTCATTCCTATGGGTGGCCATTACGAGGGAGCCAGCCATCTCTGCTCCGTGAGTGCCACCATGCTCTTGCTCCTCTCCGCTGGTTACTCCCTTTGTGCAAACACTTGCACCTACCCCAACATTCTGATCACCCAAAAGAGCTCGTCTTCGACGATCATCCACACCATCCGACCCCATCGCCTGGGGATCCATGTCTACCCCCGTTGCACCCTCACCACTTCCACCCAATCCCACGCTGCCATGCATGTCTGCCATCCCCACGCTGCCGCCTGCAGCACCACCATCTGTTCCTGTATCCACAACGGCATCAGTAGTTCCCCGCACCTCATATCCTCCTTCATCCATCCTGCTGGCTGCCCCATCGACAATATCCCCATCTCTTTCCCCTTCCGCACGTCCTCCAATGCCCTCACCTGCACCTAGCAACTCACTTCGGCTACCAACATCACCATCAGGACTTTGGACCCTTTCCCAATCCCTTGCTGGCTGGCCTCCCCTCTCTGCATGTTCGCCTTCACCCTCCCTTTCACACTTTCCACTGTCTTGCTCAGCCGCCTCCACGACAACGCCATGGTGCTCACCATCATCCCCAGCTCTTTCCCCTATGCCAGCTGTGTCCCTCAGATCACTGTTCTGACGAGGCATAAACCGAACACTCTCTGTTGAGTTCTCTGGCACCTCGCAGTCCGCCATAGCATTCACTGACGACGATCGTGGAAGGTCCCGTATCTGATGCCGGTGAAGAACAGAGGATGTTCTCAGATTGCCCTCCTCTAGGCGCCCGCCTTCACCTCCTTCATGAAGACTTCTCCTTCGCTTTACTTTGTGGTCGTCAACATCTACATAGTCATCTGAATCAGCCTCTGCTGACAGCCTAGTTCCCTTAGCCTCACCGGCCCCCAGACATGCACTATTCCGGCCCCAACTGCCAGCCCGCACTCCACCAACCCCATCCTCGGCTTCATGACCCCTCTTCCTGCTGCCTTTCTCATCATCCTTGGCACCTTCCTCTCTTCCCACATTGCCGAACGCGCCGCCGTCTACCTCTGCATCATCTGCATCTTCATCGCCCTCATCACCCCCGCATTCGACAACCATCCCTTCAGCACTATTTGTTGGATGGCGGGGCCCTCTGCTGTCAGGCATGTCCAGAGTACTGACCATGCCCCCGAAAATACCATCATCGTTGGGTCCTCTCGACTCGAAAGATGGAACATAGCCTCCCCACTCACTGTAGTCTGCCCGAAAGGAGCTTCCGGCAGTTGCTGATGCTCCAATGCCCCCTCTGCGATTCTGAGCACCAGACCCGAGCGCTCCTCCCCCACCCACCCCACCAGGCTTGATGAGGACAGGCACACTGAACCCGTCCCCTGTTGCTGCACCATCACCACCTGTCACTCCAGTGCTGGTTGTGGGCCCAATCCCTTGCTGAGCAGCGGCACGACTCAGCTGTGCAGCTGACACGGCCGCTGTGGAGAAGTTCTTTCCAGTCCCTGCTGGCCCTAGTTCCTCTCCATCCCCATGTCTATTGCCAACTGTCTCAACTTCCCCCTGTCGATCCCTGTCTCTGCACCACCACTCCCCCACCTCACTTGCCGCACTGACACCGCCCACCGGGACTGTGCTGTTCTGCTCAGCAGGAATTGCCGTAGACACTGCATGGGACACTGCTAGCTGGTAATTATGAACCCGGTTCAGGAACACTGGCCGCCGAACCATGGTCATGTTCCATAAGCCAACCCTTGCACCACAGAGGTTACATTCCAGAACGACAGATGAAGGACCACCTGCCGGGCCAAGATTATGCGTACCTACACCCTCTTCTCTCCCAGCCACCTGGCTGACAGTTTCCCAAAGGGTGCGCAGATTTGACACAGCAACCTTTGATGGGGACCGCACTTTGGGACTGGCTTGACCACCACACTGCCCTGCATCTGCTTGAATTCCATTACTTTGATTCTTTGGACCATTCTTTTCGGCCGATGTGCCTGCCGAAACATCCACCCGCTTCACCAGAGCCCCTGCTTTGTTCAGAGTCACTGACCTCTCCTCGCAATCAACTGTGTAGGGAAGAGCCAGAGGCTCCCAGCCACAGATCGCAATGACGCGCTGAGACTGGACAAACACAGGCGAAAAAGCAGCAATCATGGAAAGTCAGGATCCAGCATAAAATAAGACCACCCCAAGGAGAGTTACCTGTAGCCATCCATGAGTTCTCCACAGGAAATCATCTCTACCGAGCATGGCTACCAGCTCATCATATCTGCATGTCCCAAAAACTACCCATCAAGGAAAGGAATGGCACGTGCTTGTCAAACACAAATGCATCCAACAACCAGCATAGCTGAAACCCGTGGCCGTCAATAGTTGTCAGACATGAAAGAGTGTATGCGGCATACGCAGGGAACACCGTACAGGTCATATGGATCTAACCCAAAAACAAACAAAGAAAACATCCTGTGACTAGGGACACTTGTAACAGCCTAATGGTGTTTATGTCTATGTAGTAGAGGAAGAGGCCTGAATGTTTGCCAGGCCCACCCTTCCCCTTACCCCTTTCTCCCGTCTGCCAACTCTGTGTCAAGCGGACTCATATAGAAAAGAGGTTAAAATGCCAGTGTACAAGAACGTCCCAAAATTTCTGTTTCATACCTCAAAGAAGGAATCAAGTGGAAGAGTGCCTGGACCTGTACAACCATTTACGCTCCCCTGCATACCACCAAGGCTTGCTTCACCCACAGCAACCGACGCTGCCCCGCCAATGTCACCGCCTTGCCGTAGTAGTCCCACATCAGTTTCCATTGAAGCTTGAGGTGGGGGCTGAGCCAATAATCGTGCCAACTGTGGGCCTCTTGTAGCTCTCTTCAGCAACAAACATGTCATTTCACAAACATGTCATTTCACAGACATGCCATCAGTGTCTAATCTCTTGACCCGTACACCCTTTGAAACAAACAATGAGAAAACTCTTGAAACACCTTTCACCACGGCAAATCAGGCAAAACACACACACACACACACACACACACACACACACACACACACACACACCTTTCACACACACAATCATTTTTACGTATGTAGTTTTTTTCTGAGAACTTTCCGATTGTCTAAATGAGCACTGATTGCCTAAGCAAGCACAGTTAAACCATTACTACCCCCGACGTCAAGAATTTGAGGGGACCAGAGGCTACCGGTAGCACAGCGTGGATAACCAGCAGAGTGGCAGAAATGGAAAAAGCGTCAAATTGCCGCTGCAATTTATTTCATGGTTGAAACGATTTTTTTTTTGTTTTAATATTTTTCCTGAAAATATCATGACCAAATCTACAGACCCTCAAATTTTAAGATTTTTTGACGTATTCCTCTGAGAGTGAAAAATCGCTGAAGTTGGGACAGTTTTCCTGTTGGCCCACACATGGTAAGTGGCAAGAATGGACAACAAGACGAAAAGGCGCGGCATTCATTTCGCGTTCTACAGTTTTTTCTAGATTATATTTTTCCTGAAAAGATCACGACCAAATCTACAGATCCTCCAATTTTCAGAGTTTTTGAGGCATTCTTACGAGCGCAAAAAATTGCAGAAGTTGGGGTAATTTTTCAATTGGCCCACCCGTGGCAGAGTGGCAAAAATGGAAAGTACGGTGAATCGGTGCGGCATTTATTTCCGGTCTAATTATTTTTCCCTTCCTTTTTCTAATACTTTTCCTTGAAAGATCACGACCTAATCTACGGATGTCAAACTTTCAGATTTTTTTGCCAATTCTTCTGAGCCCAAAAACTCACCAAAGTTGGTGCTTGAAAACTGCCGGACTGGACCCGCCAGAACCGTTTCGCATACACATTTACACATAGCCAAGTGTAGCGCAGATCCAACGAACCGACCCCAGCAACAGAATAGAACACAGCGGAAGACTGGAACATACACTCTGACGCAGCAAGATTGGAATGGACAATGCTCACTTATTCATTTACCATTCAGTGAGATGGAGGGCAGCACATCATACATAGAAGGGGCGCTGTCCCCAGACCATCCCCAGACGAAGTAGGAGGGAGATGGAGACAAAGGAGAAGAGTGGGGCAAGAAGGCCAAGACATCGATCCCGAAGTTTCCTGAAGTCCCAATCTCAGCACATTGTCCAAAGGCGGGTCTTTGCCCGAATACCAGGGCAATGGCCCGAATGTCACCAAGCTCAGATCCCAGATAACTCTCTCTCTCTCTCTCTCTCTCTCTCTCTCTCTCTCTCTCTCTCTCTCTCTCTGTGTGTGTGTGCAGATACCAGATACTGACCACGCAGAGGTGTTCCCTTGACGCAGGTGCTGGAGCGCTGAAGACAAAGCTGCAGCTATGGCACCCCTAGGTAAGTCATCAGGTAAGTCCCAGTGTCTGGCCTCCCCTCTCTCCCGCTGCAGTCTCCACTGCAGCCTCCATGCTCACCACCTCTGACCTGCCGCTACTGCGACCAGCGCTGAAGACTAACGCAGCATAACGCTGAATAGTAGCTCACACGAACCTACCAAGTAAGAGGCAGACCAGTCTATAAATACTACTGGTCTGGCCTCTCCTAGGTCCTACTGGCCTAAACGTGAGGCCCAGAATGAATGGCCTGGAAATCAATCAGGCCGAACACTTGGATCGAATCCGACGGTCCAAGTGTGATCTGGAAAAGAAAGGAGGCCAGGGCCTGAACCATTACTGGTACCAGGGCCTGGCCAGGCCGGACTTGGTGTGGGCCTAAAACGGCCCTTTTTCTGGCCTGAACCGACACAGGCCCTACTTCTGGCGCCCAAAAACTAATGCGCCAGAACGAAGATAAGTCCCTACCCCTTCCTACCTACCTGACGGGTCCTGCTGGTCCCGGGTGGGATCTACGTCTGCCACAGCCTACCAGTCACCAGTCGCCAACCCGCCGTAAAACCCGCTCCATATGGCCAGGAAAGCCGAATTTTCGACGTCGGGTTACCGGGGGTAGTGCCAAATAGTTGGTGCTTCTTTGTTTGAAGTGCCTGCAGCACCATTAGGTGGGCAGCTCTGTTCATGATGTCTGTGGTGCATCAAATGGTCTAGAGGGCCTGCCCATTTGCTGTCGAAATTCATCCTTCTCGTAAAGATCGGACTCTTTCCTCCTCTCACGGTTCAGCCGGGTCAACCAGAACCCGCTGCATCGACAGAAGGACATTCCCAGATCAAATTGAGGAGAAAATGATAAAAATCCACAAAGATATTTGGCAATGACTACCAATCATCAATGAGACACGGGGATACCAATCACAAGGTCAATGGGTTGCACCGAGTTTCTTGAAAGTTTGCCAGCGGCACAGGGAGATACTTAATTGGTGTAATTAATTAACCTATATGGGGGTACACTATCCAAATTCTATGATCTAAAATTAGAGGGGAAGCAGAGCTACAGTGTGCAAACAGGCACTAGGTTTGGAAATGGATACGCTCTAGCTCAGTTGGTACAGCCATGTACTGTTAAAATACAGACCCAAGTTCGAATCCAGCTACTGTCAGATGAACAGAATACCCACAGTGAAGAAACACAGTGATTACTCCACTTGTGGGGGTAGAATAGAGGGGGATGCAAGACAATCGGGACGACTTTGGAAGGATTCAGCATAGGGAGAATGCCTGATCCCACCCACCCAATGGGGGAAGTTTTGCACAATTTTGGAAATCCTGATGGTATACAGAACTCTCGGCAGGATTACGTTCAATCGTTGATCAAATCCGCCACGAATCAAAACCGCGTGACGACAAATCGGGCACCACGGGAAACACCGGCTCTAAGTCATAATGGTATGAATGCTTTCATAATTGAAGTGGCTGGGACAAGAAACCAGGTAAGCGAGCATCAGCAAGAAGTGGAATTCTCATTCAACATCCCCTCATGTCATGATCCAAGTCCTGATGTCTGTACTGGCCTCCTATGTGTCCGATTTTCGATTCAACGCGGGTTCCGCGTTGAATTATTCAATGCGCATTGAATTTGCATTGAATCCCGTTTAAACGCGCGTTAGACGCGAATAAACGGGGTCCGCAGTGATTTTTTTCCTGGTCTAAACATAATCCCAAAAAATATATATATGGGGTTGTAGGCCTTTTCGAGGACTACAACCCTATATTTTTATTTTTAATTTTTGATGTTTGACACAGTATATTTTTCTAGGTTGGGCCGCCGCCCGGCCGGTTGGGCCCGGGGGGGTCCGCCCGGCGAAACGGGGCAACGCAAAAACCCAGCAAGGATTTTTTTTTTTTTTTTTTGGAAGGTAGGGTTGTGCTGCGCTACCCTAGAGGACCCCGAATCTGCAATAAAAAATGAA
>BFEA01000410.1:944941-963179 GCA_003427395.1 Chara braunii
TCTCTCTCTCTCTCTCTCTCTCTCTCTCTCTCTCTTGTGTTAGCTCTTAGTCTCATTGATTTGGCTACCTTAGGGCTGCGTTCCCCGCGCCCACGCGGTAGACAATATCAGATAGCGGTTGTACACACCAGCGCTAGCCCAGAACAAACCTCTCCCAACCCTATTTAAAGCACTATGGAGCGAGCCTTGTCGCACGGGTACTTCGGTCGCCAAGCATGATCATTCTTTATTTTTTCCCCTATGAGCACCAGCCCAGGTTGGTCAGACAACGAATATTCCTTAGAGCCTTCCCTAGGCAGTGTCTACTGGTTCTACCCTGATCAAGGTCTTACCTGCGATAGCCCTTCTGACCCAACCCGGGTGCCATGTTCCTGGCATAGCCTACTATTATTGTCGTATTAGGTGTTGTGTGATTGTTTATGCTGAGGGGGCAAGGTTATCGATTTCGTAACCCGCACCAGTTCACTGCAAGGCCGATTCCTGTCAGGGAAGACCTCCGGGTCATCCCCCCTTGCACCCTCAGTTGGTTATTATTAGTTCGCAGCCCGTCAGGGGTGCATTTTATGCCCCTAAGAACATTTTTCGTCGTCGTTCGTTATACGGTCGTTGGAAGGCTGAAAAAACATTCAGGGGGTGGTGGCATCTTATTTGAAACTGCAAGATCGGTAGCTGTTTGTGGGACCGCATGGGTTTTGCAGTGGTCGAAAAATCGAAACAGGCCCAAAGCAGCGGCGGGCGCACCCGTTCCCTCACGGTAAGTCAAATGTCTCTTTTCTTCTTCCCTCTATTTTCAGTGCACCCGGTCGTGACCCTGACCAGATGCATGCACCACTTTTACGATCACGACATCAACGGCAAGTAGCGACTTTGATCCCAAATGGGCAACGACTACAAACACGAACAAGTGATTGTTGTAGCTCAGCGCGAGTGGAGGTAAGGTAATTCCAATTCCAAAGACCACACTCGCAGAGGGGATTTCAACCGGGAAATTGTATTCAATTATTCTCCCTCTCTCTCCCCTTCCCCCCTTTCTCTCTTTCAACCGCTCCCTCCCTCTCTCCCTCCCTGTCGTTTTTATATGATCTTTGCTATGATCTGCTTCGACTGTCGTCGTAAACGCTTCGGTAGTAACGTCGTTACCCAGTGTTTCATTGCCTACCTACCGTCTTCCTCCGAACACAACGCACCCTGATTCTGACTGTATCTGACTGGAAATATACCTTGTATACGTTCCTTTTTAGGGTGCGTTATGTTCGGGGTAAGACTGTAGGTCGGATGTCAGTTGACTGGTCACATAGCGACGACGAGATGCTGAGGGGAGGAAGGGGGGAGGAACCTATCTACCCATCAATTAGCCTCCCATTAATTAATAGGGATTTTTTTTTTTTTTTAAACATTACTTTTCTGCCGTACGCAGTGTTGCTTATAATGGAGATGCTGCTATCTCGTCGCGACAGCTGTTTGGCAGTACAGGCGAGGTTCTTTGCACATACCCACATTCTCGTGCTCTTGTCCGAATGCGGTTCTCTGGGGAGTTTTCCGCAGTGATAACCGTTTTTTTTTTTTTTTTTAATAATGCACAAACATATCGACATCTAAAATGATAACCGTAACTAGCGGCGTGGTCCCACAAGCAAAGAGGATGGGATTGAATGCCTAAATCTGAACGAGTTTATGGAGAGGTGCAGAAAATCGACATTGAACTGCTTTTTTGCATCTCTGCATAAAACACATCCAGATTCAGGCATTCGATCCGATCCCCTTTGCTAGTGTCTCATCAGCCTAGGTGAGTAATTAGATTTAAATAAACAATGAATGAAAACTTGATTGTAAGCAAATGAGTAAATAAATATATAAGCATCTATAGTCTTCCCCTGAATACAACGCACGGTCATTATAGTTGAATTTGGTATATCTACACGTCCGATGGGTTCTAGTAGCAAAAAGAAATGGATTGAGCGCGTAAATCTATGTGAGTGCGTGTGCCCGCCACACACACACACACTCACCACACAAACACACGTCACACACACGCATGTCATACATACACGCACACACACACATGCCATGCATACACGCACGCCACACACAAACACACACACGGTTAAACGGGAGAGCCAAAGAAGAGCACCGATGATGTGCTCATATACGGACATCATCGGGAAAAAAAATGACCGTTACGTGCGGAAGCGCTCACCCAGCACGATGAAGAAACACAATGACTTTAGGCTAATATATCGTTGGACAGAGGAGATAAGCGTTTGGTGGGGGACGTCTCCATTCTCTCATTGCAAGGTGTTTGGAAAGTGGCTCTCGTACACGCTACTTTCTTAATTGTTGGCTATCGATCAAATACTATATGGGCTATTTCGGTGGACTTACATGCTCTGTCAAACAGCTTACTTTGGCGCTTTGCCACTCAGTGTATGCCACGTAATCTTAGCTAAGATCCCAGGGTCACGTTAACTGTTAACCTGAATCCAGTAAACATCATCATTGCTGGCATGACACTCACCATCTGGTGTAAAGCTAGCCCCCTCGTATGATCGAGAATACCAATTATGCAGGTACAACCAATCAGACACCCAGTCGCTCGGATCATATTTTGCATGTGTATATCTCTGTCTTTCTTGGCATGTGTCCTCGTTCACCTCGCGTGTTACGAATATATGTCCTCGTTAACCCCACGTGTCAACCCCGCGCGCCATACCCCTAAGAAAAGTGGTCGACGTTAATCACACCAACCCTGCAACCCTACTGTCAGTCCAAAACCCTGACAAGTACAGCAGCGAGTTTGAGAAACTGATCTGTCACAACCATAAAACCCACTATACAACCCCACACAGTTGGTGATTGTGCGCGCGCACGATCACACACACATACCAGCATGCACCCACACACAAATGCAGAGAGAGAGAGAGAGAGAGAGAGAGAGAGAGAGAGAGAGAGAGAGACTCTCTCTCTGAAGGAAGAGAACAAAAAAAGATTGATAGGTGTGGATCGATCATCTATTCAGATTGCATACATCACGGTAGCGTGATATTCTATTATGTTCCCTCTTTCAACATATTGGAAATTGATTAGGCCGTCAACTTATAGATTCGAGGAGGAAGCAAAGGTAAGAGAAAGGTTACACGTCATGCGCATCGCGAAGTAATTTTATGAGCTTCATCAAACCGTTTCGTATGTTGTGCCATCAGACACAGATTGCACTCGGAACACATACACACATACACAGCAAAAGGGGAAAAGGAGAGAGAGAGGGAGGGGGGGGGAGAGAGAAAGGAAAAAACAAAAAAAAGAATATATATATATATATATATATATCGTCAATAAACCGTAGGCAGAGAGGGAGAAGAGGACAACAAACGAGGGGCTGTGACAAACTGTTTCGTCAGAGTTTCACCGACTCATCAGGAGGCTGAACCCTCAACAGTCTGTAGAATCCCCTCACTGATTACACTGTAAGTGATAATCCACCTTAACCAAAATCAAAGTAGACTATCACTCACCCACACCAGATGGAAAACTCTACATACTGTCGGTTATATATATATATATATATACATATGTATATATATATATAGAGAGAGAGAGAGATCGACACACAAACACACAACGTACATACAACATGGGATGATCACATACATATTGATAATACACAACAAACAAGCTCACAAATAATTCTCAGCGAACAGATCAACATGACATCATTTCCTCATAAAACTGCACAGTTAGATTGGTAGTATTTTTGTCATAGTGTTTCAAACTAGTAGCAGATCAGCCAACTACAATCATTCTCTAAGACACACATACACACATCATTCTAATTGTATGTCATATATCACATATGAAATGTGTCAAATTGTCTCTTTGTTCACATGCCTACAAACAAAACAGAAAACAACTATTCATGAGACTTCAAACAATCAAAATATCACACAAGCACAAGTAATTTTTTTATTTTTTTTTAATGCAATTGAATGAAAATTATACACACACATACAAAAACAAACACAGACAAACACATATAAACAGATATACATGTATCAATACACATTCAACCACATCTATACAAATAAACCTTAAACCACCAATACATCTCAACATGTTTTGCTTGTTTGGAACAGAATGGAACGAGGCAGTTAGTTGTCTTGCGTGAAATGAAACAATTAGTTGACGTATGAGATCCTCTTTGCATAGTTGGAAAAACAATACAAGGACTCAAAACAAAAAAGGAAAAGAAAAACAACAACATGTTTCATATTCCTCACACATCCGCCACATACTAGTGGTTTAAATGAACAACCTAAATAAAGGATTTAAGTGAAGGTTATAAGTGAAACATGCAAGATGTAACCAAAGCCCCTAAGTGAAGGTCCATGACGAACTGCTACAGCATGTGCCCAACACCTACAAGATGCTACATACTAGTCTAAACAGAATGAAGCGAGGAAGTGAGCTGCCTTGCGTGAAATCATTCTGCATTGCTGCAATCCACTACAAAGATTCAGAACAAAAAAAAAAAAATGAAAACAACATATTTAACGTTTTTCACATACTAGCCAAATGCATTCCTCAAAACACTAGTGTAACTTTCACCTGTGTTGTTCGTTTTTATTCTTTTATTTTTCTTGTTTTCTTTGCTTTATTTTTTTGTCTCCATCCCTGACAAAGACCCTGTTTTTTTTAGAGAAGCTCATTCTAAAAAATAAAATTGAATTATAAGTAGAATATGCAAGCTGTGCTTTATTGTTTTTGCCTCCATACGTGTTAAACACCTCAATTTTTTTAGAGAGGCTCATTGTAACCCTAAGTGAATGATATAAGTGAATAATGTAAGCCATAATGAAAGACTCTAAGTGAAGGCCTTATGCAAAGGTTGTAATTAAAAAATAAAAACCCTAACTAAAAGCTTTAGGTGAAAATTCTGACCTAAAGACAAAGGCTTTAAGTGAAGGCCTTACTTGAATCAAAATGATTTTGACTAAAAACCCTAAGTAAAGACTTTAACTAAAAAGTGCAAGACATAAGCAAAAACCCTCAGAAAAGACTTATGCTATAAGCGAAGGTCATATGCAAAAGTCGTAACTAAAAGATAAAAGCCCTAACCAAAGACCCTAGTTGAAAGTTGTGAGGAAAAGACAAAAACCCTAAATGAAGGCCTTACTAAGTGAAGACTTCAACTAAAAAGCACAAGACATGAAGGTCCTGCTTGATTGTAAATTATTTTGACTAAAGATAAACATATATTGTGGTTTTGTTTTTTTCTTTTTCATTTATGTTTTGATGTTTTTAAGGGCTTACAAGAGACGAAGATGAATACAACAAGTACAAACAACCAGTTGCCACGATATTTTGACAAACTTCGAGCCTCAAAAGAAAAACAGGCTCGCACACGGCAGATTGTTCATACTATCACAAAAGAGATTCTTGATTTCATCGACGAAACATAAAAAAATACATCATGGATCATCGTTGAGAAATGATTGCTAGTAAACATAGAAACACGAGAATATTTAAGCAAACAATTACTTGATCTTTACTTGGGTGATATAAATCAGTCAAAAGCAGTTGAAGTTGTTCATACAATTTTACAAGAAAAAAATGCAATTGCTCGTTTTGATATCCTACCATTACTAAGGAAAACAACAGTCTATAATTTGACATTGCAACATGAACTACCGGCAATCGGATCATTCATTACATTCAAACGATGCACAAAACTTGTTCGATTTGGTTACCCACAAATGACATGTTTTAACACAAATTTAAGATTCATGGATCCAATGTTGAAGTTAGCACCACAGATAAATATGTCTAAAAATGTAGCATCAACATCATCCGTTATTGCGAATCTTACAATAATAATTACAACTGATCATAAACTACATAGCCATACTTCATTACCAGTAACACAAACAGTACAACATACAAATGACAAAACAAGTACGACTACAATTGACGCAGTGATTGCTCAAGGATTAACGATTGAAGCAAGCAATGCAAGTCCACTATTGAAGACAAATACAAATATTCTTTTGTAAAGGACTTCAAGTCAATCAACAAGCATTAACAATGTGGAAAATAGAGGAAGTTCAAATGATCTGTCAAACCTAGAAGTCATCAAAAGGCGAAAATGCAAATGAATTCAATGACTTTTTAACTTAAAAAAAAATAATTGCAGTCATGAAGAAAAACAAATGTAACTACTTAGCAAAACAATCATTGTTGGATTCAATAATCGCAATTAAGTAGTTTTTTGTTACGCATAGATGTCACAAACACCACTTCCTCTCTCTCTCTCTCTCTCTCTCTCTCTCTCTCTCTCTCTCTTCTCTAATTCAGAAACAGTTTGATATTATGTGCCAAGATCTGCTACTATGTACGCAGGGTTAGATACTATGTGAGCAAGGTTTGAAACTATGTAGGCAAGGTTTGATACTATGGGAATAGCGTTTGGTGTTCGCATTATGGGGTTTGATGTTCATAGCATTATGAGGCCACGATCTGATATTGTGTAGCGAACCGTTGCAACACTCGATAGTAATGTTCCACCTAACTCTTTTCTACCTTCATCTAATCATAATAGCTATATTTGCACAACTTTTCGTCTAAATTTAGTGATAGTGACAGAAAATTGATTAAAATGACACAATAGGCTTAAGCCAAAAATAAAATAATCACACAGAACATCCCACACGCTTTATGTTAAATTGAGTGTTAAAAAAACTATCAATGTTGTTATTTTTCTTTCGTAAATAACTAAATAAACATTACCTTTTCAAAAAAAAAAGTTAGATAACATTTACGGTTGTGTCTATTCACAGACACATACATAAATACATACATTTTTTTTTTTCTTTTGTTTTTATTTCCTTCTCATTTTTTATTTCTTATACTTTTTTTTTTTTTTTTTTTTTTTTTTTTTTTTTTTCGGCCCTTTTTTTATAACTCATACATATCATATTAAAAAACAACATCTTATTTTATAATAAACTTCCAATTAAAAAACTACTTTATTTTTTAACAAACATAATTTTTTTTTGTAAAAGCAGTTAATCAAACACATGCACACATACAAACACTCACTCTGTATTCTTTTTTTTTTACTCTATCCTTTAGTCTGACTTCCCCCCCCCCCCCTCTCTTTTAGTTTTCTATATATATATATTTTTCCTTTATTGAATTGTCTAACCTTTGGTCATTATAAAGGTTAAAAAAAAAAAATCAAGTTTATTAACAATAAAAACAATAATTATAAAAAATAAAAAACTAACAAATGTATTTGAATGTTTGTTTTTTGTTTGTGTGTTGCAGATAAATAATTATAAAATTATATATATATATATCGTCACAAATAGAACTGTCCGGTAAACCGTAGGCAGAGAGAGAGAAGAGGACAACAAACGAGGGGCTGTGACAAAATGTTTCGTCGAAGTTTCACCGACTCATCAGGAGGCTGAACCCTCAACAATATGCAGAATCCTCTCACTGATTACACTGTAAATGATAATTTACCTTAACCAAAATCAAAGTAGACTATCACTCACCCACACCAGATGAAAAACTCTACACACTGTCGGTTCACACCCCATGACAAGCCAGTAAAACATCCAGGATACAAATAAAGGTCTGTCACAGCCAAAAAACACACTCCAGACACGCCGCTGGCACTAAAGGCACAACATGGCTGCCTAGTAACGGCCCCGACCACTGCCGCTCGACCTGACCGGAAAAAACCGTAGCAGAAAGCTAGCGAAGTCGTAGCATATATCGTCACAAACAGAATTGTCCGGTGATATATATATCTATATATATATTTCACAGTGGTACAACATGTCTTCAAGCGACTAAGGTGTCAATTGATTCGCAAAATACTACATTAAGAAATTATTCACACCATGCAACATCTTCAAACATTATTAGATATTCAAAAAATCACAATGATAACAAACACTTGCAATTCGTATTTTCAGCATTTACAAACAAATAGGCAAATACATGACAAAAAAAACACAGACAGACGATCAAGTATCATCTACAACCAATTCTTCAACAAATTATTTTAAACTTACTCCTATAGAAAAATAGTGTTATGATCCAATCATGATATTTCTCATCAAATATAAAGATTCATCGACTATGACAAGCACATACTATTTTTTTATTTTTCATGTTTAATATACATTTTAAAAACAATACATTTTTCATACATGTTGTATTACTACTCATTTATATTCTTTAATTTTTATTTATTTTATTTTTTATTTTTTATTTTTTTTAATTTTTATTTATTTTTTTAATCTTTCATCTTCCTCCTTCATTCCTTTCTATTTTATTTTTTTTATTATTATTATTATTCACACATACCAAAACAAACTTACCCACTCATTTTTTTTTTTTTGTCTTTTTCTTTGAATATATGATTGACTAATTTTTTTGCATGATATATTATGGCAATGCTCAAGAATTACCTTTCAGGTAAGTTTCACATGATTTTTAAAAAATATACATTATTAAATTTTAAAAATTATATTGTTATTTTTAATTTTCAGCACTTTACATAATAAAAAAAAATGAATATAATAAATAATACTTACACAAATAATCTTACAAATAATTTAATAAGAAAAAAAAAAAAAAGTTATCATAAACGTAAGGAAATATACAATGCACATAATGAAAAAATAGATGCAAAAAAAAAAACGTTAAAAAAAAAAACGTGAAACATATAATAGTAATATAAAAAAAAAAAAAGTTAAAAAAAACGAAGTGAAATATATCATATTAATAAACAACATATTTCTAAAAAAAAGTGATTTGCATATCACAACAATCAAATATTATATTGTAAAAAATATAAGAACATACAAAAACAAAAACGTTAAAAAAACACACGAAAATAAGCAAAAAAAAAAATCAATTAAACACATAAGTTTAAAAACACTTGCACGTCCATAATCATCAAATAATAAAGATTACCTTTTAGGTTTTCAACCTATCAGACAAGAAAAAGAACAATAAATTTTAGAAGAGTTGATTAAAAATCTAAATCCAATTGCTATTGCGGAAAGAATGTGTTATGTATGCAATAAATTTAAACGACAATCAAATCTATTCACTTATTTTATAAGAGATAATAAAATATTGCAATGAATGCAGAAATGTCTATACTGTCCGGAAGACAAACTATCAGTAACTCTAAAACAATACTATGATTGTTCAAATATTGCACTACATTTCACAAATACAATGCTTTCAAGAGAAGGCATAAAAAACATTGATACAGATATTACATTTGATATATGCATACAATGCAATAAATCATTATTTCAATAACCAAATCAACCACAACTCCTAAAATTCAAAATTGCTAATCATTTTTTTATTGGTCGTTTACCACCTACAATTTCTTTTCCAACATGGACAAAAATAGTAATGACAAGACTTATAACTATTTTAACACAAACAAGAATTATGCGTGGCGGCTTACATCGTTCTATTCGATCTCACTTATTGCTTTTTGATGCTATTTCAGGATCGTCAGCAGCTTTACTGCCACGCAAACTGAACACATACACGATTTATAAAATAATTTTAGATGAACATTTTACAAATGATCAATTTACACGAATAAAAAATTACATGCAGTACGACAGAATGTTGTTTAAAATGACTTTTATTTTATAAATTATATTATCATTTTTATAATGACATAAATTTGAATAAATCAATACTTAACGAAATACCAAAACAAATTGATGACTTTATTTCCGCCTCGGTAATTGATTATATAAATGATAAACATACAACTAAAAATATAGACAACGAACAAAATGATATAAATGCTGCTACTGATCGTTCTGATGAAAAAACTCAAATAGAGAAGCTTGTAATTTTCAGTCATTCAACAACAACAATAGATGATTTTGTAGAAAAACAAATAATACACCAACATATTGAAAAAATCAATGATATATTACTTTTTCGAATCAATTAGTCTTCAAAATTTGCAAATGCATTTTATCAAACATTATATGTTAAAATGTTACCTCACCTTTTTTTTTTTGGAAGAGGTTTTACAAAAAAACTCGATCGAAAAACACCTGTATCAAAATAACTTTGTGTCAAACATTATTGTTTGCTTACCCTTAAAAAAATTGCAAAAGATTATCACTATGTATTAGCCTCATTCGATAAACTAGCACTTGATAGAGGTTACACAATGACAAGTATAACATGCAATTCTCATCCTTCAACACATAAACCAATATCAAATATTACAGCAGAAGAATTGCGAATTGACTTAGAAAACAATCGCCGATGACGTTGCGGACATCCATCATTAACTATCCCAAATAAAGTGAATACATTCTTAAAAATTATCGAATGTAGTGCATCATACATTTGGTGAAGCAACGCAGAATGTCGTGCTCGACGACAAGAAGCATTCGCCACGTGCGATCGTTTCGGTCAACCAAGTCTTTTTCCAACCATAATACCTAGCACAGATATGCCATTAACATTTGCATCCTACGCAAACATTTTAAATGTAGCAGAATTTGTAAATGCATTCGAACATACACTACACATACCATTATCTCAACTCAAATCAATCTGAATGGCTGATCACTTTGAATCAGCAAGACTATTTGATCGTTTATTAAACATATTTTTAAAAACAGTTATTGAATTTAATAAAAAAGTGCAAAAACCATCACCAAATGGAGGATTATTTGGAAACGTCAATGCTTACTATGACATGGTAGAAAAACAAGGACGTGGAACGTTATATCTTCATTGCATAATTTGGCTAAAAAATCTTCCGCCTACTACAAATATGTTTGATAAACTTCAACAATCTACTCCTAACATGAAAAACATCATCACAAATTATGTTGATACTATTGTCACAACTTCAAGTCCACATGCAATCACTAACCTATCATGTTACACTTGTCATGCTAAAGGACTATGTTACGTTGCAATTCAAATAACTAATAACTCATATTGCTCACCTTTAAAAATCAAGACAAAAAATATTTGAAATTAAAAAAAAATAAGACAATGTGAAAAATGTCAAATAAAAATAAATTTCCAACACTTATTACGCCAAAGCATTTTCGAAGAAGAAAAAAAAAGATACATTATTATCTTTACAAAATCAATATACTCATTTAAATACTTCTATTTAAAATATAGAAGACTCAATTCATTTAAATGAATATTCACAACTGTTTTGCAATATTCTACAAAACCCAATTCACAATCAAGTTCGAATTGATTATTTCAAATCAAATATATGTCTACTTCTTTAGCTCGTACAAACCCATCATTGGGCACTTACGACATAGTGTTTCAAAAAATCACGATGCACAAAAACAGATAAAATTTGTCGATCGTTGTATCCTCGAACACATAAAAAACAAACCATACTCACACCTTTTGACATTGAATTACGACGCACTTTTGGACACGAATACATTAATAATTATAACGAGATTATTCTTGCAACATTTAAATGCAACCACGATATGCAACCCTTATTCGAAGATGTTGAAGCTAACGACCGTATATATTACGCTTGTAGATAAATTACGAAAGACCAACATAAAATTGATTGTAATGTTGCTTTACAATTAGCTGTCTTCGATGCGAAACAAAAACGAGAAAAAAAAGCAGAGAAAGACGAGTCAATGCTTCCAAATACAAAAGCACGTAGACGATTAACATCACAAATGTTCACAATGACAAACAAACAAAAAGTTGTTTGTCCATTATGTGGTTTACACATAATTAGACAATTTGGTGCTTATACAAGTCACAAAATGCACTTTAGAACACGACAATAATGCTTACTCTATCGTTGATTCTTTAAACGGTTATAAATTTCGACCACATTGTTTATCATCACTTCCCATTTAGAAATTCACTTCAAATTATTTTCTAAAAATGATATTTTATCTTCCGCGAGTGATTTAATGTTCATCAAAGATCACCCATTATGCAAATCAAAATGTCTTGCTCGATATAAAATTTCACGAATTCCAAATATTCCATCAGGATCTTAAATTTCTTTTTATGAAAGATTAAAATACCAGAAACATTAACTCGTCATGCTCAACTAACTCTACTATTATTCAAACCATTTCGCAATCTTCAAGATTTACTGCCTAACAATACAACTTGACAAACAACATTCCTTCAATATTACAATATTATCCATATTTTTGTTCGTTCTGTATATTTGAAAATGCAAGATTATCATATCACACTGAAAACGAGCAGCAGAAGTCCAAACAAATCGATCAACTTTTGCAACTACAGACACAATGCAAGAAGATCATATCGATTCAATAACAAAAAACAAAAACTTAAAACAAGAAATAAACCATACAAATAAATATTATTATAATTTTTACTTTTATAATCTTAGACAACATAAAATGATACAAAACATTCAACAAAAACACTAAATAATCTTATTCATTTCCTTATGATTCCTACTTCACAATTATGTAACAAACAGAAACCATCTCCATATCATACACTCATGATAGATCTAGCAAAAAAAACATATAAAACATACATAAATTAAATCCACAAAATAAATCATTATCAGATACATTAAAAAGTTAAATTTTCAACGACATTTCAATTTTACAAGCATCACAAAAAACTCATAACTTTACCAACATTAATGAATTTTCATTACAATCCCCATAAATTCATCCTTGGCACAATATATCTCAAATAACAATAGTAAAATTACTAACAAATGCTTTACAATCATCAACCATGAACTATTCCCAACAATTTAATAAAATGTATGAAAAAATATATGTATATTTTTACAATATCATAAAATATCAAAACAATTTCAACTTATAAAAAAAAAAACATGTATCTTTTGCTCTTACTGCATCCAGTCTTTTAAAAACATGGATTAATCAAGTTGAACATGAAAATAAACCACAACACATAACATTGGATGAAATCAAAGAAAACATTAAAAAAAAACAATTTTTAATGTTTTAAACAGGAGAAGGAGGAACAGGAAAGTCACACGTCATTGCAATTATCCAAACTTTTTGCAATATTTGAAAAAAATAAAAATACAATTGCAAAAACAACTCTTACATGAAAAGCAACAGTCGAAATTTATGGCACCACAATTCATAGTTGAATCGACATGCATAATTTTGAAAAATAACATAGCTTCGAACAACATAGTGCAATTTTTATAGGTATTCGTGGATTTTCTTCAGAACTTCAACTTCTTATAATTGATAAAATCAGTATGATGAACAAAGAAAAAGTTGTCAAACGAGATATAACATTACGAAACGAAAAAAAAAATAGATTTACCATTCCGAGGATTACATATTATTATATCAGGCGATTGATTTCAAATGTCACCAGTGATAGGTAAAACATTATTAAAAAAACCAACAAAAAAACAAACGTATACTATATTTGATGAAGAAGGATTTAAACTTTATCGACTTTTTAAAACAATCATTATCTTAGATGAAAATGTTCGTTTCATATCAGATCCCCCTTGGGGTGAAGAATGCTCCAAAGCTTGCAAAGGCGTTTTGACAGATGAGTTTATTGAGATAATAAACTCACGAATGCATTTCTCTCAAACAGAACAAACTACTTAACCATTAAAATCAATAAACACTTAAAAAAAAAACATATATGCCACACCAGATAATGACAATCGCACAAACATCATTCATTCATATACATTAGAATTGTTGAAATAATTACCTAAAAATCATTATCTAATACGAATCGTTGCAGATTTTGAAAAAACATTCAAAAATAAAAACAAAGATGATACTCGTTTCATAATGTCTATGTCAGATAACATGTTAGGACGCTATGCGTAATTTTTAAACCTCATTTTAGTAATGTCAATTGTATTCACCCAAAACATTGACCCTAAAAGAGGCATCGAGAACGACACATTTGGGTTTTTGCATTCATTACAATTTTGTCCAAAAATAGAATTTCGACTTATTTATGATAATGCAGCATCTATTCATGCGTTTTTTCAAAATCAACCTCCTCAACTTGCATTCGTTCGCATACCGAATATAACTTGTTTTTCATTATTTTCATATGCATCAAAAGCTAACCTATGCATAAACATTTACCCAATTTTCTTTGAACGTTCAAAACGTTCAACACAAGTATCATTACTGTGCATTCCATTTTCACCACAACTAACGTGCACATTATATCCAAAACAATTTCTATTAATTCCGGCAATCACATCCACAATGTATAAAGTACAAGGAGAAACCTTGACCTCAATGATTCTTGCAGATTGAAAAGTTTTATCAATACCAGAAAAAACGAAAAAAAAAGTTCCCCAACAAGGATACATTGTCGTATCTCATGTCATAAATCGCTATTCTTTCACAACCCTCAAACCATTAACAAAACCACTAACAAAATTCTTCAAACCTAATGAAAATGTATTACGTGAAGATGACAGACTCACAAACATTGCACAAAAATTACTTGAATCCAAATTCATTCAAAACATGTTCCAACATATATCTTTAACATCAAATTCAAACAAAATAAACATCCAATCAAACACTACATCATTACAACAATCAACAACAATCAACAACATCAACCCAAACAAAACAAACACAACCAATAATTTTTCAAATAATTCAAGACAAAGTTACCATGTTAAATTTCATTTGTTTGCCAGATGATCTTGACATAATAACCCATTCAAATAACACAAACGAATGTCTATATATAAATTCCTTTTAAAAAAATATTTCTACAACATCAATCAAATCATCAACGTCACATTCTATAACTACACAATCAATCTTTCACACCCCATCTTTATCTATTACAAAACAAACAAATACAAATTTAGATGATGAAAACACCATATCAATTCCAATGGATTCAAAATCGTGTTTATATATTACTTTACATTATCACTTTTGACTTACAGATATACCCATAAACGGTTATGCCGAACTAATAATGGATAAAACCACAACTATCTTCATTGCAAACACATTCACATACAATCAAGGTATATCAACATATGATCACCCATGCGTTGATCGACAAATTAATAGAATAAATAAACTTCGACTATTCACAACACTCACTCATTTTTTCATTCAAGTAAACATAAACAACAATCATTAGACACTTGTATGTTTAAACCTCCAAACACACTCTATATATTATTATGATAATCTTCCCACTATTAATACAATTTTTTTTTCAAACATCAAACAATGGTTATCCACTCGTACAAATTGTTTACACTTGCTACAAAGTGCACCTACTACAATCTTACAAGGACCTCGACAAACTAATTCATATGATTGTGGAGTTTTTATCCTCGTCATGCTTCTACATCTTATGTTGCCTAACCCGCTTTCACATATTAATGATTTCTCCCAAATGGATATGCCTTTGTACAGAGCATTAATTCATAACGAACTTTGTTTGTATACCCTCAATGAAATTAAACCACACCCACACACTACAACCACCTTTCCACCATATCTACTTTGTCAAACACAATTAATTTATTAATTCACAAAAAATATATGTACTTAAAAAAAAAAAAAAAACTTACAACAATAGCATTCAAGCACACACATATACGACTTCTGGATCAAGATTCAAGCACCACTAGCCTCAACACCAACTATAAATCAAGGTATGTCAAAAATCTAATCCATTCAACCATATACAACATTATATTTTCTCTTCTATTCAAAAATAGTATTTGCCCTTGTGATCTCTGTCTCTTTTCACCCACTCTCTCTCTCTCTCTCTCCCTTTCACTCTCTCACAAACACACACACACACACACACACACACACACACACACACTACAACACTACAACCACCTCTCCACCACATCTACTTTATCAAAAATATCGATTGCCTTTGTGCTAAACACCGCTCACATGCTGCATGGTTAGGGTTTCTCTCTCCCTCTCTCTCTACCTTTGTCTCTCTCTCACCCTCTCACCCTCTCTCCCTCCCTCTCTCTCTCTCCTTCAACTTGTCTCTCTCTCTCACACACACACACACACACACCCACATACTACAACCACCTCTCCACCACTACTAACCAAAACCTTTAAAAGAAAACCCTAAACTCTACCCCCCCCCGAAAAAAACACATTATAAACACCCTCAAATGACAAACACAAACACCCTAACATGCTACATGCAATAAATCACAAATAATTCAAGACACACACAATCACACTCACTCTCTGACATACACACGTTCACATCCTCACACACACACTTACTTTTCTTTCTCTTGCCCGCACGCTTCGACACAACCGTCCA
Source organism: Chara braunii (assembly GCA_003427395.1). Lineage (NCBI taxonomy): Eukaryota > Viridiplantae > Streptophyta > Charophyceae > Charales > Characeae > Chara > Chara braunii. The sequence goes on from BFEA01000410.1 coordinate 961,313, forward strand.
ACTATTCATCCAAACTTGTGAAACAAACAGAATGGTGATGACCATGGCCAATTGCAATGCACCAAAAATTATGTCTCTCTATTCTTTTTCTTTTCTGTCTTTACTTTCCATTGATTTATTTTCCGTTGAATCAATGCCAACAGTCCAACTCTTTTTCAAGGCGTGATATGACCACCCTCCCAAAGTAGACTCACCCACTATGAATACCTCCGAACTATTGGTGGGGGACTGGGTAAAAAAAAAACAAGTCCAGCAAATGTCTCTGAGCCTCACCACACCACCGTTCACAGCTCGTAAGGGGGCATCAACAAACAAACTACGGGCTGCGCACCCGTGCCCTCACGGTAAGTCAATTATGAGCTATGATCCCAGGCCAGTCCGGAACCGAATGTTTCCACGGAGCCACCCTAGGCAACGTCTTACCTAAGCCAACTCTAGACCAGTCTGGGCGCCTATTGGGATAATGTTGCAGTTGGTATGAGTGTCACTCTAGGCCATTCCGGAACCGAATGTTTCCATGGAGCCACCATAGGCAGTGTCTTACCTAAACCAACTTTAGACCAGCCTATTTCTCACTCCAGGCTAGCCAAAAACCGAATGTTTCCTCGGAGCCACCCTACCGTCTTCCCCCGAATATAACGCACCCCGAAAATGAACGTATACAAGCTATATTTTCGGTCCGGTACAGCCAAGATAAAGGTGCGTTGTGTTCGGGGGAAGACGGTAGGCATTGTCCTACCTATGCTAACTCTAGACTAGCCAGAGTACCTATCGGGATTATTTCATGGTTGGACTATATGGTCTAGGGTAGTCCGGAACCGAATGTTTTCATGGAGCCACCGTAGGTAGTGTTAGTACTTAAGCCAACTCTAAACTAGCCTGTGTGTCATTCCAGACTAGTCCGAAACTGAAAGTTTCTTCGGAGCCAACCCAGGTAGTGTCTTGCCTAAGCTAACTCTAGACCAGCCTGTGTACCTATTAGATTTAGACTAACCTAATGAATAAGCATAGTATGAAGTTGAACCCGAAACCTCAAGGTTACAATATTAGAGCTCTACCCACTGAGCTATTGAGGTTATTAGTCTGTAAAGGCGCAATGCCAGACTCGGGACAAGTACGTGGGGTGCAATCTACACCAACCAATCGTGCTCGCAGAAAACTGTGGACTGACAAAGTTGCACTTGCAACCTCCCCGTTGCAACACCGGAGCTCTGCCGACTGAGCTACCACGCACTTGCTTACCAGCTGGCCGTCTCAAAGGTAAATCGCCAAGCATGTCACAAGCACTATCATGGGGGCAATGGGAGTTGAACCCACGACCTCTTGAGTGTCGCTTGAACGCCTTACCAACTAAGCTACACCCAACTGACACATTCTCATCTTCTCAATGTTCAGCCAAGACGGGATGTCTTATATGGAAAATTGCATTTGTACCCGACTTAAATATTGGAATACCTAGTATACCCAGTCCCAGTGCCCAACTTGCATCGATTGTCATGTTCGCTATACACAATCGAGTTACCGTGAGGGCTTGGGTGCGCAACCTGTAGTTTGTTTGTTGATGTGGTTGGGGAAGGGTAAGGTAGTGATTATGATGTGTGTATGTTTTGTCATGCTCGCGATACACAACTCAAAGACTGTGTGGGGGGGGGTCGCCGATTGGTGCTTTATTCACGATGTTCATGAGACGATGGACCCAGTTTCCAACAGGTGGCGCTCCTCATCAATAGACAGGAGAATGTGTGTGCTTGTGTGTGCACTTGTGTATATGAGTGTGTGTGTGTGTGTATGAGAGAGAGAGAGAGAGAGAGAGAGAGAGAGAGAGAGAGAGAGAGAGAGAGAGAGAGAGAGAGAGAGAGAGAGAGAG
>BFEA01000410.1:967993-984148 GCA_003427395.1 Chara braunii
GAGAGAGAGAGAGAGAGAGAGAGAGAGAGACGGGATATACGTGGCGTCTGAATGAGTGGGAACGAGGTTATGAGTGTAGCGCGAGACATACCTGGTGCTAGAAACGTGCGACATTAGTCGCCATATGCTTGTACTCCGGGGATGCGTGGCGTCTGAATGAGTGGGAATGAGGTTATGAGTGTAGCGTGAGACATACCTGGTGCTGGAAGCGTGCGACATTGGTCGCCATATGCTCGTACTCCGAGGATGCTGTTGATGTCATCTTTCGGCTCCATAAGTGTAGGCTAGTTAGGATCTGCCACGTATAAGTCTGGGCGACGGGCGCCTGATAGGATATCAGCTCTGATCCTTCGTTAATGATGATGAAGAAGGGACTATTGCAGCATTGGCAACTATGAACTCTTGGTGTGACCTTATGAATCTCGTGATGGGATGCTACTGTTTGGTTTGAAGTCACGACTATCTGATCGTGTGTATATAACGTTGGTTTGATTCCTAAAGTTCGCCCATCTTTCTTTACGATAATATTATTATTATTATCATTATTATTATTATTATTATTATTACTATTATTATTACCGTTATTATTATTATTATTATTATTATTACTATTATTACTATTATCGTTATATCATAATAATAATAATAATAATAATAATAATAATAATAATAATAATAATAATAATAATAATTATTATTATTATTATTATTACTACTATTATTACTATTTCTATTGTTAATATTACTATTTTATTAATAAACGTGTCGACCGTTTCTACTTCTGGGACGTGGGAAGGGTCCTCGTTGACCTTCGGCTAATTGGTCCTACCCCCGCTATCTGCCACATGCAAGGATGAACGAGTACGGATGTGTGAGTACACCCGCCGGGGATGTCGTGGGAATGGGCCCATCAACCGCCCAACTTATCGTAATACAAATCTGTGTATAATGCGCTTTCAGTAGGGAGACCGTGTTGCAATACGTTTTCGCTGCGATTAGAAGGAAGGCCGTGAAGGCTATCAACTTCTGCCTCTCGGGTCTCGCATGTATCGGGTTCTGTTGATGTTGAAGGTTACAACCGGCGCGTGTAGGTCCAGGATAGGAGGAGGTTTGAGTTGGGGAAAAGAGGAGACGAATGAAGGAGGGGCGGACTGATTAACGTTGGTCGATAGACCAGATCGACAGGGTTCCGCAGTCAGTGAATAAACAGACATTGAAAGGAGAAGGAGGGAGGAGGAACAAGTACTGTTAAGAACAGACAAGCGGGGAAGGACGGATAGGCAATCAGGGGGAAATAGACAAACAAACATAGAAAAACGAGGGAGATAGTTCTTCTTCTTCCTCAGAGTCTTCTGAAGTCCACCATCTCTTTCTCTCCCGCTCATCATCTGACTCACCGCATTTGAGGACTACTAGAGAAAGAGAGAAAGAGCTTGGTGACATCGGGTCCAGACTCGACTTTTTGAACTTCAGTCATTACCACGAGGGGTTATTTGGGACTTGTGACAAAGACTTGGTGTTGACGACGTTCCCCACTCTCTCCTTTCTTTCATCTGATTCCCTCCTCTTCATCTGTGAATGTCAGAACCTAGCGCCTTCTTCGTATCTGCAGCTCCAAGCTTCTTCACATCTGGGATGAATACGATGTATGTTTTGTCTGCGTTCAAGCCTTTGGTGGGGCTAGTCATTTGCATTTCGGCATTCTACTTCGCTATCTGATACTGTGAAAAACAAGGTCAGTCCTGGGCAGGTCAAGCTTTATATCTAAGTCTTCCCTGCGCTATTCAACACCATTTTGTATGTATTAAAGTCCACTGTGGCTGGGCTTGCCTGACTGAAACCAGATAGGATGCCTGGTGGTCCTTGGTTACCAACGACATCTGTGTGTTGAGGAATGAGGTTGTGAGAGAAGCAGAAGACATACCTGGTGTTGAAAACGTGCGGCTTTGGCCGCTGTATGCTCGCGCTTCGGAAAGTTGTTGTCGTCAACTTCTGCATTGTAATATAGGATAGCTAGGATCTGCCATCTGTAGTCTGGGCGCCGAGCACCAGGATAGGGTATCAACATTGGTTCTTCATTGATGATGATGATGTTGAGCCTTTGCCAGCACTATCGAATATGAGCTCTTGATGCATTCCTATTTGGTGAAACTCATGGTTCAATTTTGTCGATGGTTCGAGGTCACAATTTTATGGTCTTATATATATCATGCTGCTTGATTGATGAAGTTCGCTACTGCTCATTATTACTATTATTATTATTATTATTATTATTATTATTATTATTATTATTACTATTAGTAGTAGTAGTAATATTAGTAGTAGTAGTAATAGTAGTAGTAGTAGTAGTAGTAGTAGTAGTAGTAGTAAGGTTAGACCTTGCTTTCACACACACTTTCATGCATGCAAACAGTAGCGCAGCAAACCGGTGACGATCACAGATTCAAAACTCTGCAATATGGCAACTCAGAGCACAGTCCTGATACCAACCACATCAGATGGCCGAGGCGCACGAGCGCCTGCAACTCTCGGTTCATCACTAAGCTCAGCACGGTGTTCACATACTCATAACTTCAGATCCCTCTAGATATTCCGCACACAGTAGACTGTGTCTCGTACACATACACGTAGGCAGACAAAAGCATATAACGAATATACAAACAGAAACAGACATAAAACAAACAGGCAGTCGCACACGGGGAGAGAGAAGAGAGAGACGGAGGAGGATAGAGAAGGATAGACATCTACCTTTTGAACAAGGAGTTGGTAAAGGGACGTTGAGTTTCGTATGTTTGTCATAGGTAACCGGGTCACCAAGAACTGGCAACTACAGAAGTCCGAAGGAATTCTGAGTTGCGCGTGTCTGGGCTCTCCCAGAAGAGGTAGCTGCGTCAGGCAGATGAGCCCGGGACATGGGTTGGTGTGTCCAGGGCACATGCAGCATGGGGACGACACATTACGAAGTGACCCCGAGCCAACGAGATTGCAGCCTTGTCTCATTCTCTATTCGCAGATGCTGAGTGGGGAGGGGTTGTGGTCAGATGGCAGGACGCCAGCGGGCCATGGCTAGGCACGCGGAACAGCAAGCGTGCACCCACATAGGCTTGCAAACGGATGCACGAGACAACGAGCATGTGCCCACACGATCTTGTGAGCAGGCAGGGCAGTAGTTACACACGTGTGGTCTTTAGGATAAGCTAAGCGGGATAAGGAAGTGAAAATGACAAAGATCTCAAACCAGGTGACGCATCAATCAGACATCCACGCTCGCTTGTTCACTGAAAGTTTTTCAGAACAATTGACAAAAAGTTAGTACTCCGATATTATTATTATTATTATTATTATTATTATTATTTCTATTACCATTATTGTTGCGACTATTATTACTATTATCATTATTATTGCTATAAATAATTACCAATATTTATTATTATCCTATTATCATTATTGTTTTGCTTATTACTGTTGATATTATTGTTATTAATATTAATTATTATTATTATCATTATTGTTATTATTAGTAGTATTATTGATCATGATTTTCGTTTGTTTTACTGTTGATATTCTTAAAACGCCACAAGTTGGACGAAGACGGGAGAGTGAAGAAAACATGGGGCATTTAGGGAAGAGGGAGACAGGTGTCACGGTGTGAGGGTGCCTGCCCCCTCCATCCTTCCCCATCTTTTGCCTTGGTTGGATCCTCTAAAGCTATCAATTTCTTTGAAGGTGATTGGCTGATGATGAGTTTTCGCTTACATAATAATAGTTTTTGTTGATTTTAAGTACTCGCAATCAGTTGCGTTGGCCATACATCTTCGATTACGGGGCGATTGCGGGAGCTCTGCCGGAGTTCATGAGGAACTCTGGAGGCAGGGAACCATAAGGTACGCGTCACCTATTCCTTTCCCGTATACCCTTACAGGCTACACCCTTCTATCAGACTGCTTGTATGAATGTACGATATACTGTTCATGGCTTTCTTCAGGACTAAAACACCAAAAACAAAAGAGCTATATGATTGAAATCAAAACGTGTCTGATGTCAGGAAAAGGAACCTAGGAAAGAACCGAGAGGGAACCTAGCCTGCATGGTCTTGAAAAAACAAAGGCAGTATGATGGAGGCCTCCGTCAGGGTCGTCACGCTGCCTGCATGGAATGACTAAAAGGGTACTCGCCGTGTGAACTACCCAGTCATCCGCCTAACTAGTTGACTTTTTCTATGCATACATTAATGACGAGAAAATGTCGTGCGTCTTCTCTGTTGACTTACCAGCTAAATCCAAGACTAATCTGGTACTCCCGTTGAGTACATGTCTTTAATCAAAGCATGACAAATCCGGTACTCCCGTAGGGTACACGTTTTCAAATAACTAACAGAAGCCAAGGTAATAGGAGGCTCCCGTGGGGTTCTCCTATCACTGATCTAACTAGACTTAGGAGGGGAAATGAGCACTCCCGAGTGAGTACACGAACTCCTAAGTCTAGATCGATCTGTGCGACTTCCGTGTAAGCCAACAATACCTTTTGCTCAATTAATACATAAAAGAACAAATGAACGGTCAGGGCGACTAACGTAAAAGTGGTCTTGATCTCCTACGCATCGAATTGGTATTAAGGTGACTCCCGGGAGGGTTATCGTAATACTTCGTTTGATCTTGGGAGCAACTAACAAGGAAAGAATGAGATGATTGTACTTGGGCAAGTAAAAGGGATAATCCCGGGTGAGTAACCCTGCTACTTGTTTTGGTAGGACTAATGGATTGGCATCGTTTGATACTAATGACCTAACTAAAGTAGCAAGTTGGTATAATGATTGGTTGACTCTGACATTGATAGCAGGAAGATGTCGTGCGTCTTCCCTATTGACAAGCAGGTTATGTTGACAAACCGTCTTTTTGATCCGGTACTTCCGTGAAGTACACTTCTTCAAACTAACAAAGGGTCATTTGAACCGGTACTTCCGTGAAGTACATCTTTCAGTTTAACAAGAGTCATTTGATCCGGTACTTCCGTGAAGTACATTCCTTCAGTCTAACGAAAACCGATTTGATCCGGTACTTCCGTGAAGTCCACTCTTTCAAACTTAACAAAAACCATTTGATCGGTACTTCTGTGAGGTACACTCCTAAAATCGTTAACAACAACCATTGATCCGGTACTCCGGTGGGGTACGCTTCTTCAACTTAACAACAACCATTGATCCGGTACTCCTGTGGGGTACACTTCTTCGACTTAACTAAAGTCAATTAATCTAGTACTCTCGTAGGGTACTCATCTTCAAAAGCTAACAAAGACAAAAGGTAGCAGGAGGCTTTCGTGAAGCTCTCCTATCACTAATCAAACCAGACTAGGGAGGGATTCGAGTACTCCCGGGTAAGTGTACGGACTCCAGAGTCTGGGTCGATCTGTCCAACTTCCCGTGGGAGTCAACATACCTTTTGCTCACTTACAACGCATAGGCCAGATAGGTGAACTGTCAGGGCAACTCAATTAAGAGTTGTTTTTTATCTCCTATGCATCAAATTGGTGGTAGGATGGCTCCCGGGTGGGTTATCCTAATACTAGTTTGACTTGGAGGTCAACTACAACAGAAAAATTTCCATGAGAAATGAAAGTTGAAAAAACATTCCATAAAAAAAAAATAAATTCATATTTATAAATTATCATTCCAATGTTTGTCAAATTGTAAAATTTCCAATTTAATTTGATAAGTTCCAGTCTAAATATGAGCTTTCCCTTCCAACTACATCTGTTTGTTCAAGATGGAATGAAAGTCTGAACGAGTTTATGAAATATTTTAATTAGACTTTCATTCTATTACAATAAATATCGTCCAATTTAGATTGGATTAACCTATTTATGACTGAAAATCCTTACTTAGAATGACAGTCCAATTAAAATATTTTATGAACTCATCCTGACTTTCATTCCATCTCTAGCATGCAGTTCAAATAAGAAGGGATACCCCATTCTTGGAAGAAAAATTTTCAAGTAAGATGAAAAATTTTAAAATTGGAATTACATTTTTTAAGATGGAATGAAAATTTAAAATTCAGAATCGAATTTTACTCTAGAATGATTATTTAATTTTGGGAAATTTTTCTGTTGTAATGGAAGGGAAAAGAAAGGCGGTTATGTTGAACAAGTAAAGAAATACTCCCGGGTGAGCAACTTTACGACTTGTTCAGGTATGACTAATGTACGATACAAATAAGTACTAACGATCCACCTTATTAGCATTGAAGCAGGACATGGGAGGTTTCCGTGGGGTCATCTTAATGCTTGCTTAACTTAATCTTAACGAGTCTAATAAGATACTCCTGCAAAGGGAGGATCTGATGATTGTCTGAATCCACTAACATAATCCCAGCTCGTCTGACTCTAAGTAAGTAGTAGGGTGGCTCCCGTAGAGTCATCCTATTACACTTTTGAGGAAAAGACTGAACTCTGAATCAAGTAATAAGGCTTCCGTGAAGACCGCCTGTTACTAACTTTGATTTGGAACTGACACTTGGATTCGGAGTGTTTTTGGGTCAAGTGTTGGGACAGCTCGACATAGACCTCCCAACTATCTGCTTAACTAATAAAAGGATAATCCCATGTGAGTTATCTGATTGCTTGCAGTAGATTGCCTGAACTGCTTGGCTGCTTGGACCTTGAAGGGTGGTTGGGTGCTCCCGTGGGGCGTCTTCTGACTAACGGAATGTTTGGGATTGATCAAGTAGTGGAAGACTCCCGGGTGAATCAGGCTACTACTTGCGCATGTCAGGACATGAAGAAGAGAAAAGGAAAAAGGGAGTGCTCCATCAGGAGCGACCCCAAAGGTCCTTTAGAAAGAAACGTAAAAAAAAAAGCGGATACCGTAGGGAAAAAGATTAGATAAGAAGAAGTTTCGTGTAACCTCAGTTCATTGATAGGCTCCGAAGGGAGAAACCCCCGAACGGCATGAGTATATTTCAGTTAGATTACCACGTAAGCACAAAAGAGTGTGCTTATCCGCAGGAGGGAATATGCAAGTATTGAGAATAAGGGGAAATATGAATTTTCCGGGGACAGCTTGAGACATAGACAAAGAAACTCCTTGAAATAAAAGGAAGAGGAGTGACAGACGACTCAGGGTAGGGTTGTGAGAATAAACGTTAAGAGTTAGACCTGGGATGTCGATCCCAGAGCTCACTATCCATGTCTAAGGGTTTGACCCTTAGGTCTCAATATGTGGGGAATCGAGTGGGGGTGTTGAATCTTTGTTGACCTGTGTGTGTGCAGGTCCGGACTCATTTTACTGCTGCATTGGAAGGAAAGGATCTACAAAAGGATCCAAATTTTCTGTTATCTCTCGATAACAGGTCGGTTGTTACCGATTCACCTTTCTCCCTTTGACTTGATACCCACCTCTAAAGTCAAGCCCTGTGGTCAGTAAAACTGTCACCTGTGGTCATTGCCTAAATGGTCCCGGTCACTCTCAAGGGTCCTTTGTAGAAATATGAGGGGGCTGGGCTTACGTCTCAGGAAAGACAAGGCTATCATACATGGTTTGGGAAGTGAGGGACAGAGTCAATGGTTGATGGTTGACACCGTTAGTGCATGGCATGTGAACTGTCTTTGCATTATTCTGTGCAGGTCTGATTTGTGCGTGATTTTTGGAATTGAACTGGACCTGGTCTGTTGAAGAGTCTCGGACACACGGCACTTGTGAAAGTGGGAAGGGTTCTCAACGGTAATACTTCTATATTCATTATATATCCAATTTAACTTTCATATTATCCTGATATTCAGTTACGTCCTAACCTGTTAAGAAAGATAGGACGCTCCTTGGTAGAAAGACAGGTTGATTGATATTTGTCAAGAAAAATAATACATTATGCAGTAGCGGAAATAGACAGTCTTTTAAAAGTTCGACCTGAATATCTAACGGGTCAGTTATAGGCGTCTTACCGCGCGTACCCCATTTTATGCTACAACGATCAAGCAAACGTCCTCGACCGACCTACCTCTACAAAGACATGTAAAAGCCTTTGCATGTGGGCCGGTAGCTCTGCAGGGATACGCCTACCTGAGGGTGGTGACAACCCCTTGGGTAGAGGTAAGTTGTACCTCGCGGCGCCCCGACCTGTCGTGGGGTGTCGTGAGAGGTATAGCACGCGCACACGGTCGGAGTGGTGATTGTTTTTTTTCAGGAATACATCCTGCGTGACACGACCGTGAGGTTCAGCGCTCCCAGCGGGGTGCGGGACCACTGCGCGCGACAACATGCACACACACATACACACACACACACACACACACACACACACACACACACACACACACACACACACACACACATATACACACACACTGTGACACACACATATACACACACACACACACATACGCACACACATTCCCCCACCCCCAAAAAAAGTTCCACTTCGGCCCACTAGAGGAGGTGATATGAGCATCCCTCTACAATGGACTAACGACAAAATGCTCATATTCGCAGCCCTAAGGCTGCGGTGCAGTGAACTTCAATGTCTGTGTCAAGGTATCGGGCAACTAGGACGTAAGTAGGTTCTTTGGGGGCAAACGTTTTCGGGAGAGCAGTCCTTGGAGATATTGTGGACGATCTACAACTACCTCTCGTACAACCGGGACTTTTGCAAGAGGCAACTTTGATGATTTTTTGTGCTTGGAGAAATTCGCAGAAAAATCTGAAAATTTGTAAAGCTATAAATTATGTTGTGCTCTTTCAAAAAACAATAATCTAAAATTTTCAAGAACTCGTTAAGAATGTGAAATAATCGCCGCACCGATTTGGTGTATTTTCCATTTTTGCCACTCAGCCATGTGTGGGCCAACAGAAAAAGTACTCAAACTTTAGTGATTTTTAATGCTTATAAGAACAAGTGAAAAAATATATGAAATTTAAATTACTTGCAGGTTTTGTTATGATCTTTCCAAAAAAAATAGTAAATAAAATTTTAAAAATGATTTCAACATTGAAATAGATGGCGGCCGCAATTTGACCCATATTTTATTTTTGCGATTCAACCTCTCTCTCTCTCTCTCTCTCCCTCTCTCTCTCTCTCTCTCTCTCTCTCTCTCTCTCTCTCTCTCTCTCTCTCTCTCTCTCTCTCTCTCTCATGCGCGCGCGCGCTTGCATGCAATTAGTCCCATTGCTTTGACTACCTTAGGGATGCGTTCCCGCACCCACATGGTAGACAATGTATTAGTGGGGAGCGACACGTGCTGGAAACCACGTCCAGAGTCCCACGAACATCGTGAATAAAACATCAACCGGGACCCCACATAGACACACTTATGGAGTTGTGTATGGCGAACATGAAAGAACATAAACACGACAAAATCACTACCTTTCTCCAACCACATCAATAAACAAACTACACGCTGGGCAACCCTACCCTCACAGTAAGTCAATCAACTCAAGGATCACGGCGGCCTCCTACGGGCAACTATCAGTCCTTCGCAAGCAACAATTGTCCGTTCCATATGGATTGCCCACCCCCCCGCAAATTCACCACCCTTCCAACAACCGAACAGACAACGGATGTAACGAAAGATGACAAAATTGACTAAGGGCTATAAAACGTATTTCTGATGGACTGCAAATACTCCGACAGATTTTTCTTTCGTTTGATCTAACTAGTCATCAGTATGTCAAACAAGATAGTTAAAAGGTTGCCAAAAATAGGTTGTGGGGTTTGGAGGGGATTTTTCTTGAATTGTTTTCCACAGGGCGACCTGTTGCAGTACATGCTCATATCCCAAGAGACTGGCTGCATTTGAAAAACGAAGGGTGCAAAGGCTCATCCGGAGGCCTGCACGTCAATTGGTTTGCAAAGGTACCGGTGCTCCGCAAGAGTTCGATTCGACCCTGGAAATGAGACAAGGGACACCAAACCACACAATCACTCGCATTTGTGTTAGTTCGAGGACAAATACATCGTAAGTATAAGGAGAGAAAAAACTTTGTGGCGCAATTGCGCAATCCTATGAGTCTCTCTCTCTCTCCTCCCCCCTCTCTCTCTCTCTCAGTGTGTATGTGTGTGTGTGTATGTGTGTGCATGTGTGCATGTGTGCGTGTGTGTGTGTGTGTGTGCGTGTGTGTGTGAGCACATGTCCCAATATGCAAATATGGCACGTTCATGTATGTCATCTAAATGTGAGAGAGAATGCTCTCTCTCTCTCTCACACACACACACACACACACACATACAGACACACACATCTCTCCCCCCCTTGTTTCATGGGACTTTCTAGTCCTGCCACTGCCATACCCCCATGTTCCATGTTTCTATTCCTAACTTTTGTTTTTTTTTCTTTCTGTTTTTAATATAGAACCTTATGGCTCTGGCTCTGTTTCCATTATGGGGAGCATCAGTTCGGTTCCTATTCCACCGGCAAATCAAACGGAAGTACATATCGGACTCACACATGCTCATCCCCTTCACGGTCGGAAAACCCGAGGAACGACATTGATTACTTCCCATCAGAAGGATGTACCACCCTTCACCCTCGCCGAAGTCAGCTTGATCTCTTAAACTCCTGATTCTAAAACATGGAGGAAAATCCAGTATTCTTATCCCTATAAACTTGCTTAGTAAGGCCTCATCTAGCCTATTCCCCTCAATTCCTTGACTGTCAGATTTTCATTAAATGCTATAACTATTGACTTGGTCCTCCAACTCAGTTTTTGATAAACCCTCAACCCTCTCAGACCTATTTGCTACTGCTCATGGTTGCGATTAAACCCTATCCTCCTTATTAGTTTGTGTTTAGTTGGGACCATGGGGAGCTAACTCTAAGATGCATTTCCATAAAATATTGGCTCTACTTGACCCCGGGAACTCTTTCTGTAAACAGTGTCCCATTTCCTAAGTTTTCTCTTGTTATTGGAAGGAACTTTCGTTTGGAAACTATTTGGGGGTTGACCCTGATACTGTTTTGCTGGCTTAGGAGGGGGTTGTGTGGGTTATTCGTAGATGGGGATGAGGAGGGTTGGATGGCTTATGTGTTTGGGTGTGTAACAATAAGATTAGGGGGGTAAGGTATGGGATTGGGTTGGATTGTGAGGTTGTAGTAAGGTTGGGTGTGAGTCTGAGAGTTATGATGGGTGTGAGGGATTGGGGGAGGGATTGCGGTTGTCAGTTCCCTTATACTGGAGATGGTGTCTGTGAGAGTTTGTGGTTTGGAGTACAATCTATTTTTGAGAGCCTCTATTGTGTTGTCGTCAGGGGTTGTGCTATTGCGGGGAGGGTGGGGGGGTGTCTGATGTGAATAGAGGAGTGGAAGTTTCGATTGTGCTTCTAGTCTATCTTTGAGATAGTTACCTATATCGTTTTAGAAGGAATTGGCCCGGATGCTTATTGAGTCAGGTATGCAAATAATTGGCATTGAAACTTTACAAGTGATCTATATTGGTTCGTTCCACATTGTGAAGATGTATTTACACCACTTTTCATTTCATAATGTATAATGTATTTATGGATTTGTATTAATAATAAAATTGTCGGCATGAGCATGCTGCCACCATATTTGTCAAGAAACACTTCGACCTTCTCCTTGTTTCGCTAGAGATCCCAACAACCTTGCTTGTTTCTCATGTTAAGAAAAACAATGTTGCTTTATAAAGATGTTAAATTTAAACAATATCGTATCTCTGAGATGAAATGAGTGAATCCTTAACTTTCAAAACATATTTGACTCGATACTGCAATAAAAACAAAAACTCATATGAAATATGTATTTACTTATTATAGCTTAACATGTACTTGATAGTTCAGTAGTAGGCATGTTTGATCTATTTTTTTGGTTTTGGGTGATTGCCTTGATAACAACCACTTTTGTTTCAATTTTTTTAGGTTTGTGTTTCCCTTCATCATGATATTAACTCTTTGACCAATCAACTTTAAACTGATGAGAGCCAATTTAGGCAAACGAATTTCCACTTTGCCAGTTATGAAGCATATTGAATTTTATCATTTCAAATTTCTTTTTTGGTTCATTATGTGAACCAATTTTCATAGATGATCATTTCAACATAAAAATTTAAAAATTTTAGATGTTTGATAGAGTTAGAAATTGCTAAAACAAATTTGTTCAATAATCGACCGATTTTCAAGTCAACACATACCATCCCGATTAACAAAAATACCGAAGTAGTGAAAAAGTCTTGTAAATTATTTGCATGTTGTTGGAGCACAGTCTCATTGCTCGTAAACATTTAACCGATAACTTCTCTTGCTTAACTTTGTCAAAGTTTCGTGAGACCTCTTCAATCCACCATTAACACATGTCGATAGTGATTCGAAAAGGATCTCGGTTGATTGCATTAGTTAGATTTTCTTTGCACTTCAAGTTCCTCATAACAAACACGAGACTTAACGTGCTCAAAGACTTATTTTGGTGCATTTAAGATAGGAGAGTACAAAGAAAGGTAAGGTAAAATGTGATAAAGTTTTTAATTACTCTTTGCACCTCTCTGCTTTTATGAAATGTCTTCGGTTAGTCTAAGGCTTGTTTAAGTTTGTTCTTTATGAAATTTAGATACGTGTCGAAATTGCACGTCCCTACCTTAATTTCAATAGTTATCAAATATTTTATTCATATTCTAATTGTCCTATCACCTCGAGGTGCTTATCCAAAATGGTGAGTGAAATGAAGGTTGAATTATGAATAACTAACATATTCCGCATTGAAAATAAATACCAAAGTTCATCATTCCCTACGCCATTTTTTGTCGTTGTCTAGAGGATCGAACCAGGTGTGCACAAAAATGGTGGCGTGCACGAGAGTCCTTTTAGTTGTGTCACTCATGATGTGGCTTAGTATGTCGTAGATGTGTGAAGAGCGGAGTATGACTCTGGTCGTGTGAGTCAATCATACTTCTCATAACTCCCTAAGACAAAACAGAGCGTTATGAGATTACCTTCACCTAAGGATTTGTTACCAGCCTTACTATCAACTCATATGTGACGATTTTTACATACTATGTTAGAGATGGACTAGCCTTGGGCATTGCTTTAATCGTTGCCACATAAGGGAAATGCTTGGTAATATGTCCGAACTACTAACTCGGTTGCAACCCATCACTTAGGGCGCTGAAGTCCTAAGTCACACCGACTCTATTTTGGGACTCAACTAGCTCCTAGTCGGTGCGAACCTTAAACTCTAAAACTTGCGTTGACTTGCCCAACCTTAAATATAAGAAGAAGGTATAAATGATCCGTATATAACCAACCAACCCCTTAATAGGTGAGCGATCCCCTTAACGTAAGTTGGGAAGCAACCGTATGTATTTAAGAGTTGGGCCTAAGCCACACGCCTATCCTACGAAGGGATCTAGTTAGACCAGCATCAAGTAAATAAGTAACAATATGCAGTGTCATTTCATTTGACAAAAAAAGAAGAAAAAAACACAAGAAGGCACATAGGCTCTTAGCCTAACAATCATAAATGAAAAGTGACAGACTCTTAACCTATATCAGCATAAAAGTGGAAGGTTGTTTGCCTTTCATTTCAAACCAAAATTGAAGTCTTTGAAACAAGCAAGCGAAAAATAAGATCTCAATTGAGATGTCTAGTTCGAAGCCCTTATGGGTCAATGTCCATAACAACAAATACAAGTCCTTTCCAATAAGCAGAGCACAATGAAAACTTACTGGTCTGTGGACATGACAAAAAAACATCGCACAATGAACAGATAGTCAGCCCTTTGCTCACCTTGATCCACAATCCCCTGAAACCTCTCATAGTCAAGCAGTCATTTTCCTTTCGGTCAATCCTCGATCCGACCTAGTTATTCAAAAACCTTTTAGACTGATATAGACCTTTTACTCGAAAAGAGAAAGGTCATTTCCCGAAAGGTTTACTATAGGGAACGAGTATCAGAGAGTAGGTGAGGATTGAGTCGGCAACCGCAAACAAAATACCCTCTCATATGGACTCAATCGGAGTCCTTTTGGAGTCTCTTTATGGAGATGACATGTTATACACACATAGGCCTATGCGATCCCCCCCCCCCTTTACTATTTGCACGTCCCTTTGTGGAGTTCACCTGACCTCCAAATCTACTGGAGATGAAAAATCCCGACAACAGTTCCCATAGGAAAGTGACCTCTCGGAATGTATACCAACCCAAATACAAGAATAAATTCTCATAGGTTAAACTACCGTTACCCCTGATAACCTAAAGTTGGATTCTCGAAGAGTTAGGGCCGCAGAAAACGGTAGAGCGGCGACCAACAGGTGCAAGCGGGTCCAGTTCCTCAATTTTAAAGCGCAAACTTTGACGATATTTCACGCTCGAACGAGTTTACGAAAAAATATAAAAATTTAAGATTTTATAGATTAGATTGTGATTTTTTCAATAAAAATACCAGAAAAAAATTACAAAAATTGGACCGTGAAATAAATGTCGCGCCGATTCCTCACATTTTCTAATTTTGCCGATCTTCCACGCATGGGCCAAAAGTACCTAAACTTGAGCGATTTTTCATAGCCCTCTTCAACTTGTGCTACCGGTCCCCCCGACTTTAGGACGGCGGGGGTAATGGTGGTTTAAGCAATTTGAAAGTTGGCTAAGTTCCATGTCTAGTATAAATCTGAGTAGTGCTTCCTTTGGGAAATCGAGCTCCTCAAGCCTATGCTAGGCCAAAAACAAGAAAGCCAACTCTCGGCCTGAACTTGTAATATCAACACGTGACTTGTGTCTATACATCTAAGCTATGACAAAATCTTATAGCACTCCCAAGACAGAGCAGGGAAAAGTAGTTCCCTCCTTTTGATACCTTAATTATATTAGTGGCATGAGCAGCATGGAGAGACGGTTAACGGGGGCCCAAATATTCGCCGTTTTCGTTGGCAATTGTGGTGCGAATTTCATCAAAATTTTTAAAAACAAACGATATGAGACCATAGTGCAAACATCAAAAAAGGAAATAGGCCAAAAATAATGAAAAAAAAAAAAAAAAAACACTATGAAACCCTAACACAAAGACACTGTTCGAGTCAAAATGAAGCGTCCAACGAATTAAAAAAAATGCCAACTTTTTCATTATTGATCCAAACATGTCAAAATTGCACACATGACGTACCCTAAAGCACATATATATCACACAAAACGAAAAACAAGAAAAAAAGTAAAAAATCAGCACAATACGACAGTTTCAATGCAATTCGGTGCAAAATTCGTCGAAAATAACACCCTTGGTTAACCCATATACATCCCAACCTTGTCCTAGACTACACCTACCTTTACCTTAATATTTACCTACACCTTATCTCCCCTTTACCTTGACCTTATCCTTTATTTTAGTTTGGATTTAAGTTCGGATCTGAGTGGTGGGTTGCCCTTTCACATGAGAGTTTCCATGACAAAGCCCCACTACATCCCAACCTTGTCCTAGACTATACCTCCCCCTACCCTTTACTTTAGTCTGGACCCGAGTTACCATTTGATTATGGGTTGCCCTTCCACTTAGGAGTTCCAACGACACCCCACCACTACATCCTAACGTTGTCCTATACTATATATACCTTTACCTTAACCTTTACCTACACCTTGACCGAGTAACTTTATCTTTTACTTTAGTTTGGGCCTGAGTTGGGATACCTTGACCCCTTTACCTTAACATTATCCTTCACTTGAGATGGGATCTGAGTGGTGGATTGCCCTTCCAAGTGGGAATTCCTATGGCAATCCCTCACTACATCCCAACCTCGTGCTAAACTATACCTCCCTCTACCTAAACCTTTACCTACACCTTAACCCCTTAACCCCTTAACGTCAACTTTATCTTTTACTTTAGTTTGGACTCGGGTTGGAATCTAAGCGGTGGGTTGCCCTTCCACGTAAGAGTTCTCACGATAATCCCCCACTACATTCCAACGTTGTCCTAAACTATACCTACCTTTACCTTAACCTTTACTACCCCTTGACCATTTTTTCTTATCTTATATTTTACTTTAGTTTGGACCTGAGTTAGGATCTGAGTGGTGCATTGCCCTTTCGTATGACAATTCCCACGACGATCACTCACTATATCCCAACATTGTCATAAACTAAATCTCCCTTTACCTTAACCTTTGCCTACATCGTGACCCCTTTACCTTAAACCACCACTACCTCCGATTTTGTTTTTGTTGAACCTGAAT
>BFEA01000410.1:984378-1005002 GCA_003427395.1 Chara braunii
GTCAGGTTGTGCCCTCAGTGAGGGCGTCTGTCCGATGAAGAAGAACCGGAAAAAGAGAAAAAAAACATCCTTTTATGTTGTGATCGAAGTCCTATACCGAATACTACAGTCCTAATGTGAATATCATGTGAATGAGCCAGTTTGTTGCCCCATGTGGAATCCGCCTTGCCTCACTGACAGGCACCAGAAGGACACGAAAATAAGAACAAAAAAAACAAAAACAATACCATCCACGTTCCACATATACTGCCCATATATATTATATGAGGTGTCAGTGAGACCTTGCCCTTAGTCAGGGCGTCTGTCTGATGAAGAAGAAATTAAGAAAAGAAAAAACATCCCCTATGTTGTGATCGCGGTCCGATATAGGAGTCTACAGTACTAGTGTAAGTTTGAGGTGAGTGAGGCAATTTGTTGCCCCGTGTGGAATCCACCCTGCCTCGCTGGCAGGGCAACACAAGCAATCGAACATAAAAACTTGAAAGGGCAATAACAACACCAATCATGTTCCAGACATAGTGGCTCGATATATTCCTCAAAACACTGGTGCGAGTTCCACGTTCGTGAGGACTTTTCTCGATATCGTAGTGAACACCTAGGTGCTAAAAAATGAAGAAGAGCGTCGTAAGCCACAAAATGTTTCAGGGAGTAAAAAATTGGTATAGGCCCGGAGATTCCCCGAATGGGGTAACCCATTGTATTGTCGCCGAATCCATAGGCGGGTAAGAGAGAACTTGGTGAACTGAAACATCTTTTTGGCTTTGCAAACTTGTTATCCTATTGAGATTCGATCTATGGACTGAATGGCCTTACTAACTCTTTGCATGGTATTGTCGATGATTTTTAAGACTGGTTGTTTCGATTTAACCTCGATCTGTCAACCTATTATAGAATCTATGGTTTTATTTCTGATACTTCCATACGTGGTTACTTTAGATGATGTTGGGCTGAATTCAACAATACTTACTATTATAAAGTGTTTTGAGTTTTGAAAAGAGATGCGGTGAGTAAGATCTTCCTTGTGCTACATGAGACAAATAGCATTGCGTTGCCCTGACACTTAAGCGGCCTCAAACCCCCGATGAGTGCTGGTGGCGACCAACTGAAACCGGTAGAATCACTATGCCACACTGACTATATCCGTTCAATAGTACATTCTTCCACGATGCTATCTTCTTAGTGGTGCAAACATATTCGAGAGACTTTTTTATTCAATCTCGTGTGTTTTTTGCTCTCTATATACATCTTTCCATCTTCTTCTTTCTCCTCTCCCCCCAACCCTAACCTTTTCTTCTCCCTCCTCCTATTCTTCCTCTCTCTTCTTGTCTTTCTCATGCTTTTCATGCTTGATTGGTAAAAATCATTATTATGTCGGTTGACTGGTCACTACTACTATAATGTGTTCAAAGGTCTTTTGTGCCTGCTCGATGATGTTAGCCATCTGACACTTTATCACACAAAGTAAACGATGTAGAAATTGCATTATGACCTAGTGACTTCGTTTTCTCTCTTGTTGTCGCTTCACCTATGATGGTCTATCGTTTGGCTCCGTCAGAGAGTCGACAAAGGAGGAAGAAGAATGTTTAACGCGTGAAAAAAATGAGAATTGAAGCGGTAGAGGGAGAAAAAAAACGGGAAGAGTTACATGCACAAATATCAGAGGCGTTGAATAATATGTTGGATCTTGTTTGTGAGAAGTTGGTTGGTAAGACAAATAAAGAGAGTGATGATGTTGAGAGCTTGAAAACCGGACTTAAAGAACTATGACGCTCGCACACAAATTCCGTTGGTATCAAGGCAACGAAACAGAAGACATAACGAAAAGATTGTAGAATAGTGAAAAAGGCATGAAGGAACAACTACTAACCAACATGACGACTGTGGAAAAAATAACCGTTTCGCTTGATGAAGAGTTTGCAGCAGTACAAAAGACCCACAATGAGACTATGGTGGAAGTGGGAACATGGCGATAGGAGGCTCATTCACCCAAGTAATAAATGAGGGTGTGCCGCCTGCAAAAATCTTTCGACATTATCTACGCAACGAAGAGTACCACCACGTGTCATGCAGGTACTTTCACCTTGCTATGTGAGGATGATGAGTGAGCAGTGTCGCAACCTTATGGAGCGCCACTCAATGAAGGCTCACACTGTTAAGGAGATTGGGTTGAAACAACTCAATAGGAGGAAGGAAGCAAACCAAGACATCGAAAGGTTGAAACATGCGTTAGCCCGAACGAAAAAGGAGAAGAAGCAACGCACTCCGCTTCCACACTTTTTATCTTGACTTGAGGAAGTCGCACACGGTTGACATCATGATTGTGCTATGTCGAAAGCAAGGGGGAACTTTCTCTACCCTGGAGGCAACGAAGGAGGCCATTGTTATTTGACGAGTTGATGCAACCATTGGTGGTACTTGTGATGCAGCAAAGTCTAATAGGGCTACGATCGAGGTAATCTATGAGGATGTGGGGAGGTTGGGTTTGATGGTAAGGGCGATGAGTTCGATTCCTGTTCTTCGTAGGATATTTTTCGAATCCGACTTACCTATGGCGAATAGCTCAACAATACAGTAGGATCAATCTTCGCAGACCTCTTTCGTTGTAAGTATTTACGCTCTTATGTTATTCTGCCTGACTATGATTGGTCTAATTGCTGCTGGTCAAGTTTCATGGGCCACAAAACTGTGTGGGTATGTTGTTGATTTTTTTTCTAATGGTTTTGATCTGGACAAGTATGAAGGACCTCTTGTTTACGTCCTTGCATCTCCGAGGCACAAACATCTATATGTTGGCGGTACTGCTCATGATCTACATGCAAAATTGAGGGACATTGTATACAGGGTAGGGGATCTTGCATGAGCGGGTAAAATCTGTTGTAATGAGAAACTCTATAGATGGTTATGTCAGAGCGGTGTGTATGGTTATGCAACAATTCCTATTTGTGTGTGCTCATCGGATGATGTATTGAACAATGAGCATTTCTTCGTCCATACCTTATTTTCCTCCCAACTCACATGACGAAATCTCTCGACGTTAACGTTGTTGTCTTGGGAAGATATAACGATCGAAAGTTGCGGGGAAAAAGGTTAACCGACATGATGTTGCCTCATCCACGAGGCGACTGATTCAGACTTTTCATTCCCTTGTTGGTGTGACTTATATAGGATCTTGGATTATTATTGGGAACATATTCTTACGAGCTGATCTCTTGTATGTCGGGGTAAAGTGTCGACTAATCGATAAAAAAATATTAAACCACCAGTACTTGGCCCAGCTATCGGTCGCGGCGCTTCCCCGTTAACGCGCCATGCCTGTCGGGCTTCGGGGTACCGGACCACAATGGTTGGAAGCGCCGACCAAAATAAAATTGAAACGACGCCCCAGTGGTTCGCCGAAACTTGGCGCGCAGGGGGTCAGCCGGTTCGACATCGATAACTGAACCAAGTACTGGTGGTTTAAGAGTTTGTATGGTTCCTCAATTGTATCCTCCCAATTTCGATTTGATCAATTATGTACCCGTAGAGGATGGTTGGTCAATGTTGTTGTTCTTCTTTCTTAGTTCATTGCTTGCGTTCTCAAATGATGCTTACGAACTCTTTCTGGGATATAAAATAACCCTTCTTCTCGATCCTCATTGTACAAATGGAGTCTCGAATCCTTGACTTTTTTTTTATGTGATTTATATATTTTGGGAGACAATGACTTACTCTTGTTTACAATGTATTATTTCTTTAGTTATCCGCTCGGAGTATGATATCCAACTACTGGAAAGATAGGCTATGAAAATTACTTATAACACTACTCTGAACCGTAAAAGGAAGAGCTAGTTGGTCATGCTTTATCAAGCGCCCGCTTACAAGGGCTGAAGAGGCTCCCCTTCCTTTTTTCTTTTTCCCATCACCCCTGCACAGTCAATCCCCTAGGACGCAGGGCAATCAATGCTGGCAGGCTTTTAACTTCCTAAGATATTTTCATACATCGTACATGGGAGGTTGGACCCGTTTTTCAGCAGGTGTGGCTCCCCACTAATAGATGGAGCCTCCCTCACGATACTAGGGGTGTCTGCTCATATCAGCACCCATAGTAGTCTGAAGGGAGTTTTTTTTTTAAATAGGCGGATGTAACTGAGAGGGGGTTTAGGGATTGTCTAGGTAATTCTGTATGGGTTTTGCAAATTGCAACTGGAGTCAATGGGATGATGTAACCTCGCCTATAAATAGGCGGACCGTTAATCCCCTCTGAAGAGGGCAATCAACGTTCAAGTTCTTCCGCATGATATGACTGTTTGACATGAGTTCCTCCAGTGGTGTAAGTGGGACGCTGGACCCGGTTTCCAATAGGTGTCGCTCCCCACCAATAGATTGGAGCCATCTATCACTAGCCCCCCAGAACAGAAGGGACCTTTTGTTCTTTAAAAAAAAAAAAGACAAAGGAAGTTAACAGCAATGCCTCGCAAATTTTAGAGAGCACGAACAAGGATAGCGGAAGGATTCCTTACGTCCCTTTCAATCTACATTGTCGTAGTTTTACTCTGTGAGGCCTCAATAGACTGCAGTGGGCGCATCGCACTGCGAAGAAGGCACACACAATTGTCAAATTCATTACAAACTACCGCAGTTCCCACAACTTAATGATGTCTGGGGACAACTTGTTATCTTTTCTTTACCGCATGGAGTTATGGTTCAGATCTGTCTATAGTATCCCAAAGAGGTTGTGATGGTATACTGCAAAGCTCAACAACGTCTTATTTATTTGACATATTGATTGTACAAATGAGCAGTTAATACGGTGACTCAAACGGTCGTCCCAAAAAAAAGAAATAAAATAGACATAAGGTAATATCGTATATCAAAACGACTTCTGGCATCATAAAAAACTTTTAAACAAAAAGGGTAGAGGTTAAAACTTCAATCTGATTTGTACAGACTTACTAAAGTGCCCTCCGAACTGTGCGAAATAGTTGCCCATTACACGGCTCACTAACTCTACTTGCTTTTTCTCTTACCTATTTGGCGGGGTTTCACTGGATCAAGTGACCAGTTTCTCCCGTGGACTTTCAGACAACCTCAGGACACGAAGTGTGCGAAGCCGAAGGCCTGACTTTAGTGAGTCCACACAAAAAGAGACATAACGTGAATCTTGAGAGAGAGAGAGAGAGAGAGAGAGAGAGAGAGAGTTATTGGGCCATGGTGGATGAAAATGAAGAAGGTGATCAAAGTCATAGAACCCCTGTACATCATTCTTTTGAGGAGACTGGAAAACGAAGGCACTGCGCAGTGCTCCCATGAACCTCACGCAGAGGGAGGAGATGCTAAGAAGAAACTTGCCATTCATCGTTCTTATAGCACAATATAGGAAGCACGCCATTGAAAAAGAGAAGAAAAAGAAAGAAAAAAAAAGTACACCATGGATACAGTCAGAGTGTTAAACCACCAGTACACGGACCTAGCCTTGCAGTCCGAAACTTGTCGCCACAAAAAAACGAGGCCGGAACGTCAAACGTCGCGCTCCTCGTTGATAAATCAGATCGGCGGTCGCGGTTTCGTTCCGCGCCTCCAAAATTTGAGGTGTCAGGCCCGCGGCCCAGGTGCCCATGTACTGGTGCTTTAAAAGATGATGCGCCAACCTGTGCATGTTGACGGCTTTCTTCTTGACCCCAACGGGAGAGATGCTCAGTGGCTAAATGGCAAAGACAATCTGCCTATGCAGAGCGCAATGGTCTTCGTCTTGAGACAGGTGAGAGAGATTTGAAAAGAGAAGGGAGCATGAGAGTTTCCGGGGTGGGCTGTATGAGTTTTGTAAGAGTCCGAGCATGACGGTAGGAGGAAGGATGATAAGACATAGGATGAATGGGCTGAGGCTAACTGCTGGCAGCGAACACCTGGAGAATGACGGGCACGTATGGTGGTGATGTGGGTGAGGTACAAGCCATCGCAATTAAAGTTATGGGTATATGGAGCACCACGAGTACAATGGCATGGAACTGACATCCATAGCCTCTGTCCATACACAGAGGAGGAACAACTTGGTGTTCCAAACATTGCAGAGCTTATCTACATCCACTGGAACATACAATATGCAGCTACTGTGTATTTACAATGAGTAAAGACGATCTTAAAGCCAAAAACCCACAGAAGTGTCTCGGGCTGCAAATGGTTTAACCATCAGTAGTTTATGGACCTATCCATTGCTCGATTCACGACCAGTTATGCATGGACCTTACCCAGGGTCCTTATCTTCATGCAGATCTTCCTTGAGGACAACGTGCTGGAAGAACAATATGATTGAATGTCCAATAACGGATGGATGGTCGGAATCGGTGTGTATATAAGAGACGCATTTGCAAAACACTCCCTCACACACAGCCAAAGCCAAATGTATTTGGCCATTTACAGCCTTTGTAGCGCCGGCCAAAGATAGAGCCTCGACAGGTGTGGCAATCTGGCTCCCACCTTCCTCAAGACTTAAACCACTGGGTGTGGAGTATGATAAACAACAGGGGAGATGGTGGTGCCTTAAATTAGCATTTGAAGACGAGCAGTTTTATTTGGTCAATATCTATGTACCTAATGACCTTTCAAGCAGGGTGGATTTGTGGCTCACCCTGCACCAACACTTGCCAGACGATGCCCCATCAATCTTAGCAGGGGACTTCAACACGACCCTCGACCCGACAGTCGATCAAAAGTCCACATCGCAGAGGCAACATTCGTAGCCCCCTTCGATACCAGTCTTGGGTCCAGACATCCTCATGCTTACACAGTTGATGGCTGACCATGAACTGGAGGATGCATATAGACTACTGCATCCCACTCAACGTGCGTATACATGTCTCTCTTCCAAAGGAGATCAAGGCTGCCAACTCACGTATTGATCTTACACTAGTATCAAAGGACGTCGTGGGGATTGTCGCAACAACTAAAATAACAACTATTAATCCATTTAAATCCTTTGACCATAGAATGATCACACTCGGACTCTCATTCTACACTCATATCCAAAGAGGGCCTGGGTTTTTCAAATTTAACCTAGGCTACCAGAGTGGCCCGGGGTCACTTGCCCGACCGGGCCAAAAAAATAAAAATTATTTTATATATATATATATATATATTTAAATTTGGTGAAGAATTTCGATGTAACCCTGAGGCAAAAGTTGTTCAGTTTATTTTTCTGCATAACATAGTTTTTTTTTTTTTTTTTGAAAGGTTTTTTTTTTTTTTTTTTTTTTTTTTTGCTGGGANTTTTTTTTTGCTGGGACCTTCCTTGGTCCTTGCACGGGCTGGCCACCCGGGACCCGGGCGGCCCGGCTGGTAGCCTAGAATTTAACACATCCCTGCTCCCCCTGTCTAGATTCAAGGATCTGGTAAATACCTTTTGGTCATACTGGCAAACTCAAAAACCTGAATCCGGTGACAAGGTGGATTGGTTCAATAATGGTATCGCACAGTTAAGGGAGAGAACAAAAAAATTATCCATTCAACACTCAAGAGATCGTAAAACCATTATTGAAAAACTGATGCGGGATCTGGAGGAATGGGATGAACAATTCATGGACGACCCGTTGCACCGCCCGTCCTTCAATGAGCTACAACAGGCCCATGACCACTTCCAGACATATATTGAACATCAGTCGCAGACATGGAGGATACAGGCTAGAATTAAATGCGCTCACACTGAAGGGACAATGTCTAAAGTTTTTTTCAGCAAGACACGGCTAGAGTAAGAGTCAATACTGTCTCCAGACTCAAACACCCGCTGGATGACTCAACCCCGGTAGCAGCTAATGCTTACACCATTGCAGATTATGCCTCCAAATATTACCAAAACTTGTTCACCTCTCAAACACCCAACAAACACCCTGATCAGGTACGACAGGCTAGGGAAAAGCTGCTGGAAATAGTGCTTTCAGGGCTGACCTGCACACAAAAAATAAAATTGGACAGACCCCTTATTCAGCAGGAGATTTGGGAGGCACTGCAGGATATGGAAGATGAGAAGACCCCAGAGATTAACTTATTTCCCAAGGAAACCTGTTTAAGGATGACCTTATGGAATATATCATCGCGATCCAAAAGGAGGGTTTTTTTGGGGGGTATGATTGGCCAACGGATCACCACACTGCTTTATAAGAAAGGGGACAAGGAGGACATCAAGAATTACAGACCTATTACACTTCTTCCTGTGCCCTACAAAATGGTGGCGAAAGCACTGACTAAACGTCCGCTGCCACATATGAACGTTCTCATCCATCCGGACCAGACAGGGTTCATGCCTAACCGCAATATTCAAGATAACATTTTGCTGGTCAAGAAAACCATTAGGTATGCCCGTCAACGTAAGATCCCAGCGGCCATCATGTTCATTGACTTTGAAAAAGCATACGATCATGTCGACTGAGACTTCCTAGATATGTGTTTGGTCAAGATGAATTTTGGCCCGGTGTTCTACCACTGGATGCAGCTCTTGCATAGGTCGACCACAACTAATATCATGCTTAATGGTCACCTTTCTCCCCCAATTCGCCTCCAAAAATCGGTGCGTCCGGATGACCCTATAACGCCCCTACTCTTCGTCATAGTCATGGAGGCCCTTGCCTTAATGATCAGAGTTCACCCCGACATCAGTAAGGTGCCCATCTCAAACATCCCTGACCACCTCATTCTAACGACATCGCTGTTTGCAGACAACCTATCCGAGCAGATGCAGATAGCATAAGCGCTCTCACCCAAGTTATACACCTTTTTTCATTGGCGGCCGATATGAAGGTCAATTGGGGTTCTAAAACTAAGGGATGGTGGCTCCACCCTCAAGGCGAACCCCCGCCAATACAGCCGGCAGTAGCCTGGGCAAGCAAGGAAGAGGCAATCAAAATTCTTGGGTTGAGATTGACAGCAATTGGTGCCCCACCTGATCATGGGGACACACTTGTGAATATGGCAATAGACAGACTGGCTAAATGGGCAGGATTACAGACATCACTTGTCAGGAGAGCGTTAGCAATCAATAACGCCATTTTAGCAGCAATTTGGTATAAACTCGCAGTCTAGCCCTTGAAGCCACAACAGTACGTGAAACTGAGGAAAACACTCTCGACATACTTGTGGAAAAACACTGCCAAAGGACAGGGGTGTGTACAGTGTGCGAGCTGGGATGTCCTCACGCAACCAAGAAATAACGGGGGGCTTGGGATATTGGACCCGGAAAGGGGGAGTGATGCGCTGATTTTTAAAGTCCTGGTAAGGCTGCTTATGGGTAATGACATCCCATGGGGCTAACTGGCCTGTTTACAGATAGCCGCCCTGACCCCGGAGTCAACAGCGGACACCGGCCTGCACCCGTTTAGATGGCTAACCAACAAACATTGGTCAATACCCTCCCCCTCGCAGCGCAACCGTGTCAGCAGTCATCAACAAGCTGTTAGAATGGACCTCCACTTGTATCCCTTGTGGCCAAATCTGATGAAGTTGTGGAGGAGGTGTGGCCCGCACCAAAATCGGTCCCCCAATAGATGACAAGACATATGGAGGCAGCCGCTGTTCGGCAACCCCTATGTTTTGGATGACAAAGGCATGCCTTTTGGCCTTACAACGAACTCACCCTGGCTTAACTGGGCAAAAAAAGGGATGACACAGTTGGAGACCTCTGGGACCCGTTGACAGGGGACTGTGCCAGAGCGGAAGTATTGCAGCGCAGGCTAAAACATGTTAAAAAGATAGGAGAAAAGTTGTGCGTGCTAAGGAAGGCCCTTCTCCTAGCCTGGAGACTTGCCCTCAAAGTTGGCCCTGTGGTGCAGCAGGGGGGCTGGGTAATTAAATTTGTGGACCTTCCCCTGCTGCTTACCATATATAAGGTCTGTCATAATGAGGAAGGGAGATGCAAGCTTGAAGCGTACGAGTCCCTGTTGCCGGGTGCCAGATTTACCTAACTGTCCCGGAATGAAAGCTTGGATGACCAGGAAAATGGGGTGGGACTGATGCACGTGAGAGTGGTGGGGTATGAACAGGAAGGCTTCTTCTCTTATGAACCTACGATCCCGGTTGCCAGATTGCCTTTTGACCCAGGGGAATGGCATTGGCCTGGAGCCAAACGTATGCATATCTGGAATTACACTGTCAAAGGGGGTTACAGAGCCTCGCGCCCCAGCCTGCCAATTGATCACACGGTATCTCATAGATGGACACGGGATTCCCCCCTGGACTTGCAGGCGGTAGAAAATCTGCCCTGGGCTAAGTACTCGAAAATCATGCCTACGAACCCTAGGGCCCTACAATGGCAGATACATCACCGATGTTTGCCCACCCCAGATTGGCTTGTCTCGCGTACGGACCTTGAGCAGAAAGGGCTGCTGTCTCCCATCTGTGCATACTGTGGTAGCTCGACACCGCCAGCCAGGGCAACATTTGAACATTTTGCTTGTTAGCCTGCCCAATTGTGACTCAATTGTCGCAGTGGTGGGACGCGGCCTTCTACTTCCTCACGGGGCTGCACATTCCGTGGGATCTCGACCTTTTGCTGCTCGACAAGAACCACCATCTCATGGCTCAATGACCTCCATTTACCTCTAACCTCTTCTCATACACGAGGCTGCAACTTCTCATGCTAGCATGGCGAATGAGATGTTCCTTTGAAAGGAGGGACCATCAATTCGGGCTGCAGCAAGTCCGACAGGCAATTGAAGAGGAGATCAGGTCCTGCACACGGGATGCATGGAAATCCTTCATAAGAGATTATAGGGAGGAGAAAGACCCTAAAGCCAAACAAGCCATCCACGACACCTTCCTCCAATTATGGCAGGATCCAAACCGAAAATACTATGAACTTGACGCTGGCCTTAACATTCACTGAAAACAGTGGAGGGCAACAGAGTTGGCATGGCAAAGAAGGCCATACCACTGCTTTAAAGTCCCCTACCTGCAGACCAATTTTGTCCTCATTACACACTACCCACCTGGCCCCTAGCCGCCCTCACCTTCTCCAGGTTCCCCCTTGCTTATACCATGTGCATACACCCTCCCTCCCCCTTTGTTGTTACCCTCACTCCATTCACCGCCCACTGGCCCCCGCATCTACCCCCCCCATATTCCCTCCAAACGGCGGCAGGGAGAGTCTAGGCGAGGAGGAATATGAGTGCGCACGAGATGGCGACACTGCAAGGACACTCTGCAGGATAAATCCCCAAACAGGAGAGGACTCTTAGGAGAATGGATTGCTGAGAGGGCCAGCGCAGAGGGTGCTGCCCCTGAACACGACAGATGATGAGACGAAGCAAGCTGAGAGCGACATGACGTGACAAGACCAAGGGAGGGGACAACAAAAGGACAGGCTCCGTCATAAGAACATCAGGCGCCCCCCCCCAGAATGGCACCCACAACGCCCAAGCACTGTCTTTTCCCTCCAAGCATTTGGAGAATAAAGTCTTCCAGGGTGGTGAGGGTTGGGGTTGATATCGACAGCCTCGGTGTTGCTATCTGATTATTCCAAAGCAGGGTCATTGCGAATACCTACCTGTCAAAAGGTTACAAAACCAGCTAACATATGACATAACTATGGGTGCTGCATGTAACTCATGTAACTCATCTATTAATCACAAAACCAGCTAACATAGGACATAACTTTGGGTGCTGCATATAACTCAAGTGACTCTTCTATCTCTGGCTCTGGTATATGATGTCAAGGGACGCTGGACCCGGTTTCCACCAGGTGCAGCTCCCCCCCAATGGAACGGAGCCATCCAAGTGCGAAACGTAGAGGGAGTGTCTGCTCTTATCAGCACCCCCTCTACGGCCCGCTGCCGATGTTTAAACAAAAAAAAAAGAGAAGGATGACTGCTTCATCGATTTATAGGGTCCCTTCTCAGAGCCTGTTCGAAAGCCTCCCGAAATGATGGATCACTCTTGACAGGGCCTGAGGCGGACAGCGAGATAGGAGGTTGTTGAAGACACCAAAAGGGAGGATTGCAAAGAATCTTGAGGAGAAAGAGGCAGACTTGACTGCTGAAAACGAACTATATTAAAAGGAGTCAAACAGAGACAAGGATGATGAAGACAATGACTCTGATTTCGACCTTGGAGAGAGAGCCAGCAATCCCAGTCACAATGCACATTGCCAGGGGAACAGCTCGACAATGCGTCAGGGCCGGAGTGGCCACTACAGTGACGGCCAGCACAGTGGAGAAAGCTAGGCCATATCCACCAGCGAAAGATCTGAAGTGACGGCCAGCACTGGGGGAGAAAGCTTTTGCCATACCCATCGGAGAAGACAGTTGTGGAGTACCCACCCGCAGACAGATACTGATGTCGAGCTTTTGCTGCAGCCTAGGGGTGATGCAGATGAGGAGGAGAGCAACTGTGCTAAGGCATTGGCTGACCGGGACAGCGACCTTGTTCGCATGCGTACGATGGAGAAGGAACCCCGCCTTGCAGCTATCCCAACTCGGAGGGGGATGCAGAGACACAACAAAAGAGGTGAGGGAGCATCGGCTGGGGAGAGATCGAGCAATTGGCGGTGTAGAGGAGAAGAGGAGGTGGAGGTACGCATGGTGCAGCAAGAAGAAGTACTTACTTGGGGAGAAGCAAGAAGAGGTGGAAGAGATGCTGCAGCAGGAGCAGCAGAGTGAGCTGGTTGACATGCAGCACGAAGGATCATTGACCTGAAGTGGAGGCCGCGGACACGGGCAGGCCACACCCCACAGAGACCCCAAACGGAAGACCACAATTCCTTACCATGAATCAGGTTGTCCAGCATGACCGCCTCTATGTCGGCAGGGTATGGCGGAAGAGGAAGAGTTTACAGGGGGCATTGTAGCAGCGCCTAAACATGGTCGTAGCAGGCCTCCCAAGCACAAGACCACATCAGCTCAGAAAAAAAATGCCATCGTAGCAGGCCTCGTAAAGTCTGGCAAAGAGAGGATGACCTAGATTCAGATGACAATTGCAAACAGTCGTACGATGATGAGAACGGTGCTGATGTATGCCAAAGAGAACATTGTGAGCGTGTGGGTGTTGAAAACTGTCATCACAACAACCCCTCCTCCACACAGATGAGAAGGTCCAAAACAGCTTGACCTTATGACAGGTGGCCCGCTAGGAGGGGGTGCTCTTACCACCTCTTCTAGCATGGAGACTTGTTTTTTCCCATTAAACAAAGAAAAGAAAAGAAAAGAAAGAATCTTCTATGGCAGACACTGAAACCATTGTATTGCATTTTCCTTGTGCAGGTCTTTCTTTGTTTTCCTTTGGCTTTTCCGCGGCTTTTCTTTCATTTCTTCTTGCAGCTCCCCAGTTACTGTCCCTCTCACATATAGGATTGCCATGTTGATGCGGTTGAGCCTGAGCTGCCAGCATTTCCATGTGCCATAGCTGCCCGCTTGCGCACTATGAAAAGGAGTGAGAGTAGAGGGGGTGGTATACTCCTGTTCATTTTTCAGCACACCTGTGTTCTCTTACTGACGCTGTAACAACAGCAGCTGTATGCATTAAGTGGTTTCACACAAGGGGAGGGAGGAAGGAGAAGGAGAAGGAGAAGGCGAAGGGGGAGGGAGAAGTTCTATATGAAGGGGGGAAGGTCTGTGCGTGTGCGTCTTCGTGCATGAGAGAGAGAGAGAGAGAGAGAGAGAGAGAGAGAGAGAGAGAGAGAGAGAGAGAGAGAGAGAGAGATTTGAACTGGATGTTGTGGAGCGCAGAAACGTTCACAATCCATAAGAAAAGAAAGGAAAAATTTGACAGACTTCCTCCCTCCCCTCCAACCAGACTGGCACAGGCATGCCCGGATGGGCGACTGCCCAGCCCTGATTTTAATGGGCTATTTCTTTCCTCCGGTGTCCATTCTTTTGGTGGCCACAAAGGAGAGGGTTGATCCCACCCTTCCGGTGATAGACTCCCCAGAAGCTTAAAGAAGGTTCGAATTCACGGTTTTGACTGGATATCCCTCCCCCCCTCAACAAAACAGGTCCTTATGGGCCTTCGACTGTTCATCCCTTAGGTGACAAAGGTCCCAAATTTGGCACAAACTCCGTTCCCATAACCATAAGCGTCGGCCCTCAGGTGCAAAAGTTGCTTCCAATCTTCAGCAACAGCACCCCAGGAACTCACCCTCCTCACCCTTCGCGTCCCAAATATCATGCCCAGGTAAACTGCGGCCGCCTCGCCGCCGGCCCACATTGGGTACAACAGCTTGAAAAGCACCCACTAAAGTCCACGAACATATTTCGTTCTCTCAGCAGGGTTTCAGGGTTTCAGGGTTTCAGGCTTCTGCAGGCACTTCCAGAAACTGACTGCTGAGCTGGCCAACAGACATTCCTATACCCCTTCCCCTGTCAGAGTACCCAGCCACGGTACAGATTTGGCCAAGTTCATGACCTGTACCTGGATGGTATCCATGTCCATGCCCATTCAAAATCTGAGCACGACATGGCAAGGAGTAAGGGAACCGAACGGGCTATACTGCCCCTTCACAGTGCCCTGTGGTTAACTATGAAACAAGGGATGTACCAACCCAACCCAATTTGTTTCTTGTTTGCCCAAGGGAAAGAAAGTGAAACCAGATGTCTGAACCTTCATGGCACAGATCATTTAGCCTGTGACCATCTGCACATTATACATGCACGTTCCGACACCACTTTTGCTAGGGCTTTCAAGTTTCCACACTCTGCACAGATAGGTCAGTACGCAGCCCCCGCCTCCAAGTATTATTACTTTTCTTTGAAAAAGTCAGAAAAACTAAGGTATTATATTCTTCTCTTAATAATACCTCACACTACCTAACCCCATGTCGACATCTGAAGTCCGGTTGAGACCATCGAAGCGCAGCAAACCATATCTATGCATCGAAGATGGAGTATGCTCAAGGTTATGGGTTGCACCTCTCCCCTCAGGGTTGAGCATATCTCCTCAGGGTTGAACCTTAGGCCCTGGCAACGCGCGGAAGGCAGCCCCCAATTATTATTATTCAAGGAAGTGCCATGCCCCTCCCTGTGATCATGCTGGAGACTGTATTTCCCTCCAGGTACAAAATACAGGGACTCGGTGAACCTACTGCCCCATGTTGTGACCCTTCACATATGGTTTATTTGAGAGGCAAATACGATACGCTGCTCCTATCGGTCAAAATTTCTTCCAGCCACAGTTGGACATGGTTACTGCAGGAATATAGTAAACCCACCGGGCCACAATGACCCTTGCGGCCCTGATGGGGTTTAGTAAACCCACTGCACCATGACCCTTGCTCCTACATTGACCCTGCAGGGGTTTAGTAAGCCCACTGCACCAGAGTCCATCAGACTAACTGCAGGGGGGGTTGACTAAACCCATNAGCCCACTGCACCAGAGTCCATCAGACTAACTGCAGGGGGGGTTGACTAAACCCATGGCAGGGTTTTAGTAAACCCACTGCACCAGACAGAGTCCATGAGGCTAACTGCAGGGGGGGTTTACTAAACCCATGGCAGGGCTTTAGTAAGCCCGCTGCACCAGAATCCATCAGGCAAACTGCAGGGGGGGGTTACTAAACCCATGGCAGGGCTTTAGTAAGCCCGCTGCACCAGAATCCATCAGGCAAACTGCAGGGGGGGGTTACTAAACCCATGGCCTGTCTCTTATACACATCTAGATGTGTATAAGAGACAGGAGTCCATCAGGCTAACTGCAGGGGGGGGTTACTAAACCCATGGCAGGGCTTTAGTAAGCCCGCTGCACCAGAATCCATCAGGCAAACTGCAGGGGGGGTTTACTAAACCCATGGCAGGGCTTTAGTAAGCCCGCTGCACCAGAATCCATCAGGCAAACTGCAGGGGGGGGTTACTAAACCCATGGCAGGGGTTTAGCAAAGCCACTGCACCAGATTGACCCTTTCTCCTATAATGACCCTGCAGGGGTTTAGTAAGCTCACTGCACCAGATTGACCCTTGCCCCATGTTCATTCAGAACGCATAGAGCAAGAGTCCTCTTGGCCTCCCTCTAGGACGCGGCTGCTGCAGGGATTTAGTAAACCTAGCGGGCTACACTGACCCCTGCCACATGCTCCAGCCATTGTGCTGAGAATCATAAACCATGATCATAACACGGCCTCACAAAAATGTCAGGATCTCACTGGCCCGTGGTAGGAAATGTAATATATGAATTGACTTCAAATATGGCAACATGTGTCATTTACAGAGCAGGTTTTCTCCTTCAACCACAACTAAGAGAGATGTACACGGAGGAATTCCAACTCATGAAGATAGAAATGCCACAAATATCATTGAAATATGCGAACTTGTACCCGTATGTATGATTGAATGCTGGAAACAAACATATGTACAGACAGACTGAGGACATCAATTCCAGATTTGAACACCAGCCCCAGAGTCTGTCAGTTGCCTGCACAGAAAAGCAACCAGCTGGCTGCTGACGCTACAACAGAGAGCATACTCTACTCATTCTCCATCCTTTCAATCTTTCCTTTCCTTTTCCCGCATCCAGTTTGCAGCACTATTGTAATCTGTATAACACAAGAGACTTACACACACACACACACACACACACACACACACACACACACACACACACACACACAGAGAGAGAGAGAGAGAGAGAGAGAGAGAGAGAGAGAGAGAGAGAGAGAGAGAGAGAGAGAGAGAGAGAGAGAGAGAGAGAGAGAGAGAGAGAGAGAGAGAGAGAGAGAGAGAGAGAGAGAGAGAGAGACGCTAATAATAAGAGGGAACCAGTACAAGCTTACTGAATACACACACAGAGCTATAGTACAAGGTAGTGTCCAAGGAGCCATTCCGGAGAGAGAGAATGCTCTGATGAAGCAACGAGTTACATAAGATTACCAAAAGAACGGGTGTTCGTCAACAACTTCATCTCACAAAAAGAAAATAGAATAATAGATTGTACACAGTGACAGGTCAAAATATGGGCAGACATATATGATCTACTCACACTGTCTCTTAAGTGCCTCTGCTTCCTCTGTGCGGCCGTTGGGCCTGCTGCTTCGAGTACTGCGCCAACAGGACTTCTTCCAAAGCATGAATGATGCACAGATAGATCAAAAGCTCTGGACGTGTTTGGATCATTGCAGTCAAATTCATCCGTTTCTGCCCGTAGTTGCAGTCAGATGCATTTAACAAAGCGCCAGTGTGAGTAGGCCTTAAAACACTCTCTAGAGTCTCTCTACTTCCCGCTGTGCTGCCACCATTTATACCTTTTCTCCCTCACCTGCTCTACTTACATTACCCTTGTCAACAGTTGTTGTGGAGACACTTGTTTCAGAATCTGGTCTAACAGGATTTTCTTCAAAATATCAGGACCGCTGATCCCTCTCAGGCCGTCGATCCCACTCGCGCCGCCCATCACACCTGCAACCATCCGCGAACATGATAACAAAATAAATTTAACGCTGGCGTCAGCATGGGGAATGTCATTAACCAGAAATTTCCAACTTCCCGATGTCGGGTGCAACCAGCTGGTCAGGACGTCTTTCCGGGTTGTCCGCGACTCCGCGCCTGACAATTCCAGGCGACCTGTCCGGAAACCTGAAAGAATCGGCAAAGAGATGCACCTGTTCAGCCTGGGATCAATATGGCCACATTGCACATGTCAAATGAACCCAGGTACGATGCTGTTCAAAAACTCGTGTGGCGCGATCTGGGCTTCAATGAGCACCTGCAGGGGTATAAAGGAGGTTTGGAAGGGGTTCAAATGGGGGTGTAATTTACAGATTGCACCTTTTCATTTTCTTTCTTACATTTACTCCTGAGTCCTTACATGCGGTAAGGAATTTCGGATGCACCCTTGGTCAAAAGTTGTTCGTATGTCCACGCCAGTGTGACCAGACACCTGCTGCAGGACCAGAGGTCCAGAGGCCTGGACAGGTCTGCACCTGCAGGCATCTGGTCACACTGGGATCACAGCTGATGGGCGGGCAGGAGAAAACAAAGTAAAGAACGTCGCCTAATGACTCTGAAGCTGAAACAACCGACCTGGATCTTTGCCATCCATGCTGATTTTAGGTGAGCTGCAGCTCACTTCAACATGCTGTATCGGCTCCCGACTCTCCAAGTCTATTGATGCCAGGGTTGTTCTGACTGGACACCCATACGGATTGCGCCTGGTGTGTTTCTGACAGTTGTGACAACAAATAACTGGTCCTCGTTGAGACTGGTGTGACAAACATACAAATTGTGCCTGGTATGTCTATGACAGCCCTTAGGAGGAATAACTGGCCTTCATTGACCATGGCATGATGCCCCCCACCCACCCACACACACATCAAAAAAAAAACACCCCCACACCCCTGCAAAAAAAAAAAAAAATTCTGGCCTTTCAAGCATGCAATTGGCTCCTTCACACACCTCCGTATTCTCAGGTTGGCAGGTAGAACAGGAAGATCTTGGAATACACCAGCTCCAAGATAAGACAAGACAAGCCCTTAACATCGGCAGCCAGACAACGCAGAGTATGCAGCACACCGGAGAGCAGCACTTGTCCTCGTTCTATGGCTCCGAGACAGCAGCGAGTTACCGTCCAGCATTCCCCCAAACAGTAAGAATAGGCTACCGGTAGTACCGGGTGAAAAGTTCGGCCAGAGAAAGGCAGGAGCGATGAGGGAATTTGAACTCTAGGGTTTAGGGTTTAGGGTTTAGGGTTTAGTGTGCTAGTTCTGGCATGGCACTGCACTGATCGACCTCAATCTCTTCCCCAGGGGATTGATGTCGAGTTTGGGGTTTAGGGTTTTGTGCGGTCCACTGGCACGACATTACACAGCGCGCCTAAGTCTTTCCATAGGGTGTTGGATTTCGAGTTTACTTTGAGCGGTTCACAGGGTGTGGTAGGACACGGCCCACCTAAATCTCAGCCAGCCCTCGTATATGACGTTAGCGGGCATGGCAACCAGATACTGCTCGCCGAATCACTGCTGGGACCGGACTACCGTCTTCCCCCGAATAGAACATACGGTCATTATAGCCGTATTGGGGCAATTTTCTGTCTAACTACAGCGATAATTACCATACGTTCAGTTCAGGGGAAGACGGTAGGTTGCAAATCGGAGCCAGGGCCACACAGTGGACGTTTCTGCGGCCACTTCCATCCCTTGAGGGGTAAGAATGAGTGGCTGGGTAGAAGGTCAGGAGGAGGAAGGCAGGAGTCAAAAGGGGCATTTGACGTCTGAGTCTAGGGTTGAGGGTTTAGTCCCTGCCCACTCCCACCTAAGCCCCCCTTCCCTTTGAGCACACCCATGCTGTTGGCCCTTGCACCCAGCCCAGGTCGAAGGCCAGTCGGCAGACCAGCCACATCTTGGAATAAACCAGGTCTATGACAAGACCAGGTCTTATAACATCAGCAGCCACCAGGTCAAGGGAAGCCGCCGAATCAGNCACATCTTGGAATAAACCAGGTCTATGACAAGACCAGGTCTTATAACATCAGCAGCCACCAGGTCAAGGGAAGCCGCCGAATCAGGTGGATCTTCAGGCAAACCAGGTGTAAGGCTGGACCAGGTCCTGTCAAAGTCTGTGGCTTGTAGGCAGCTGTCGGGTCAAGTGCCTTGGCAGAGGAATGAATAAAGTTGCAGGTTGAGAAATTCAGGGGGAGAATGAAGGCAGGGAGAAGGGAGTTTGACTTGAGAGTTTAGCACTATGGGAACTTTTGGCCCTGCTTTGGTTCCACTGGGGGGGGGGGGAATGTCACCTAAGCCCCTCTTACTTGTCAAGCATGCTCGTGTTGTTGGGACCCTTTTACCCGCTCTGCTCCAATGCAATGGCCAACAGACAGCACAGCCAGATTTGCGCAAGTGGTGTACCAGCAGTTAAACAACGATGATTTGCTGTCACTTCACTTCACAACGATTTGCTGCACTCACAAAAAACTGGCAGTGATATACTGGAGGAAGGTGGGGATGACGTCAAGTCTGCATGGCCCTCATGGGCTGGGCTACACACGTGCTGACTGAGTCTTTGACCAAAGCAGGTCCATGATTAGATCCGGTCGCACAGCAGCGGCATGTCTGCTGGAAATTCAGGAGGAGGACGAAGGGCATGCTAGGTTTGAAAAAGGCCGATTTGAATTTCTTGGATCTTCTCAGTGCGTGTTCTTTTTCAGAAGTCGAAACAGGATCCAGAGGATCCTTGTAAACTGTTTTGTGCAATCATCGTGCCACAGAAAAATGACAACTGCGCTGGTACGTACTGAATCTGGTTTGACCAAAGAGGGTGCAATCTATGCCCAAGTCAGCGGTGTGGATAGGTAGGTGTATGCACTGCTACAACTGGTGGGGGCACTTGTCCAGTAGCCCACAAAGGGATCTGGGCAGTCGTCATTGTGGAACCTGCCTCTGGCCTCCGTCTGACCCTTACTAAAGGCCATCCATTATCAGAGGACTAGGAGGGGCAGACCAATCAACTTGGTTTACAACTCGACACGAAGGGCAAGTGCGGCTCCGCCCGCATGACATAGTAGGTCAGTGCCTGATCGCGTCACTCTAACACACGGGGACAGCGAATCACTTATTCAAGAAATGACACGCAAATGCATATCTATATTTAGTTATGGATCCAAAAAACAAAGGTATCAATTTACTATCAAATAATTCCCCCCTTGATCCGGTCATGCACGCAAAGAGAGAGAGAGAGAGAGAGAGAGAGAGA
>BFEA01000410.1:1009423-1020323 GCA_003427395.1 Chara braunii
CTCTCTCTCTCTCTCTCTCTCTCTCTCTCTCTCTCTCTCTCTCTCTCTCTCTCTCTCTCTCTCTCTCTCTCTCTGCTGCGGTGTACCGCTGAAGTCCTGCCTCCCTACTGCTATCGCCGACTATCGCTAATACTACGAAGTGTACCGCTACAATACCTGTCGAATCCTGTCTGTCTACGGACAATCCAACTATAAATAGCGCTGGGACTGCCAGGAGGCCGACCATCAGACCAGGGCCTCTGCTGAATGGGCGCCAAACACAAACCTGTGGCGCCAACGGTCTTGGTGCCTAACTGCTGCAGACCCGAAACAGGGTCTGCGCGAAACTGGGCCTAACTGGGCCTGAATGGCGCTGGTACTGTCCGAGGGCCTGGTGCTAACTGAAACGTCGTGCCAGGCCTAAAATCAGGTTCTGGTCCTACCCTGAACCTACGGGCCCCAATGTGGCACTTTCCCAGACTACTGCTAACCCCTACTAATCCCTATCCCTACCTGGTCGGGCCCGGCTTTTCGCAAATCCCAGGAAAGTTGTTTCCAAATACGATTGTTTGTTAACATTTCTTCTACTTCGTCTATACGAGAAGCAAATTGCTGTGAAAGATCTTGGGCCCGTGTGGTACAGTGTATGCCACATCCCGCTCATCTTGTTGCACTCCTTGCGCTCCTCCACCTCTCCCTTATTCATTTCTCATCCAGCTATTGTTGTTTCCCCTTCTCCTCATCTACCTCTCTGTCGCTTCCCTACTCGTCCCCGTTCCCATTCTCCTGTTACTTCTCCCCCCTCACCCCTCTCTGCTTCTCAACCTACTACAGGTGTTTCTCCTCCTCCTACATTCACTTACCTGTGCTTGTCCTGATCCCATCTCATCCTCTTTCTTACTCCTCGTTCTCGCCTCGCTCCTCCTCAGCCCGTCTGTTTCTGACATTCACCTCCATCTGCATCCGTTTTCAACTCTACCGTTAGTGGGCAAGACCAGATCGGCCCTCTACGCTCAGTTGGATGGCAAGAACAGAATGCACAGCAAGGGAAAGGGATGTGGGAAAGACTCCTGACGAGGCTCGAGTGCAATCAGCCAAAAATTCCAAAACACATTGGCAACAGTGCACGTGACAAGCTGTGGGCATGCCAGAACATCCTTGGATATATTTCTGGCGATTAGCGTGTTGGCCAATGCATTCTTTTTTTTGTTTTCTTCTTCTGACAAAGAAGAGAAAAAGAGATCTGCGCACGCAGCCCCTTGAGTCTGTGTGGCCACGGACTTCGATCTTGGCAAACATGTCATTAACAGTATGCGAGCACTACAAACTGCCAGGAGAAGATCACCTGGAAGTGGTGGTGGGGTTAGAGTTAAGGGCGCTTGACGCGGCACTGTTTGGAAATGTACCTGCCGATGGCTTCAGTTGTGGAGACCATGTCGGGTGTTGAGTTGAGTATCTTCCACTGCAACTGTGCTGGGGTGGGCGGGGGCCGGTACGGCTTCAGTTTTGAACACCGTGTCCCAGTTGCAGTGGTTAAGACATCCGGCGTTATGGCTGAGATCACCAGTTCGAGTCCGTGTGGCCACGGATTTCTGTCCTGGCAAACATACTATTAACATGTGGGCGAATGGCAGACCCATGTAACTGTTGATAAACAGACTGAGTCTGAATCACGTGAATAAAATAACTGTGAATTACCTGATGCCAGCCAATCCAATAATGATCCGTCAAGGTCGTTACTCCTTAGAAAAAAAAAAAAAAAAAAAGGGACCTGTGTCTGTGACTGGACCAACACCTATTTCTGGCAAAATATGGACATTGGCTCGTTTCAGTAGTGCTCTTCCTGAATGTTCCGGTGCATGCAACGTAACGAACCACTGCATTCGATTCAAACGTCAGTGCTCACCCTATTCCCATACGAATTAAAAGCGAAAAAGGGGGCAGTGTGAGTAAGCCCTTATTCTTTGTGATACAAGAAAAGGAGGACAGATAAATAAACATGAGAAGTAAATAAAGATGCAACCGATAGGACTTCATTCTCATACCAAACTTGAAAAATAGGAGAAAAGGGATAGTTCTGAAGAAAACAGCAACCAAAACAGTCCCGAGGGCCAGGTGCACTTCTGACATTCTTTCCCTATGATCAGGGTTGTCATGCAAGGACCCCTGCAAGGAAACTGGAGTCAGAACCTGGGTCGCCACACCTGCGCACGGGGGTGGTGGAGCCAAGCCCAGGAGCGGGGGTGAGGTCCGCGGGGGTCGCTTGTTTTTATTCTTTTTTCTTTGGTTCTGCGTCTTCCCGGTTGTCAGAAACGCACGGAACTGGTCTAACTTTTTGTTTGGGCATGTTGAAGGGGCAGGAAATATCTGCCCCTCCCTCGCACCTGGCAGGCTCTACCCTCGCCAACTCCCGCTGCTGTCAACTGGCCCATCACCACCCACGCACCACTGCCCCCAAACATCCACCCACCCTACTGCACCACCCATGGCCGCCCCACCCTGCGCCCATCCCCTTGCCCCCACATCCACGCCTCCAGCCCTGCGCCCCTATGCACCCTGTCCCCACGCCCCATTTCCCTGTCTCCGTCCCATCCTCGTGCCCCCATAACCTTGAGACCCCGTCCCCATGCCCCCCACCCTGCCCCCCCCCCCGCCCCCACACCACCAACTTCCACCCCCTAGCCCCCAGAACAACGCTGCCCCTGCAGCACCCCTGGAAGAACCCCACCCCCGCCCCACCGAGGGTGGGAACCTTCACACCCGTGACCTCGGGGAGTGCAGCCATGTCCCAAAATGGTCGGGGTGTGTGTTATAATAAAACCCAAATTCTCTCTCTGTATTCTATCCACGAATCATCACAACACATCCACAAAACAAAAGAAGATAGAGAGTATAGTAGAAGATGCAAGGGTTGGCCACGTTTGTGTGGTTCAGCGCCAAGTGCCCACACACCCGTCTGCCACCGAAGCGGCACACTTGCACATGTGTGTGTGTGTGTGTTCATGAGCATCCGTGTCGTGTATGTGCATGTGTACCACGTGTGCGTGCATGTGTGTGGGTGGGTTGGCATGCACGGCTTGTGTGTGCCTGCGTGTGCCTGTGTGTGCCTGGCAGCGCATGGAACACAACATGCCACCAGACTAGACCCAGTGGCATCACGCCACCACCTTTGCACTGAAGAAAAGGACAGCCTGGCACCACAGCTTTTCTCTTGCAGGCCCTGCCACACACCTCCCCTTTTTCACTTCTGACAAATGGGGAAGCAGCTTCGATCTTATGGGCTCTGACTTGTGCCTCTGCCTTTTCCGTTCTCATTTTGAGAAAGTTCGACATGGACCGCATTTCGTGGAATCTCACCACAGAGCTCACTTTTGCATCAGGAGGTCGCACCGCAGTGACCGACAAAAGCAGCACACCACTCCACCGTCGCCAAAACCCTAACATATCATCAACCTGTTGCACGGCCCTCTTTCAGACGTGGCAGCGGAACCCGGCACGTAGCAACGCACCTATGGCCGATAAAAAACCATACGTAGGGTGGTTGAAAGCATACCTTGCAAAAAGGACAAGATCGCCTTTTCCGCTGCACTGGCTTCTGCATCACGCTTTGATTTCTTTGGCTCTCCTGTGAAGACCTGATCAAAGAGCCTTACTTCCCCTACGAATAATGGCATTTTCGCAGTCGACATGTCTGTTGTTGAGTAGACTGGCAGAGGAAGATGCAGTTTTTGTAGGACCTCTTGCAGAACAGACTTTGGCACCAGCCATGGGACCGTCCACTGTTTCAGAAATCCAACCCCAGTTACGATACATCCAAACGGATTCACAGTCAGCCCGGTCAATAGTGGGAGAAGATGTACAGCATCCACATATGCACAGGTAAACGATTGCGTTAGGGAGAACAAGGATATGGAAGGAAGAGACTGAGTTCACGAATGACTCAATATGAGCGGCAAACATTTCACCCCCCGACTAGCGAGAACAAGCCACATGCCAAAACCTGAAAGACAGGAACATCCATCAAGCACAAAGACCCAGAAGAGATCCCATCGAAGAAATTGCAACTCAATGATAATAATCATTATAATAACACAAGTCCAAACATTCCACCCCCCAACTTGCAAGTACAAGCCACATGCCAAAACCTTGAAAACCCAGAATATATCTCATCGAAGAAATTGCAACTCAATGATAATAATCATTATATCCGACGCACCACAGCTCTGCTCGCAGCAGAGAGGGTGCATCCACATCCGGACATGGTAGAAACTGAAGTTACTCGACCACACACAAATCAGGATGCACATGGTATAGGGTTATGTATTTGATCATTTTCATGTCACCAGAAAACCATCATGCATAGAAACTTATTAGAAAGTCAGAAACCCAGTGAAAAAAAAGGAGCCCCTTAAAGAGAACTCACCCCCAAAAGTTACTCGAAAGAACCACACAGACGACTCTCACTGGCTGTGGCGTACTATGTAGGTTCAGTCATTCTATGGGGACTGGACGATACTATATGACCTGGGCGGTACACAGTGAGGTAAATGGGTGATGCTATTTGGGCTGGGTGAGGGGTCTGTGAGACTCAGCTAAGCACACCGCTAACAGGAGGCAACTACAACTAGAGGAAATCAGCACAGGTCACAGAAAATTCCACTGCAGACTGTCTGACAGTTGAACCAAAAACAGGAAACTGCCCGCTGTGGTTTGTGCCTTGTTTGCACCGGATACCATTTGTGCCTCGTTTGCACAGATACCATCTCCCTCCTCCACTACCCCCCTCGCCCTCCTTCACCATGTCCTCCCAAGATAGCAGCCAAACATCCCATTCTCTCTCTCTCTCTCTCTCTCTCTCTCTCTCTCTCTCTCTCTCTCTCTCTCTCTCTCTCTCTCTCTCTCCCCCTCTCTCCCCCCCTCTCTCCCCCCCCCTATGTCGGATGGGCCCCACCCAAAAATAAAAGAACCCCTCACAGAGAAGCCACCCCCNCAAAAATAAAAGAACCCCTCACAGAGAAGCCACCCCCAAACGAGAACCACACCCACTATGTACATGAGGAACACATACGCAACCATGACTCTCACTGGCTGCCAGGTAGTATGTGGGGTGGGTCATGCTAAGTGCACCTGACCATACTATGTGGGCTGGGTGGAACAGTGTGGGGAAGGTGGCTGATGCTATATGGCCGGGGTGGTGCAATGTGGTATATGTGTGTGTGTGTGTGTGTTGATATAACCCCAATGTGTAGCGCCCAGTACCAAGGGCTTAC
The DNA here is from genome assembly GCA_003427395.1 of Chara braunii. Lineage (NCBI taxonomy): Eukaryota > Viridiplantae > Streptophyta > Charophyceae > Charales > Characeae > Chara > Chara braunii. Next base: position 1,014,673 of record BFEA01000410.1, read on the forward strand.
ATCAATTGCGTATCACACCGTAAGTCACGTCCCCAAGTCCAAACCAATGGACAGAAGCCCTCCTCTCCAGCTCATCAGAAAAAGGATCCGCATTCTCTCCTTACAACTCTGAAGTTTGAAAACGGTAACAAAAAAGTGTCATGCCCCTGGCATGCCAAAAAGATCATCTCAACTCACACTCCTACTTCCTATAAAATCAAGGGCTAAAAGTTGGCCAAAAGGGAAGAAACCAAATGCCTCGATTTCCCTTTAAAGAGATTCCCTCCCCCCCCCGCCCCCATGTGTACTTGCTTTTTTTTCCCCTTTTTAATTAAAAAAAGGGGGGTAAAGAGAACGCTAACAACAGCCAAAGAAAAGAAAACAATGCGGCCTGGGCCCCCGGACTAGCACTCATGAACTGTTTACTAACCATTACTACTGTCTTCCCCCGAACAGGCACGCACCCTCAATACAACTGCATCCCACCGGCAAAATGGCTTGTATACATTCAGAATCAGATTGCTTTATGTTTGGGGGAAGACGGTAACAGTTATGTGTTTACTATTCATCAACACGGGCCACGTGTGTGCTTGTGTTTGTGAAAGCTCTTGTCCGTCAACTATAATACAGCTTGGGGGCAAACAAGCACTTTCAGGAAACTACAAGCGAAAAAAAGGACAAAAGAGAAAACAAACAACGGTTTTCATGAGACGACGGAAACGAAAACGACTGAGGATAACTGTTCTCGGGATGAGCATCAACCATATAGAAGCTATGACTGGGCCAGCTCCAGGTGTACCACGGTCCATGAATGCTCCCACATGTCATGGCTCTCTCACAAGGCACCTTTCCCTTTCCTACCACCACCTACTCACTGCTCCTAGCTATGGCACCTACCCCCTCATTCTCTCGTCGATGAACCTGTCTGTGCTCTCTTCTCTCTGTGGCTGTGTTTACCGGCAAGGGAGGAAAAAACGCAGCCTCGAGGCCAAACACGATGAGAAACCGCCTGGAAGGCGATGATCACTCACGGCAAGACGGGGGTGCGGGGTAGGCCATCAGCCAAGGGCATGCTGACTTGACGTCATCCTCACCTTCCTCCGGATTATCACCGGCAGACTCTCTAGAGTTCCATAATGGCAACTAGAAACGAGGGTTGCGCTCGTCGTGGGACTTAACCCAACATCTCACGACACGAGCTGACGACAGCCATGCACCACCTGTATCCGTGTTCCCGAAGGCACTCCCTCTTTTCAGAGGGACTCACAGTATGTCAAACGCCCAAGGGGCCAGGCAGAAAGGCAGAGGGTCCAACAGACCGTCTTGCCTAGGCAGAAGGACCACACCGTCTTGCTTTGGGCAGAACCTGCACACTGCCTCGCTGTGGTCGAGCACACTGTGGTTCAGGCATAAGCGGCACACTGTGTTGCCGCAGGCGTTAAGGAGCACCCTGTGCTGCCGCAGGCGTAAGGAGCATACTGCATTGCCAGGTCTTGTCCTAGGAGGCAGAAGGAGCTTGCTGTATTGCCAGGTCTTGGCTTAGACAGAAGTCGTGGGCGATGGTGGCATCCCAGGCAAGGTAGACGGCCAGAGGGTGCACAGACCGGCTTGTCATAGGCAGGAGCACAATATCTTGCCTTGGGCACAGCGGAGCACAGTGTGCTGCCGCAGGCAGAAGGAGCACACTGCGTTGCCAGGTCAGCTTGGGAGGCAGAAGGAGCACAGTGTGTTGGCAGGTCTTGGCTCAGGAAGGAGTCACAGGCGAAGGTGGCATCTTCCCTTAGGGAGAAGGCCATCAGTTGCCTTGGCGAACACATGACCGTCGGGCTACTAAATTGTTGTTGTATCAATTATTTATTGGAGGCGAGAGAGTTGTGCTTTCTTTTGGCAAAGGACTTCAGTGTCCAGTTTGCTTCTAACTGGTGTGCCCTCGGTGTTTGTATTCTGCTTTCAACTTGGATCACTCATGCTTGGTCGCCTATGAGCTTTTGCATTTCAGAAATCTTCCGTTCCCATTGAATGTTTCGTGGCAGTCAAATGAGATTTTTCATTTCATATTTACCTTCGATTTAAAAATAAATTAAATTTTAAAAAGGGCAACGGCCTTCAGATATCATCGTTGAACTGACCAGGCCAGGTAACTCGGAATTTATTTCGTTCTGGCCATCTGATAGTAGCTGGGTTCGAACTTGGGTCTGCATTTCAAAAGTTCGTAGCCGTACCAACTGAGGGCATACTCACACTAGGCCCTCTAAATTGCAAAATCGCAAAATGAGCGGCCAGATTGAGTCCTTGTAAAGGAACGACTGCATCTGGCCGCTCATTTTGCAAATTTGTGATTTGGAGGGCCTAGTGTGAGCATACCCTGAGCTAGGCTCGTTGGTATTTTGTTCCATTTTTCTATTAATTGAGATATACCTTAATCAGATTTTGTTTTCGTCTATCTAGTTGGAATTCCAAAGATATCGCCGGTACGAATTCCAAAGAGGCTCGTCGGTTCAAGCCGAGAGCTGTTCGTGTTACGATTGTACAGAACATATATTTTGTCCAGATGTTTTTTCATTTTTCATTTCTCCAGTTTGTGCTAGGGTCATCCGGGACCTGACTATCTAGTATGGATCTCCAAAGTTACTCTCAGCCGAAAGTTGTTCGTGTTATGATTGTACATAACATATATTTTGTCCAGATGTTCTTTTTATTTTTCATTTCTTTTCATTTTGTGCTAGGGCCATCCGGGGCCCTGACCCGGGCCTTGGCCCGGCCGGGCCTGGTATCCCAGGTGTGAGACTAAGTTCTGTGTCACACCTTACAGCTGGACCTTACACATCCAGGACACCCATGCACAAAACAACTGGCGCATACTGTGTGCTACACATGCTGAAGGATGCACATTGCACACCCATGACAAATGTCGTCAATTATGAGGTATGAGCAAGAACCAAGTTGACCAAGTACAATGGCATCATACAATGTCCTACTCGGGTCCATCTCCTTCGCGGAAGAAGAAGGAAAAGAAAAGAAAAACAATCCCACTGGTGCACACTGCAAAACAAACAGAGAAAGCTCAATCATCAGTCAACAAACAACTAAGGACGATTCAAGCGTACCTTGAGTGACGCACCATCCTGGGGAGCAGGCTTGGGGACATAGCGAACCTGCAAAGCGAAGATCATAGAACAAGTACGCATCCCGTGTCAGATTGAGGGTCTGTGAAAGTCTGTTGGGGATGTCAGAACGCCGGGAGGTAGGACTAAGAAGGGTGCGACACCAGGTGGGAAGCGGGAAAGGGAAAGGGGAAGGAGACGGGGGGAAGATGGGCGCTCAATCCTGGAGAACCTACTCCATCCAGAACACAGCGGAAGTCAGAGCACACAAAGCCAAGCGTCGAAAGATCGGCAATTGATGGGTGACTGACATCAGCCCAAAGACGCAAACTGGATGCGATAACTGACCAACCACAGAGTACATTGCGATGTGACTGGTTGAGATTGCATCCATTCAAGAATCAGCATGTTCCCATACACAAGCAAAGTGACAAAGCAGACTTGGAGAGAGAGCACCACACCACATTGGACTCGTGATATGCACAGCGGAAGCTCAAAATTCAAGTAAAATTGAATTAAAAACACAAATTCAGAGTCCCCCGTCTCTCTCCTTCTCAATCTGCTGCACAAACTCCAAGAATCACAAGCGGTTAACAGGGACCCCAACTTTTCAGCCCCAGGTTTACCCCCCCCCCCAGCACTGAAAAGTGCTGAAAATCTCAAGTTCATTGCAGCATCGTGGCACCCATCTGGGTGGTTGACCTGCCCTTTCAATACGAAAAGGGCACACGAGTACACCTGCTGCTCCCTATCCAAAACTGGATTACCATATCTTTTCCTCAAAAAAAAAAAAAAAAAAAAAAAAAAAAAAAAAAAAAAAAAGGTGATTCAAGCTTATCTGGCTCAAAAAACACTCCGAATGCAACCCCCATATAGTGATCTCACTTTAGAACTAAAACCACAAAGTCTGACCGAGCTCCGGTGCGTGAACCAAACAATGCATTTAGCTGAGCCTAAAAGTGACAAGTACCAGCCATGCAATGAATCAAAATGCCGCACATTTGGCCAGCAACATGAATGAAAAAGGGACTGAAGGCACAACGTTTCGAATTTTTTTCCTTTTTGTTTTTCGTTTTTGTTGTAGTGTTTCCACTACCGCCCCAGCTGCAACACCGCCGCCCACTCTAGCCACGACAGGTGCACCCCCAACTCTCAGCTCGAGCGGGTCGCATGATCACCTTTTTTTTTTTTTTTTGCTTGAAAGGAAGGGGGGGGGGGGGGGGGGGGGGGGGGGGGGGGGGGGGGGGGGGGCAAGTTTTTGTGTTTCTTTTTTGTGCTTTTTTTCTTTTAACGGCATTGGACGTGGTCTGCACACGTCTTTTCCATGCCAAAGGACTATTGTTCACAACTAGTGTTTGATTTTTTCAGGCCCACAGGCCCATTCCTCCCATCGCTCTACCGGCCCTCTCCCCCGCGGGCCAGGGCCGGTACTTGCCAATGAGGTTGGCATGAACAGTGGGGGGTGTAGGAATGGCAGTTTAAACTGCCGCTACCTTTCCCCGTGTTGGGAAAAGTGGGAATATACTAATATAGCCTATACCGCATAAGGGGCTGGGCCGAATGGCGGCCTCCGTTGATAAATTTCATCGGCGGGCGCTGTTTCGTTTTGGCCTTCGAAGCGTGCGGGAACCCCCCACCGTGGCCAATATGAGGGAAAGGTAGTGGTGGTTTAATGGGGAAAGACGGTAGCATTCCCGGATAAAAGGCAGCAAACAGCTGAGACTGGACCCAGCCCCAGCAGCTAGCACGTGATCGCTAGAATTAGAACTACACCGAAGAGTCAGGTGCCATTGACCCAGAGAGCAATCAGCCATAGCCCAGCTTGGAAAGTAGTAGTTTATAGTAGTTTATAGATCAGTACCTCTGGACCAAAGGCCTTCTTCCGGGCAAGCACAGATTCGGACCGGCGACCTCGGCTTCACGAGCCAAGCATTGTAACCGCCTCAAGAGCCAAGCATCGTAACCGCCTCAAGAGCCAAGCATCGTAACCACTACAGCCAGGACATGGTGCTGAAAAGTAGAAACATACGGGCAGGGGAAGGGTCATTTCTACAAATGGCTTTGTACTTTGACGAAGATTTGCTTGCCAGGAAGGTATGGAGCGCAAGTCATCAAGGTGAACAGAGAGTGACAAGAGAGGAGACACAAGCCAGCAAGCCAGCAAGTCAGCGAGAGGAAGCAAGTCATGAAGGTGAACAGAGAGTGACAACAACAAAATACTGACAAGAGATGAGACAAGAACGAAAGACCTGGAGGAGGGGGGGGGGCCAGGAGGTTGGGGGGTGGAGAGCAGAGGGGAGGGGGGGGAGGAATGACCACAAACGAACAGAATATGGAGACACATACGGCTGTCAACTCGCAGATGCTAACGCCTTTCCCTGAACACAATGCACCCTCATTTTGGCTGTACCTGACCGGAATATTAGCTTGTATACATTCATTGTCAAGGTGCGTCATGTCCGGGGCGGAAGACGGTAGGCACCACTTTACCAACATAAACACAACTGTGATGATGACCAATGTCTGAAGTTCTTTCCTATTCAGAAACAGCTGGGCGGGGGGGGCGGG
>BFEA01000410.1:1028905-1054415 GCA_003427395.1 Chara braunii
ATATATATATATATATATATATATATATATATATATATATATATATATATATATATATATATATATATATATATATTGTCGAATTGTGAATAAGAGCGCAGAAGCAAAAAAAAGGGAAAATAAAAAAAGGAAAAGGAAAAAAGGGGAAGAGAAGAGGTAAAGAAAACTCCACTTGTTCATAACCTCTTACGTACAAGGCGAGCCACGTGGATGACAGGTTGAGCGTTGGCTGCCCCCATCCCCGTATGTCACAAGGACCCACTTGCACGCAGCCAAAAGGCAAAGAGGTAAAGAAAAGGAGGAGGAAACCAAACCTGACAGGGAAAGAGAGAGAATCCAATTGTCACAAAGCAAATAACACATCCCACAAATCAATGTATCTTTTTTTTCTTTTTTCTTTTTTTTTCTTTTTTTCTTTTTTTTTCTTTTTTTCTTTTTTTCTCTTTTTTTTCTTTTTTTCTTTTTTTCTTTACCTGTCCCTACCTCGGCAGATAGGACAGCTACGGTGAGGATGATGTGGATGTTCACAAGGATGCCCAAGGAGAGTTGCGTCAGCACAACATTCTGCAGGACGGCTAGCACGAACCATCCCATCAAAACAGTCCTGACAGAGGACATGTTGTCCACATGTCAAAAACACAACAGGACGTTCATCACAGTGCGGCATCATACAGTTTTGATAGCGTCCTTGGGCACAATAGGACCACGTCTATCTGGGTGATAGGGATGTGTACAATGAGAAAATGTATATATATATCGTCAAATAGAACTGCCCGGTAAACCGTAGGCAGAGAGGGAGAAGAGAACAACAAACGAGGGGCTGTGACATATATATATGTCGTCAAACAAAGTATGTAGAGTTCACTGTGCACTGAGTCAAGTGTCCTTGCCAATATAATGATTACGAGGGAGGGTTGCACATGAGGGACTGGATACACTGAACAAGGGTTTAAGGCTAACAAGCAAGGCAAAAATGTCTCTAAGGAGTTGTGCGAGTACAGGAAAGGATGTTAGGTAGTTGTGATGACTAGTCACCCACACGCTTGCTATGTTATAAAAAGTATGATCCTGCCAACCGCAGCCATTAAAAAAAAAAAAAAAAAGTTTTTATCTTACTTGAAACGCGGATATAAAATATCTATAAGTTAGTTGGACCTTTCACTTTGAAAATAACACTTGCTCCAAAATATTTATAAAAAAGTATCTTTCAAAGTGGGATGTTTTTCCACGACTCCATTGCTCGTTTTTTTTTTTCATCTTTTAAAAAATTACATCAAAACACATATGCAAACACACTTGTAGACAAAGTGACAAAAAAATAACAAATATGAAGAAAAAGAGATAAAACCTATTTTTTCACTCCCCTTCTCCTCTTTCTCTGTCTTTCTCGTTTTTCCTCACCTTTGTTTTTATCAAAAGAGAGAACTATTGTTGCATATATAGAACAATTGCATAAAGAGAGAAAAAAATAAATAAATAATAATAATAATAAAATGGAGAGAGATAAGAAAATGATTATTTATAAATGCTTCAAATTTCACTTCTAAGTTTTAACCCATAAAAATCTGCTACTATGCTACAGGGCGACTAAATGGCAAATATGTTACAATCAACAAATAATTTACTTGATAATACAACATTATTTTATGTTAGTCCTCGGGTGACCTGGATGGGGAAGGTCACTCAAATACCCTACCGAGCATCCCGGACAATTCGAACACATAATCTTAAAATAGAAATAGAACATAAAAACAAATTAAAATATAAAAAGAAAAAAAATGTTGTGTAAAATTATAATACAAAAAACTTTGGACAAAAGGGCATCTCAAATTTCCTTATCAATTTGAAGATAAAAATAAATAAGGAAATATGAGGTAAGATATATCATTTTAAACCTCTTTAGTCACTATTTATACCCCCTATATCTGCTTTGGGTGACCCATCACTAAAATGGAAGGTAAGGTCGGATTCTAACTGCCCAGGTCAAGCGTACTCCTAGTTCGAACGGATCCTTACCTCTTTTTCGACGTGTCTTGTTTTGTCGGGTGACCCCCCCTTGACCAGATGCATCGGGCGTGTTTGGCCGAGCAACGGCCCAACATAGATATTCTTTAGTATATTCATCAGTGTTTTATTAAGAACATCAATTTTATGAATAAATATTTTATTTTTATTAAATAATTGTTAACTTAATTGTGTAGCACACAACAATGATATTATACTTGAAAATCAAACTGATAAAAAAATGGGTAACTAAAATAACTAAATTTTTTTTCATTATTTTCTAGGCTACCAGCCAGGCCGCCCGGGTCCCGGGTGACCAGCCCGTGCAAGAACAAGGGAGGGTCCCAGCAAAAAACAAAAAACATCCCAAAAATCTGAAAAAAAATTATGTCATGCAGAAAAATAAACTAAACACGTTTGCCTCAGGGTCACATCGAAATTTTTTACCAAATTTAAAACATAAAATAAAATTTTAAAATATTTTTTATGTTTTTAAATTTTAAATATTTTTGGCCCGGTCGGGCAAGTGACCCCGGACCACTCTGGTAGCCTAGATTATTTTTCTTTTTTTGGAAGCAATAAAATGTCAAAATAACGAAACGCTATTAAAAATATAAATTTATTTTATATAAAAATAACTTATGAGGTTAAAACTTTTTTTTTTTTTTTCATACCTTCGTTTATTTGAATTTTATCTATATTTAGTAGACTCAAAACAAATGTTAAAAAAATATATTTTTATATGCAAAAATGAAGATTACACGTTCGACATCATTACAGATTGTATGAAGGTCATGCATTCACATATAATCCATAATGAACGTCGTACAATATAAAATAAAAGAGAGATCCCAATTGAAGGTCATGTCTAAAACATACCGTATTTTTTTTAATTTAAGATTAACTAAAGTCATCTTATAAAAAATTATCACAATCATTATCTCAATCTTCATACATGGACTCCAAGTGAAGATCATACCTTGTAAATGGTAAAGGACCTCAAGTGAAATTCATGTCATGCAGACTGTCAGTGAAGGTCATGTACTTATACATAAATATTGAATAAAGGTTGTATGTTGCAAATAAAAGATAATACTTAAATGAATATCATGTTTGTACCAAACCTATGAGTACATAAAAGGGGGCATCGATAAAAGATTTATTGCTCTAAACCTATGAGCACATAAAAATTATATTCATTTAAACCTATGAGTGCAACACTATTGACTTACATCATTCAAAATTATATTTAAGTGGATATAATGTTTGTACAAATAAAAAAACACATAAAAATTATATTTGCTCTAAACCTATGAGCATAATAACATTGACTCAAGTCATTCAAAAAAATATCATCGTGATGAGGGTTACCAGCCCGTACGTACGGAGGCCCCTGGGCGGACCTCCGTACGTTCGGGGTCCCGTACGGGGTCCGAACCCGACGATGTTCGGCCCCCGCCAAAAATTATTTCGGGGTCTAAAAATAATTTTTTTTTTCTGAATTTTGTTTTATCAGTTCTCTATGATGTAAGGTACATGCCTACAAATTTTCAAGTCATTTGACTTAGCCAAATAATAATTAAAAATCGCCAAAGATGGCGGTGTCAAAATGTGCTCGCCCACGTTTTGTTTCACTTTTGACTTTTTTTTTTTCACTTTTGTTCGGGGTCTAAACAATTTTATTATTTTTTGAAATTTTTTTAGTGGGTTTTGTAATATGTGAAGTGCACATCTGTAAATTTTCAGGGTATTTAGCAATGCCAAAAAAAAAAAAAAAATCGCCAAAGATGACGGTGTCGAAAACATGCTTATGCACTCACTAAATTTAATTCTCTTTCAAATTTTAATTTTATTTATTTTTATTATTAGTATTTGTTTTGTGTATTTTATTTTTATTTCAAATTTGGTAAGGAATTCGGACGTAATGCTTAGGAAAATCTTGTTTAATGTATTTTTTTCCATAACATATCTTTTTTTTAGATTTTTTTTTTTTTTTTTGTCCGCGTTCGGCCCGAACGACCGAACGCATCCCCAAGGAGTCCCATACGTTCGGGCGTTCGGGTTCGGACGTTCGGCCCGTCCCGAACGCCGGTTACCTTGATCATGATCATTACAAACAAATAATGCAAATATTATTAAAAAAACTACATAAATATTTACCAATTTTAAGTATATAACATATGAAACATCCTTACATATCTTTCACTTAGACAATAATATTGTTTTTTAAGTATTAAAATAAAAAGTGATTTGAACACCATTGATTTATTTATAATGCTCCTCTATTCGTCATACAACCCCAATTATTATTATTATTATTATATTTTAAAGTGGCATTATTGTTTATTTTAAGTGTTAGCTTTACGCATTTGAATCGAGACAAAAAATATATAAATCAACCATTAGTGTCGACAATCAACGTAAATGATCATAGTCGTATTTTATTTTGTGGAGTTGTGTATAACGAACATGTCAACACACATATCATAGATACACATAGACAAATAAATAAAGAGAATGATAAACACTATCTTCATCATCCCAACTGCAAAATGACATAAAATTTGTTGGAGTGATAAAACAAGTGTACAATGAAATAGAAACTCAATAAGGAAGGGAGAAATAAAAATTAAAATGAAAAAAAAAAAAAATAATAATATTAATTATTCATTAATATTTTCAATTTCATACGTAAACCCATGGGTTCAACTGACTACATTTGAGTGACAATGTCTCAACAAATTTCATTATTGTATTCTTTGCGAATAAAACTGCATCAATATTTTATCAAGATGACGTACCTTGTCATGTCGCAAAAAAAAACGAAGAAAGAGAGTAAACTAAACCGCATTTATCACAGTCTTAGGAGTTTATTGCCTTATATGTATGAATCGCATGACATCTAAGCGTCTATTTAGAGGTCCCGAGTAGGGAACCATCTGATCAGACGGGGTCGGACCGCCCTATGGCACAAAGGTGTTGAATATGGGCCACGACCATTGTCCGTATGGTGCGGCCCCTGCCTTCAAGGGTCCCGCACTACTTGATAGGGTTGTCGTACTTGGTGAGGCCACTTCCAATGCTTGGGGCATTTGCTCCTTTCCGGAGCCCTACCCACCCTGCGTCAGGTTGCGCTGCACTTTCACGAGGTGCTGGGGCACTGACTCCTCCTCTTCCTATTCTTCCTGAATGGTCTTTTCAACTCCCGACTCTTTCCCCTTTCCTTGAATCGTGGCCACCACCTTTTTCTGTACGACGACGTCTTTCCCATAACCCAACTCTACGAGTACATCCGTGACTATCCTTTTTACTCCCGGTATCCCTGAGGTAGTCGCGTCGTGCTCCGCCTCTGTTGACGCATCCGGTGTTGCTCCGCCTGGAACAGACCTTCCTCTCCTACTCCTTTATCAATCGTGGCCTATGTGAGCTTCTCACTACCCTTTCCACGGCTCATCAGCTCTTGGGCCTCCAATGCATTGAACAAACCCAGAAAGATAGCACATTGCGCCTCCTCCGAAATTCTGAGGACCTTCCTCGCCTTTTTCTTAAATTCTTGTAGAAGAGCCCCGACAGTGGTGAAGTCATCCCTGTTTATTGCCTCCAAGTCTGTAGTAGTCAACAGGCCATCGCCCAACCTGTATTTCCTTTGCATGCCATCTTTAAACCTCGCCCAACTGCCATTGGCTGCATTTATAAACTTCTCCACTTCCTGGTGGTGTCCATGAAGCACATACTTAGGAATGTGTTGGAACTTCACCTCGTCTGATAAACCCACAAAAGTCTGCTCAACCAATTCTAACCATTCTGAAACTCGCTCGCCATTGAAATGAAACGTTTGATTTTGGAAACATTGCTCTACCACCTGTCTCGCCTGTCCAGGGCCTCGACCAGATCATCAATTGTCTGGTCCCCGCACCGTCAGCTATGCCCACTCACAATTTGGTCGTTTCTCTTGCTCAACGTCCCTGTTAAGAAAGGATAAAAACTTCATTCAACAATCTCCCCTATCATATCTATTTTTCCGACTTTCTATTGGGGTTAAATCATAATCAACTTACTAGGCACTGTCCTTTCTCTCTTTCCTTAGCTAATCCCGACAAACTTATCCCTCTTACGAACTTTCTTCACATCCTTAGAGAAACATAAGCTTTTATTCATAATCACCAAATAGGCAATCCATCAAATCACCAAAATTATATGGTAATTTACAGGTAGTAATTTCCCTTAGCCTTTATAAGTCATACCAATTCCTCTCATGCCTATTTTTATCCCAATCTCATACCCGAATGTTGTTCCACCAAGGACAACGGTAGGCAATCGTTATCCCTGGCAACGACGCCACCTATTAAGTGCATGGTCCTGCACCGCGCAGGGCGGGACCCTCCCGACCGTGTCACGCAGAAGTTGGTCTGATCCTCATCGCGATACATATGGAGCTTCCGCAAGCCGCTCCGGCCGAGTGCGCCAACCATACCTCTTGCGAACCCCTACGACATGATAGGGCCAACACGATGTAAAACTTACCTCCACCTTGCGGGAGTTGTCACCTCCCTTCGGTGGGCATATTCCCGTGGAGCTACCAGTCCACAGTACGAAAGTTAATCAGTTGCAATCGCAAAGGTGGGCCAACCGAGAGCGTTTCTAGTTCTCTGTAGCATAGGGGGTACGCGCGGTCCCACTCCTCTATCGGACTCACACACGAACCGACGCACTGAGGGGCTGAAGTCCCAAGCGCGACTCCTCGTCGGTCGACTAGGACGCATCGCACCTACCACGTGTTACCCCACAACACTCGTATACACAGAACGACACACAACAAACAACACAACAACACCCCTAGTCCCTTTTGTAGTCATCCCATAACCTTCCGACGCAGAAAATCGGATAAGCGACGCGCGCGAGACTTAGCATAAAACCGCGCAGATGCAGGGCCCTCCCACATCGACTAGCAATGCATGAATACGTAAGCAGTCGCAATGATGGCGTACTATGTAGTGCCCATAATCAAGCGGTCCCTCGTGGATCCGAGTACCGCTTATAACACTCAAGTGTCAAACTCGAAGTATCGTGAAGGTCAAACCCTTCACGATATTGCACGGCTGAAGGAACAGCCGTTCGGCCCCGGTGGCACCTTCAACCCTTAGGCTGAGTGTTCCGGTGGGCAGGGCAAATAGGCTCTGCGCGCGGGGTGATCCCTTACACGCGGAGTCTAGGACCTAGGATGTCCTGGACAAGGATTCAGGACCAACGTCCGACTAATAAATTTTTTAAGAAACAAAACTGTAAAGGAAGGGAGTCTCCTTTCCTTTCTCAATCTTGACTCCAATTAAGCGTGGGCTCCTTAGACCACACAAAACACCAAAGCATAGGTATGTACATATATTAAAGGGGAATACAATGTGACGATCACTTCTCACAATCACAGTGACGACTCCTCTCAACCATATATATGTATGTGATCGCAGACAGTCAATTTCCAAAGTCCGAATCACAAAAACATACCTGCAATCACATCAAAAAATCAACAAAAATCCACACACTACGAGGGATCAACTTCAACCATTCTCCATACCCATACCCCTCGCTTTAACCATGCAAGCCCCAACCTTTGTCTAACCTTCCAGAAATAAATACTCGGCACCTTTGTTAAATGGTCAATCAATAAACGTCCAGGTGAAAACCTTAACAAAACAATAAAAACCACTAGGACTAAAGCTTTTTAGGTTGGGTATTGAAAACGGATTGGAGTTGAGTCGTAAACCGACGAATCGGCAACCGACCTGTTATCAGTGATAACAAAAGACGATCCTCGTATGATCAAAATTGAATCTAACTCAAGTCCCGAATCAAGCGATCAAGAGGACATGTAACACAAGACAAGTCAATTCCTCAAGCTAAATTTATAAGTCCGTGGAGAGTAATCTCCATATCACAATCTCACTCAAAAATTGTTATCCTTAACTAAGCCTGAGTCCACCTCTAAGCAAGTGTCTAAAAAAAGGTAGACTCTGGCAGCATCTCCTCTATACAGAGTGGATCGCCAAAATTGTTACCTGTCAAAAATATAATCAATCTCCTTTAAACTAAGAAAATTTTGACAGCGCTTCCCGTATGAAAAGTGTCTTCCAAAAATATATAATAGGTCGAATATAATGACTGAAATAATCTCTACCTCTTGGAAAATCAAGTTTTGTCCAACTTCCCGAAATAGTAAGAATTTGGGTAACACTCCCTTTAGAAAGGGGGACTTCCCAGATTTATATCAAGTCAAATACGAACTCAAAGCAAAACTTGAGTTCAACTAAAATAAAATTTAACTGACTCCTTAGATTTGTAGAAATTTTCGCAGCACTCTCATTTAGAAAAATGTTATTCCAAGATTTATACAAAACTAAATTCAGAATCTAAAATAACTTTGACTTCTCAAAGTCCAATTCTGTCTAGCTCCTTGAATTAGTAAAAATTTGGGCATCACTCCCTTTAGAAAATGAGACTTTCCAAATTTTTACTCAGCCACATATAATATTGAGACAAACTGAACTTTTGAAAAGTCAAAATTTGACGAACTCCTTCGATTTGCAGAAATTTTGGCAGCGCTTCCCATAGAGAAAGTAGCTTACCAAGATTTATACAAAGCCTAGTATAAAAAATGATCTCAGAAAATGCGAGAAATGACCTACGTGAAATCAACTTAGCTCAGAAAATGCAGGAATTGAAACTAACTCTTATGACTTTAGCACGTGCCAAGCTTCTAAAGCAACTACCTACTACCTGTCCAAAATGAAACTCAAACTAAATACTGATCTCATTCAACCACATGCAAGACCAAACCACTCAGGTAAATACTGTCCATTTATCCCAAGCTTACACGAGGCATAAAGCTAGACACCCAAACTTATGGAACATGTCTAGCTCATCCATTGAGTATACACAAACAAAGGACAAAACAACTTTTCTCTTCCTTAGGCGTATGATTAAGTTATCCATCCTAGTCGCCCTGAACTATTTAAGTATCCAAGTTATATATAATTATTTGCACTTAATCTTTTAAGGTAGCATATAACTGAACCGATCATCTTAGCTCGAGGTTCAACCTGCTCTTCTTACCAAAAGTTTACTCTAATTGATACTCTCTTCAGTTTGTATTAAGCTATAGTCAGACCACCCAAACTTACGGAACAATGTCTGACTAACCTGCTTATAGATAGAATAATAGTAAGGTATAACCAAGTTATAACCTTTTAGTTTCAGTATGTGCGTGACATTGAACCAAGACCACCCAAACTTATTGAACATGTCTGGTCCTCTGCCTGATTTATTTTTCTTAATGGTAAAGCAGGAAGAGGTTGAGCCACCCAAACTTATAAAACATGCTGAGACCCCCTCGCTCAAACCCAAAAAAAATAGATAAACCCACGAATAAGCAAGGCAACCAAGCCACCTAAACTTATGGGACAATGTTGGGTCCCTTAAAAGTCAACCACAGACAACCCTAGCAAGTCAGAGCAACCAGACCACTGACACCTAAACTTATAGAACATGTCTGATTCTCCAAGCAACTCAAAAATAAACATAGCATTGGGCCTCCCAAACTTATCGAGACTTGCTCAGCCTACAATGGACCCAGTAAGACACAAGAAAAACAACCTTCCTCCCATCCTTCCCCAGATGCAATCCCACAATTTGCTTTCAGTCAGACAATAAACTGAAATTGACATTATACATATATTTTTTTACTTAAGTCTGAATCATGTCCTGAAAGTCAAACTGAAAGTCAAAGTTGTGGTGCACATAATATACTCAGTCAACCATAGTAAGAAGTACAAATATGGGTTATAACTGAGTTTATAAAAGGAGGATGAAACCGTTACCTCTAAGTTCTCTGCCTCCAAAACTCCTCCCGAGTTTCGGCAGAGCTCCCGCAATCGGTGGGCTGACTCCCCACAGAGTCTTGTTGCGGTCCTACGGGTTGAAATCCCGCCTGTCGCTTTCCTCTCAGAGCAGGACTAGACTTAGAGAAAGAAGGGAAGAAGATAAAGGGTTTCAGACTCTCGAGATACAGGAGGGGGACTGACTCAACTCCCAGGAGAGGGCCTTGTCATCTTCCATCGCTTGAGGGCCTCGCAATGGTGGCCAAAACGAGCAGCCGCTGACAAACAATACTCTGACGGAACTTCAAGTCGCAGCGGTAACCCCCTTCACAAGCATGATCGTGTCACCAAGCTCCTAGTACCTTGATCTCAGACAACTCCGTCGCCGCACAATAGTACACACCTCACTCATATTTTATTAGAGTGTCGGTGATGCATATCAACATACAACAAAGCGCAGTTTTATTCAGTCAACTGCAGTCAAATTGCCAATTGTTGATTCCCTGACGAACTTCCAACCCGTAGTAATGACCCCTCTCGTAGACCTCAATTACTCTCCCAAACCGCAGTTTCGCTCCCTGATCTTGATCGGCTGCTTCGCAGCCTAGTAAGGTTGCGTTTAGATAGGACGCAGCCCTGCCAGCATGTGTCCTATCCGAGTCATGATCAAACCGACACGAAATCCTAACAGCAAAGCACTGTAGCAGGGCTTAGCACTGAGCCCCAACCCTTAGCGTCGTATTCAGTATGCGCAACACAGCGCAACAACGTAGGTGCCAACTGCGACAACTTCAATAAGCTCCAAGTCAACTTAGTAGGATCAACATGGTGAAGTAACAACATCCTTCGGCACACCGCCTTAGCTATAAAGCAACAACAACATGTGTAATGGCAGTGTAGTAGAAATACAGCCGCTACCTGTTATCCGGATGGCCATAGCAGGAGCAAAGGAGAGGTCAACACCACCACATCCTAGCAGTTGCAGCAACTCACGCAAAAGAGGCAACTGCAGTTCCGTTGAAGGAAGACATTAGTTCACTTGGATTAATCCGCTGACATCAATACGTCGGCCTCAATCGAGAAGGAAGGGCATCAACTCCTGCCTATTGAAGATCATTAAGCACAATCCTTTCAACCCCCACTGCTCTGCCTCACTTCGTTCCTACCGATCAAGCATGCAAACTTCGAATAACCTTCCGTCGGGATATGGCAATGTACACTGCTAAGAAAAAGTCCCTCGGAATGATCGTGCAACCTCTGTGAAAATATATGAGCCAAAACGAAATGAATCTTCCGCTAAAAGCAGGAATATGCAACCTCCTACTCGCAGCTGCTTCACTCTACTTTCCTCGATAAGACGAGGAACAACGCCTACCAACAGGTAAGTCTTCAACCCAGCGGTTGGCGTTATGCCACTTCCCTAGATAGCATGAGCACATTTCGAATGAATCTACTGCTAGAGCGTGGAAATATGCACTGCATTTCGTCACCTTGTTAGCCATTTCCCTCCATTCGTGCAACTTCATCTCCTACCTCTCCTAAACAAAAGTTTCACCGCGGAATCCGACACTACTATTCGAGTCACCCCACCCGAGAACCTTCGGAACGGATTTTCGCTCGCCCGATTTCGATGAGTATCGGGTGGAATACGAAATTATTGCTCCCGTCATGTCTCCTTTCACGATACCTTCGCGCACGTCCTATTTTTCCTCCATGCTAATACTAATACTCTAACCCCAAATCTAACACCATATTCATGCTCGCCCGTTCCAAAAACCTTTAATTCGCACTTTCTCTCGCCCGATTTTGTTGAGAAACGGGCGAGATACGTTCCTTCCATGCACCATAGCAGCTTCCTCTCTATCGCTGCCCTCTTTCCTACCCCGCATGCACCTGGCTCAACTTCGCGCCCAAATTCCTTCTTTTTCCTCTTGCCTGCCTTTACTGCCTTGGCTCATCGTCTCTCCGTCCGACTTGCTCCCCGCGCCCAGCCATGTGCTAACCCAGGCACCACAAGCCGTGTCGATCGACACAGACAGCCGGATGGTGCTCATGAGAGCCGAAACCCGCTAACGAGCGTATGCCGACTCACCCGTCGACTCTGCCAGTCCAGAACGCGGATGGCGCCTGAGCGTGCGACTTATGCTCGACCGCCCTGGTGATTCTGACGCCGCAACGGTGACCCCGTTGCGGAGCTGGCAACGTGAGCTTAGGCGAAACGTGTCCGGGTGCCGATCTTGGTCAAATAAGCACTTTGAAGACCGAAGTAGGGACATGTTCCAAGTTCGAGCCGCACAGCACGTACCGTTGCGGCCTCCCACTGACGCCCCCCTGGTTTGCTGCTCCCAACGCACAGTTCCCACCATAGGGTCCCCAATGAGCATACTTTCACTCAAGCCTCTCAAAACCGATAGTGGTTGGCAGGCGGTGTACCCGAGAGAGCCCCTACCAGCCAAGTTTCTTCTGCCTCCTGGGCTAAGTCACCCACAGGCTCACATGTACGTTAAACTTCTCGGTTCGTATTCCAAGACAGGTGGTATAGAGAAATTTTGCCAGCGTCCCGAACATGCGAAATTTGAACGGGTCCGTTAAAAAAAAACGCGGACTCAATGTCCTTGACTACTGAGATGGCCACTAAATCCCGCCGTGCGTCCAAGTCAAACGGACGTCGGAGCAAAGGAGATAATAATATTACGACGTTAAATAATAAATTATTAAAAAAAAAATAATTATCAGAAAACAACAAACATGGAAAATGAATCGTTACTTCTGCTCTAATGCCGCCGCCGACAAAACCAAGGGGAATAGCCTTGCCAGACCCTCAACCCCCCAGTCCCTCCGCGCTACTCTAATAGTCTCTTGTCGTCGCCGCTCGATGTCGATCCCTGAATTTCTCTGATGAAAATCCGACGTTGTAACCAATAGGGTTAGACCCAAGTCTGGGTCCGGCTTTGACGGACACCTAAATAAAACGATACTGCACGACGCGCAGACCTACCGAAAAAAAAAACACATTGTTGTTGATGTCGTCCTTCGCGCGTACGCACAAGTCACAGGCAAGCACACCAATCAAGAGGCATGATTTTTTTAATCCTAATTTATTCAAAAATAAAAGTCTAATCGACGACCAACGCCGATCTCCACAATCATCAAAAGCAAAAGAGATCACGCGCGCCTTAAGCCTGCGCGCATATACACTCTCTAATCTAGTCAACCATCCAGCCAACGTAAATTTCAAACACAGTCGCGCCTTGCGCGGTATCCTTAGACTTTAAAACAAACTTATTTTCTGTTGCTTGCAAAAACCAGGGTGGATACCTTTATAAGGGTATTCGCACAGACACCGTCGTATGTAGTTCATATTCCTGGTCATCTTCGCACTTACCCTATCTTCCACACCTCTAAGCTTGCACCGAAACTGATCAGTTTCCCTCGCGACACTTAATGCTGCCCCGAACCATGGATGAAGGTCGACATGGATGACATCGTGAACCAAAGGGAAATGCCAGTTTGAAGACCTTCAGGTAGAGGACGTCCTCCGAAGCTGAAGCTGCAGTACCGCGTTCGGCTCAGACATCATAGTGATCCAAAGGAGGATAGATGGTTTACTCGGGAGGAACTAATGCAGACCGCCCCACAGGTTGTCGCCCACTACGAGAAGTTGCTGCAGAAAGGAAAACGCCAAATTGAGTAATGAAACTTCTCAAAGGATTGTTGAAGTATGGAGGAGGGAATGCAAGGCTCAAAATCTCGATAAGCCCTACTGGGCCCTCTTTTCTGTACATTCGGCCTCCCTAAGTGAAGGCAGGCCTGACCAAGGCCTATTTGGGATCTCCACACTACTGGGGAAATTCAGGCAGTTGCCAACGCTAGTTGGTTGAAAGCACCCATACCCTAGCTACCTTTATCATCTGAGTCAGGCCCTGGGCGAAATACGCAATAAGAACCCAACACAGGCTGCGGACGGTTGAGCACGAGTAACTGTCATAGGCCCTGGGCCTGATTCATTCAGACTAGGGCTCAACCTCCCGAGGCCTATCGGAAGTTTTTGGGCTAGGGCCCGTTACAGCCAGGTCGCATGCAGCAGGCATGCCACTTCCGTTTAGGAAAGTGTTTGCCCCTACATTCCTCATTCGGACATTGGTTGCATGCTGCGCAAGCGCTGCTGCGCTAAACGTTGGCCGGGCTCACGCGCTCACGGGCGAGCAGGGAGAGGCAAGCAACCATAGCCGAGTTGCGTTGCATAGCTGGATGGGGCGCATGGTGGTCCTTGGGTGCACGTGGCATATGTGAGTGGGGGATCGAGGTTGTGAGTGATAAGAGAGAGGCATACCTGGTGCTTGAGGCGAACGACATTGACCCAGATCTGCTCGTACTTCGGGAAGTTGTTGACATCACCAACGACATTGTAGATAGGCTAGATAGGATCTGCCACTTGGAGTCTGTGCGCAGGGCGCCAGATAAGATGTTCGACATTGGTTCATTGTTGATGATGATGAGACTATTCCAACATTGTCACTTGTGAGTTTTTGTTGTGCTCTTATTTGGTGGAACTCGTGTTGCATTTCTGCTTTTGGTTCGAGGTCACGACTATCTGGTCTCATGTGTATGATGCTGCTTGGAATCTAAAGTTCGTTATCGCTCATTTTCCTTGCATATATATATGCAAGGGTGGCCGGCGTGCAGGACGGGCCGAACGCCCAACCTGAACGCCCAATTGTACGGAACCCCTTGGGGATGCGTTCGACCGTTCAAGTCGAACCCAGCCAAAAAAAAAAAAAAAAAAAAAAAAAAAAAAAAAAAAAAAAAAAAAAAAAAAAAAAAAAGTTATGCAAAGAAAAAACCTAAACAATATTTGCTTGAGCATTATATCCAAAGTTATTACAAAATTTGAAACAAATAAATAAATAAATAAAATAAAAAAAGAAATTAAAGAATTAAAATTAGTCAGTGCGCAAGCCCGTTTTTGACGCCGCCATTTTTGGCGATTTTTTTTTTTTTTTTGGGATAGCCAAATGCGCGCAACTTTACATATGTGTACTTCACATAATACAAAACTCAACGCGGTCGTTTAGCGCAGCGCTGCGTTAGGGTATCACTGTGCTAGCAACGCGCCCGCTAAAATTTTTGATTGCTACGGGCGCTGAAAGCATGGTGAGGAGGGTTACGCTCCGGCACCTTCATAGCGATCGTCGCGTTCTGCTCTTGGCCCTCCTCCCTGCCACGTGGCTGGTGAGAGTAGAATTTGGACGACGCCCCGCATATCAGTATTATGAACCGGTCAGGGCTTGCTCCCTGGTCTCAGATATGGAGCCTTCAGTGAGGAGAACCTCTTGCTTTTAGCAGAGGAGTCGCCACCTTCTGGGGCCTTTGTCTGCTGAATGTGACCTGGGTCTTCTCCATAGCTCGTATGAACACTGCTGGTGGATTGGGACTTTCTGGCTTTTGCTTTATCTACGGCAGCGAATAGTCAAACGTGTCATCCTATTGAAGAAGATTCGTGTTACCATCGCTATTATTATCATCATCAAAGAAGAAGAGGAAGATGCATGTCATCGTCATCGTCATCATTGGATAAGAAGAAGAGGAGGATGTGTGTCATCATTATCGCCATTACCAAGAAGAAGGTGAAGCCGTGTGTATCATCATTATCGTTGAATAAGAAGGTTCGCCACAGAGGTTGGTCGTGTGCTCGATACCCATTGGGACCATCATCCGAGTTCTAATTCTACCATCTTCATCGTTTCCATCCGCATCGCTTTCTCCACTTCCCCTATGCTTCTGAATCTCTACTTTTTCGTTATCCATCTCTTCTCCACATCATGTCTCTGCCTGCATTGTTGCAGAAGAGAAACTGACCGATCCTTCTCCATCTCTATTTCGTCCATCTTTTGCATTTTAATTCCCTATCTCCTCCTTCCGTTGTTTCCATCTCCTTCTTTTGTGTAGACAAAGTGACGAAGCGAATGCAAGATCGCCTACCCTTATTTCGTTTTTCGTTTGCATTGTCCTCTTTCGATCTTGTTGCCGTTTCCGTCTTCGTTTCGTTTCCATTTTCCATTTCCCATTTTTACTTTCGAATTTTTTCTTTTTTCATTTTCCGTTTACCATTTTCCATTTTCCATTTCTGAAATCTGGATCGATTTTAGTGGTTAAACAGTGAGATTGTTGATAATTACCCTTCTTCCACCTGGCGGGGATCATCTGGGATGATGGGGCTGATGCTGCCCCCTCATTAGGTCTGTCGTTTTGGGGTGACCTCTATCTACTTATGTGAAGCCTGTTGCGCAACTTTGTTAACTTAGGGCATGGGGTTTGACTTTGTGTGGCTGCAGATAGTTTCGATTTGACTGATATAAAATTTGACACTGTATTATTGTCTTTGCTCCGTAGATAATCTAGGGTGTGTTAGGGATGATTACGATAATTGAATTACGAGTGGGTGAGGAATTTGTGTGGCTGTTTTTGTTTTTGCCTGTACGACAATAGAGGACGTGGAGGGGATCACCTGGGATGATGAGGCCTGATGCCACCCCGGGTCTGTCGTTTTGGGATGGTCACTGTTTGCGGCTCAGTTTTGCTATTTTAAGGCATGGTGTTGGACTTCGTGTGGCTGTTTCTGCTCCATAGATAGTTCAACTCTGACTAATGTAACACTCGACACTATATTACAGATCCTTCCTCATTGATGTTACGATTGATTACTGTCTCCGTTACGTAGATAATTTGGAGCTAATTGCTACCAAATTTTGTTTTGTATTCAACGTCTGTACAAGGACAGTATAATGGGATTGCGGCACGAACATTGGGTGCTGCATGCTTTTGTAATGCGTGACATAAGACATTGACTGTGCCAAGGACTGTGTGGAAACATAGATAGGATAGGTTTGACCTCTACAGGGTGATAGTTCTCTCTTTTTGAGTTTAGGTAATGATTGTTTTCTCCTCTCTTTCCTTTCGCAACTTAGGGCCTGATAATACTGGGGGGCTGGGATCTCGGTAGCTGGATGGTTGTGGTCGGGGATAGGGTTGGCCGGAAGTACCTTTCTTAGCCCCGGATGGCTGCAGCATCTATGTGAGGGACGCCGGACCCGTTTCCCGTTTTTTTTACGAAGTTGAAAGTTGTTTAAAAAAAAAAAAAAAAAAAAAAAAAACTCATGCAAAAAGTTTCAAGAAATAATAAATATTTGAGGCACCAAAATAAAATCACAACAAAAAGTAAAAAGTGAAAAAAAAAAAAGGGTCGGGCACGTTTTAACGCCGCCATTTTTGACAGTTGTTTTTCTTTTTTTTTCGGCTAGTCAAAATGCCTTGAAAATTTATATGTGTGTAGCATATGTCCTACAAAAACAATCAACAAAAAAAACATTTTTAGGCTCCAAAATAAAGGTTCCGCCCCCGAACGGGACCCCGAACGCCCGAACGCCCGAACGTTCGGGGGTCATCCATGGGGCCCCCGAACGTTCGGCCTGGTAACCATGTACATAAAAAAAGATGCCCAGTAAACCATAGGCAGAGAGGGAGAAGAGGACAACAAACGAGGGGTTGTGACAAAGTGTTTTGCCGGAGTTTCACCGACGCATCATAAAATATATATATGCTGAAAAATTTTAATTCCCCTCTCCGGATGTCTACATACATATTGAGATTGAAAATTGTACAAATTTGAAGTGGTGAAGATGCTGAAATTTCAACCCCTGCCTCCCCATCTTTTTCTTTTTTCTTGTTTAAATGGCGGGGTGCTCGTAATATTCATCATCTTCATTACCTCGAAATTTTTAGAAGTTTGATGATCCAAATGCATATTGATCAAGGCTACTGGCCGGGCCACCCGGGTCACCCTGTTTTCCCGAGCGGCCCGACCGTGCAAAGACCAGGGAAGGTCCCCCCGGCCCCCCCCTGCAAAAACAAAAAAAACAAAAAATATGAAAAAAAAAACTATGATATGCAAAAAAATTAACTGAACAACTTTTGCCTTAGGGTGACATTAATTTTTTTTACCAAAAAAAATAAAATGCGGGAGGTGTACCACAGCGGTTCTGCGCTAGGCGGCCTAACGCTGTTGGCCCAAGTTGCCGCCACCGGGGCTTGGGTTCCACCCATGCTATGACTACCATACCTAGCCGTCCCTAGCCCCACAACAATCATGCTCATTTTTTTTAGCACGAAGCTTGTCTGGCACACCTGTTTGCATGGTGGGAGTGGGTGTGGAGTGTCGTGTATGGTGACATGAGTATTTTGAGTGTTGGTGTGCCTTCGCCTATTATGCTAATTCTGACCAAGATCAGGGCGTGGTTGGCACTGCTGGTCTTAGATATGGAGCTTGTATTACGAAGCGAGAGTTTTTGGCCATTTGGCTCGTTATTTTAGACGGGTCGGTGAGGAATGAAGACCTCTTATGAACAGAGTTGAAAACTCATATCCGACTGGCAAATCCCGAGTTTATGCTAGGAGTGCTAATATGAGCAGACACCTCTAGCACCGCTGGGGAGGCTCCATCTATTGGTGGGGAGCAGCACCTGCTGGAAAGCAGGTCTTGCGTCCTTTGAATACAACTTTCCAATACAATCATTGTTGGCTGTAGCCATTGGAATTCCTGCTCTAGAGCACCGTCTTCTCCCTCAGGGCTGCATATGTTTCCCTTCCCATTTGTAGAGCTCCTACTTCGTACTGGTCGACTGTTCATATCTAATCTCCCCCTGCAGCGGGACTCTTGATTGGCAAATAGCGACCCTGCTTTGGCGGCGCTTGGTTTCTCGTACATCCGCTGTTGACCAAGGGAATTGTTATGCTTTGCCTTATTCATATGCCTTTGGCGGTTGTTGGTTCGTCAAGCTTTGAGAAAACGGCTTCAACATATCTTTTAAAGTATTGCTATCTTGTGAAGTCGGGTACTTCTCTCGCTTTGCACTGTCATTGTAGACGAGCATACGATTTTTGTGGATGGTTTGTTTTATGCCACATGGGCTTTTTGGTGGTCTGATGGTAAATACATGTCATCTTTAATTGGTTTTCTATGACGTTCTGCTTAGGTTTATTTTAGGAATTTATGTCTTTAATTGGTTTTCCGTGGGAGCTCTGCTTAGGTTAATTACAAGGAAATCTACAAATTTCTGGCTCTCTACTGGAACCGCTTATTGGTTGGTTCTCATGGGTTATATATACACTTGACAAAGTTTCATTACTGTTTTGGTTGCAGTTTATAAGGCTTTTAATAGCCTTTTATGTCGATGTGATGGGGATTGTGTTGTGACTTGCCAATTTAGGCAATAAACTATACGAGTAATTTTAGGTGTTAATTCATTTGCCACTGTTTTGCCCATGCAAGGACTAGGGAAGGTCCCAAAAAAAAAAAAAAAAAAAAAAAAACCGAAAAAACACTATGTTATGCAAGAAAAAAAAAATTGAACAAGTTTTGCCTCAGGGTCACATCAAAATTCTTCACCGAAGTTTTAAAATAAAAGATAAATGTTAAAATTATTATTATTTTTTAGCCCGGCCGAGCAAGTGACCCGGGGCCACTCTGGTAGCCCAGTGTATATATATATATATACCCTGTGCGCGAACCTTACTGATTTCTTCAGCCCTTTTTTTATGTGTAGGTGCTTTATATGATCGACATAAAACCCGACTTGTTAAATATTATGGAGGTTTAGTCAGTACAATGCCTATCTTCTCTACTATTTTCCTGTTTTTTACTTCGAGGTGCGCGCGCACTGGCGCGCCTTGCACATCTGGGTGTGCAGTGCACGCTGCGCATGTCTGGTGTGCTGCGCACGGATGCGCTGGGGGTGCATAGAAGAAAAGGTGCAAAAGAAGAAATGGTGCACAAACACCAAAAAGATAAAATAAAATAATAATAATAAAATGAAAAATTATGGCAATGTATATATCATGTTCTAGTGATAGATTCATTCAATTTTGCTATCAATGCCAGGTTGGAGACTTACCTGCTCTCTCTCTCTCTGTCTCTGTCTCTCTCTCCCTCTCCCTCTCCCTCTCTCTCTCTCTCTCCCCTTCCGACTTCTTCCGCCACTTCCCACCATCCCACCTTCGGCCTCTCTCCTGCCTTCCGCCATCCACCATCACTACTCTCTCTCTCTCCCTCTTCCCGTCATCTCTCTCTCTCTCTCTCTCTCTCTCTCTCTCTCTTACACACACACACACACACACACACACACACAAACAAAAAAACTAACATCAGCTCCCCCTTTTTTTTTCTAGAGGACCCGAGCGGCTAACGTTTTTTTTTCTCGACCCCTTATTTTCGGGGTGCGCCGCACCCAGTGCGAGCACGCCGTGCGCTGTGCACAGTGCGGCGCGTGTGCGTGGTGCAGGACATGTATGATATATATGTATATATATATGTGTATATATTTCTAAATTTTTGGCCTGGACGGGGAAGTGGTCTCGGGCGGCTGGTATGTTTCCGCTTTTGAAAACCGTGTCCTGGCTGTAGTGGCTATGATATATATGTTTATATATATGTATATATTTTTAAATTTTTGGCCTGGACGGGGAAGTGGTCTCGGGCGGCTGGTATGTTTCCGCTCTTGAGGTCGAGGGCAGTCAGTTCGAGTCCGTGCTTGCACGAAGGAGGGCCGAGGCCCAGAGGTACGGATCCAATGACATTGGAAAGTTCCTGTTAACTGGCAGGCAGTTGAAGTCCCCCATAAGTGACCGGGATATACTACCGATGGGGGTCATGTGCTATTTGGAGCGAAGTGTGCAGGGATTGCCAGCATATGTGTGGTGTCGTGTGTGGTGTGTGTCGAGTGTGGACACTACAGCCTTGCAAGGGTGGGGCGGATATCACGGCCGGTATGATTCCGCTTTTGAACACCGTGTCCTGGCTGTAGTGGTTACAATACTTGGCTTTTGAGGCTGACGTCGCCGGTTCGAGTCCGTGCTTGCACGGAGGAGGGCTGAGGTCCAGAGGTACCGATCCAATGACACTTCTGTAGCCTAGATATTAATGCTAAAGATTGTAATAACTTTGAAGTGGCTCTGCTTCCCCTGTTTTGTGTTGTTTTCTTTCAGGAAGAGGATGTTCAAAATTTCAGCATCTATGTGCATGCAAAATACTAGTGAAACCGTTAACCTTCTCTCGCATGTTTACATTGAGCTCATCATTTAAAAACATTATCTACAGCCATTGCAACAACTGAAAGCGTAACACTGGTGTGGCTTGGGAGAGGGTACAAAATATATATTGCCATTTTAATTGACTGCTTATACACACATGCAGGCATGACCTAACACACAAGAGAGAATGAAATTGGGGTAATATCCATCGTGAAGGGTCTATCAGCGTGCACTGTTGCAGGCCGACATATCGAATTGGTTGCCAGTTAGTGGAGCATGGTGGATTGGCACGCTTATCACACATTGGGTCTTGGTGGGGGCTTTTGTTTGTAGGTGCAGCTATGGCGGTGTAATGTTGTGAGGATGTGCCTGCAGTTGTTTTGTCACAGAGTGGAGTACGAGGCAGGGGCATCGTTTTTGTGTGGTGGTAGTATGGGGATAGGATGCAGTGTTGCGAGCCGGCGCAGGGAGCTGGTCGGTTGTTAGTGCAGAGTGGTGGATTGGCGCACTAAGTTTATAGTTTCGTTATGGTTTATTTCGAGGTGATCTGTTTCTTTCACATATTATTGGGTGTATTGATGTAATTCCCTTGTTGGTTTGTCATATTAGAATATGTTGGATTATTGGTACTCGTATGTGTATGTGTGTGTGTGTGTTTGTGTGTGTGTGTGTGTGTGTGTGTGTGTGTGTGTGTGTGTGTGTGTGCGTGTGCGCGCGCGTCTGTGTGTTAGTTGGATCAGTCGCTAGTTTGTGAATTTGTGTGTTGTGTGTGTGTGTGTGTGTGTGTGTGTGTGTGTGTGTGTGTGTGTGTGTGTGTGTGTGTGTGTGTGTGTGTGTGTGTGAGTTGTCATATTCGCTATACACTAAAAAAAAGCATTAGTGTGCCAGAGAGACTGTTTCGTCGGACTTTCACCGACTCGTCAGGAGGTTGAACCCCCCGGCAGTCTGCCCAGGATTCATTTGACTGATGGAGGACTCACCACATCGCCCAGAGTTAGCGACACCCACCCCTGAGAAAAGTGGTCGACTTTACTCGCACCAACCTTGCAATCCTAGCAGACTGCCGGTTCACGTGTGTTTTGTCGTATGTGCTATACGCAATGCCATTAAAAAAGAGCATGACTGTGACGGGTGTCTTGTACTTTCACCGATTGACCGGGATGTTGAACCTTGGCAGTCTGACCCTGGACGCATCTGACTAATAGATAAGAACTCGCCATGTGCTGGGAATCGGGCCCAGCGTCCCACATGCACATTTATACAGAAAGTTTACGGTTCCAGGGGCATTGCTCGGCTTCCATTGAGAAACAGATCATCGGCACTACTAAAGTACTCGTTTTTTTATTAGAGTGCAGGCGCCTTACCAGGCTTTGGTTAAGAACATTTGATTTGAGAACATTCAGGAAGATTCGTGAAACAACTCCTGACCAGGCCAGCAACACCCTTCGCCCCTTCCCCGACACTGCCGACAGTGAAGAAGAGGGGAGAGGAACCAACCTCCCTTCCCTGAGAAAAGAGGTTAAATTTACTCTCCATGAACCTGCAATCCTAGCAGGCAATTGATCCAAACCCTCACAAGAGCAACAGTAAATCCGAGAGCCTTGTCGTTCATAGTAG
Organism: Chara braunii; assembly: GCA_003427395.1. Lineage (NCBI taxonomy): Eukaryota > Viridiplantae > Streptophyta > Charophyceae > Charales > Characeae > Chara > Chara braunii. The sequence goes on from BFEA01000410.1 coordinate 1,051,483, forward strand.
CCATAAAACCCACTCTACACCCACCCACCCAACCACAGACAAGACGTGGTGTAACTACTGGTAGGGTCCTGACCCTAAAGCTGCATCTATCTGCATGAACGGAGAGCTAGCAGCGACATGTTGCCTGATGTCCTGTTCTCTATAAGCACCTCAGAAACGCCATGTTTTGTCCATAATCTAACTCAAATACTATAATAGAGTATCTACAGAAAATGACAAATCTACAGCGGGACTCAGCCTGCCATGTGTAAGGTCACCTATCATACTATGCACTCGTGGGTCTACAGCGGCTCATGGTTGTAGACAAATCAACAGACGGACAGAAATAGGGAATCACACCCACAGAAAATCAGAAATATTCCCCTGAAAGCAATAAAGCCACCCTGTCAGATTAGACAGAAGATTGAATTTTATGTGGGTCGGTTAGTCCGATAATAATACCTCGAGCCCATCGCCCGTCTTTTTTGTTTTTGTTTTTAAACCACTACTAGTAACTTTCCCCGCTTGAAAATCAATTCTGCGCCGGGTTACGCGGAAATCAAGCGGGCCTTTTTTTCCTGCCCGCGGCCGACATATGGGAAAGGTGCTGGCGGTTTAAGTATCATAGCTTGCCTCACCATCACATCAGTAGAAAGATCAGAAATTTAGGGTTAGTAGCGATAAACTTTGCGTTGGAATGGGGAAGTGATAGTTTCGCCCTCTTCCCCATTGACAGCCAACCATTCTCCCCTTTCAACCCACACCTATTCTCCCAAAGAGAACACCACACATTAAGGGATTTGGGGAAAAGAAATGAAGCATGGTCATTAATTCAGACCCCTTTTTTTTTTTAATCCCCCGGGTGGACGCTAGAGGTGCCGATACGAGCAGGCACCCCTAGCCACACATTAAGGGATTTGGGGAAAAGAAATGAAGCATGGTCATTAATTCAGACCCCTTTTTTTTTTTTTTAATCCCCCGGGTGGACGCTAGAGGTGCCGATACGAGCAGGCACCCCTAGCATTCTCAGGAGGCTCCATCTATTGGTGGGGAGCAGCACCTGCTGGAAACTGGGTCCATCAGCGTCCCTGAACATTGTCATCATTCTTGGTATACAAAGATAGAGATGCTCTCTTGCAGATCTGCTATCGTGACATACCCCGGAGCTGTACTTACTCTCCTGCTGGACTACCTATGCCTCTCCTTCGTGGATCTACAGTGGTACGGAGCGGTGTAGGCTTTACCTTCTCAGTCAATCCCCTTGTTTCAGGGTAATCAATGCTGGCAGGATGGCAGTGATCCCTGAACAGCTGAACTCACTGCCATCCTGCCAGCATTGATTACCCTGAAACAAGGGGATTGACTGAGAAGGTAAAGCCTACACCGCTCCGTACCACTGTAGATCCACGAAGGAGAGGCGATGTGGTGGAAAGGGATCGGGGAAATCAGGAGGAGGACGCAGAGGAACCGCTGCATCTACCTTGCTCCAGTCGTTAAAGCAGATACCATAGTCCCTTCTGAGCACGTCGCCACCCCCTCCGGAGACTGTCCTCCCTCCCAACAAATGTGGGCTATCCTGCCATCCCTCCCCAGCCATTCCCTGGAAAACTGTTTGATGGCTTGCATGATGTCTTTTTTCATTCGAAACAGATCTTGTTTTGCTTTCACACTTTGCCACTGTGCCATGGTTTCTTCCTGAATATACCATTTCGGTGACCTCTTCCCCCTCTATTCTGACTCCTTCAATCGTGTGTATGCACCTTTTCTACCAAAGGGCCCAAAAGACAGCTCTCCTCCCTGTCCTGAACATGTTATTTTCAAAGGGACAGTCCGTGGGAGAAGACCAGGCTTCACATAAGAGGGCCCTCCAGTCCCATGGCCATGTGGATGTAGTGCCAAGCTGTCGCCAGATCCTGTCCCACCAGCGCCATGTCAGAATCGGCCCCGGGCACTGCAGAAAGATGTGCTCTATGGTTTCAGCGATCTTACAGTAACGAAAGGAGGCCAAACAGGAGTGACACCATAGCAGCGCCCTTTCGATCTAGGTAGGTTCGATCTATTAGCCAATTGTTTGTAGGGAGGCAGCGGTGCTCGATCTGCAACTGCAGCGCGGCCAGTTTCGCCGGTTTGGATCTCTTGGCCTTAAACCATCGGATGGGTCAAACTGCATCCCTTACCACATTCAGATGGGTTAGCCATCGCTCTCTCACAATGTCTTTCACATTTATCCTTGGTCTCAGGAGGCGGTAGGCAGATTTCACTGACAAGGTGAATACAGTCTTGTTTACCCCTGTTTTACTTGCTGGATTCAATTGCCATTCCTCCAGATCGAAACAAAGTTTAGCAAGTGGGGTCTCAGGAAGGAAAGTGAACCAGTCCTCTTGCGAATGGAGTACCCGGATGCGGTGCAAATCTATCTTTTTCCACCATCTCAGCACATCAGGGTGATACCTCTTTAACCTATCGTGATCTTCCCGATGAAAGAGATTCACCAGTGCTTCCCGTGTGTATACCAACACCACATTCCCCACGCTTTCTGGATCACCCGGGATAGCCACCCAGTCTCCTTCTTGTAGACACCGTCCTTTGCGCAAGATGCGCACCCAATCCAGGGGTACGGAAAATATCAATTCCTCCAAGTTCTCCCCTTGTGATGGGAATGTTTTAGAAGAGGTTTCAACTTTTGTTCCGTTTGCCAATTCTTTTCCTCCACGCCCCATATGTCCCTTTTGACCCAGCTGTTCCACGGGGGGTCCGAACTGCGTTATACCCAGTGTTGTCACGCGGGGATCTCTGGGCCCAAGCCGGGGTGGGGGTTTCACCCCCGCACCCCGGCCGCGGTGATCCCCGATCCCCGCCCCCTCCAAATCACCCCCGCAGCACCACACCCCCGCCCAGTACCCCCTCCCCCTCACCCCACACCCGCACCCCGGCCGCGGGGATCCCCAACCCCC
>BFEA01000410.1:1071535-1094641 GCA_003427395.1 Chara braunii
GAGAGAGAGAGAGAGAGAGAGAGAGAGAGAGAGAGAGAGAGAGAGAGAGAGAGAGAGAGAGAGAGCTTCCAGAACTCTCTACATATCAAACAAATGTGTTTCTGCGGTCATATTTTTTCTTCTTCAGTTTTTGGGACTGCGTGTCAAACAGATCCATTTCTGCTTTCATGTTTTTTCTTGCCTACGCTTTGAAGAGACGACCTTCTTCGCTTGCCGCAAATTGCAATGAACCACACGCCTGTTCGCTCACAGTCCTTGGCTGCAGCAATGCCACGGTACACTTCAACTTGTAGAACTAAAAGGCGTGTGATTCATTGCAACTTGCGGCAAGCGAAGAAGGTGATTCATTGCAACTTGCGGCAAGCGTGTGATTCATTGCAAACTGTGCAACTTGTGGGTTTATCCTATGAGCCCTACACTTGGAGTAGTTGTAGGAAGAGGTAGCAGCTGTAGGCTATGGAGGTGAGGGAGATTGTTGCATGCTGAGCCTGCACACGGGCCCAGTTTCGGGGGCCTGACGGTTGCTGGGGGCCCCCAGGTCGCACAACACTCAGACATGCACTCTGGAGGCCCACGGCCGACCTGAGGGCCGCAGGATTCGATTTGAGGAGCATTATTTTATTTATTTTAAATTATTTATTTATTTATTTGCTGTCCTATTTCGGCATTGTTTCGGACTTGCAGTTCGTCCGAACAGACTTTCGGTCTGTTCGGACAAAGGCCACGTTTTGGGCCTTCTTCATTTGCAGTCAGGCCCTTTCGGGCAAGGTACGTGTTCGTCCAGTAGCGGACACTCCCTGATGCATCAGCAGGGAGGGCCTGGACATCCAGTAGGGACCCAGGCAGGCCATTTCAGGCCAAGGACCAGAGGCACACAGAGAGGCCCAGCGCTACTTATAGCTGGGCCAGGCCAGGGCAGACACACAGTTCGAGTAGCTCACTTCTTGGGCAACATGCTGCTGGAACAGCGCGACACGGTGCTGCGTTAGGGAGTAGAGGCGTAGGTAGAGCGAGGGGCGGAGGCCACCCTGCAGCGGTTATTTGCACGTACCTGGGCGCCATAGCCGAGATCCGCGCTGGCGACCTGCCACATAGCGGCGGCCACCTCCGCAGGTGAGGACAGCGAGGAGGACAACTCCATCTTCTTCTTCCTTATCTTCCCTCTTCCTTCCTCCTCTCCCCACTTTCTTCTTCTTCTTCTTCTTTCAGAGAGAGAGAGAGAGAGAGAGAGAGAGAGAGAGAGAGAGAGAGAGAGAGAGAGAGAGTTTACAGGCAGAGGTTACATCGGGCTATGAGCCAAAGATCTGATTCGACATTTTTGTGGCAGACATCGATTGGACATTCGGCGGAGAGACTATTTTTGGACTTCGCTATCGCGATCTTGGTCTTCCCTCCTCTCCATCTTCGTCTCGCCTCTCCCCCATCTCCTCATCCGTGGAACCTCTCCATGTGCGTGCTCAAGGAGGGACCTTTCCTCTATGTATGCGGTCCCTCCTGTCCCTCTCAAATGTGTGGTGCATGATGGGGTGTAATGTCAGTATCTGTCAGGTCAGGTCATATCTTTAAGTCTTTTGTTGCACTATATTGTGCTATTTTCGTATGTATCTGGATGTACATTGATTGTTGATGCTTCACTGACCGTGTATTGTCCATTCACGTCCTTTTCATCACTTAGCAGATCCTTGCCTCCATATACATCACTTGACTGAGCATGTATCAATTGATATCGGAGCCACACGTCGTGAAATAGGACTGCCTGATCTGACGCCCGAATAGGGAATCAATCAATTGATTGATTGATTGGTTGGTTGATCGATCGATTGATTGATTGATTGATTGATTGATTGATCGATTGATCGACTGATTGATTGATTGATGGATTGATCGATTGATTGATTGATTGATTGATAGATGGATTGATTGATTGATCGATAGATTGATTGATTCATTGATTTGATTGATCGATGCATAGATTGATTGATTGATTGATTGATTGGTCGATTGATTGATTGGCCACAAACTCTGCCTAGCTGTCAAAAAAAAAAAAAAAAAAAAAATCTTTACAAATTTCGAAATTCTTCTTGGCACTTTGTTTTTTTAATTCCGAATTACGTGGTAATGCGAGGAACAAGCTCTCAAGGGGCCCTATCAGACATCACATGATCTGGGCTAAGGCCCCCGCAAGCCAAGTGCCCGCCCTAAGTGAAGGCAGGCCTGAATATTCGTCAGAGGCAAAATTCGACATTTCCATATGTGGGTATTCAGGCTCTCGCAGCACGCCAGTTGGTTGGGTAGACGCGTGAGCCTCACAAAGCTCCGTCATACAGTTGGCCCAGGCCTTGACAGTTGTGACTGGGCACATACACACAAAGCAGGGCCGATACATTGGGAAGCATCGGCCTTTTTCAAAAGCAGTACCGCCGACGCACCTGCCTGGGAGCCCTGCACAGATGCAGCAAACAGCCCAAGTCCGGAGACTCAGGCCGTGTCCAACTGAAAAGGGCCCAGGCCCTGAACTGTAGTCTCGGGCCTGGGCGCAGGGTCTGACGCCCAACCGGAAGCTACTGGAAGCTTCCAGCCAGGCCACACGCAGCGTTCAGGAGGCTGCCACTTCCACAAAAGGAAGAGAGCAGCCCAGGCCAGGCATTCTGGCCAGTGCAGGCAATGCGGAAGTGCTGCTGCGCTATCGCTCGATGCTGCACTGCTGCCAAGGGCGCTGACGGGGCGCGTAGTGGTGAAGTGGGGCGCAGGTAGCTAAATTTTCTAATTATGAAACAGAATTCTATTTCCAATATAAAAATCGATTTTATGGTTTCATGATAGAAAATGTTTGTCTTCTCATACTGCGAATGATATGGCAACACCAAAAGACAAGAAAAAACGATCCCTGTATTTCAATACAACGATCTATACAATCGGCTTTTCCATTTTTGGAACAGAAAATCACTCATTGTATTTGGATTATACATGGAAAAATGGAAGTTTTTCATACCATTCAACAATTAATGGCCAGGCTGCTGGGCGCCAGGGGGAAGGAGGGCGATCAGGTGGTCTTCAGGGAAGGAGGCGAGTGTGGGGTAGTCAAGGTTCGAACACACAAGATTGAGATCTCCCAGCTGCATACGAAGATCAGTTGGGCTGATCTCACGGCAGCATGGCACATGTGGTCCCAAGTGGAACCGCCCGAGCTTCAGGCGATGGAGCCTTGCCGAGCACAGATTGGATCGCTGAGTACCGACGCTTGGCATCCACGCCAAACTTGCCGATCCATTTCACTGGTGTGAAGCACTACTTCATTACAAGGTCGTGCCCGACATTGCAAAATGCCATAACGCAGGTTGCAGAAAGACTCACTACGAGTGAACTATCATTCAATAAGGCCTCACAGATCATCGTGACGAACATCGAAGCCCGCATCGCTGGCCCTTCGTCTTCCTCAGGCCAGAGGAGAGATCCGCATCGGCCGAAAGTGGCCGTGGTTGCAGCAACAACGCCGACCGACTCTAACGAGGCTGCTTCCTTAAATGAGGGAGACAGGTTAGCAGCCGCCCGGGAGGGTGGACGCGCGGCCAAAGGTCGCGGGCACGACAAATCGAAGACAAGCACTCTTCATCCCCCGGGCCCGGTGCAACAGCTCCCGAACCTTGGCTCCATTACTGCATCTCGGAGGCGGTATACAAGATCCGTACGAGGTACCGATATTGTTTGTGGTGTAACAACGATGCACACGACACCGCGGGCTGTCCCATGAAAGCCAAGGGGAAGTCCCTTCCGAGAAAGTGAGTACCACCAAGAGTGATACGGCAGCACTCTCGACGCCTTCGGAACCGGCTGCTTCGCGAGCGACCTCCCTTAGTTCCGAGGCACATGCGGAAGTCGTAAGTCCTCTTCTCTATCCTTTAGAGGATTATGCTGCCCTTTCATTCCAACACTAGGTTCTCTAGCTCAAGGACAATGTGTGTGCGCGGTTTCATCTCCGTCTGGAAGAGGCGACATTTCATCGTCTTTAAGTGGTGCTTCAAGGGATTCGGCACGCGAGTTCAACGCAGAGGTCTTGGACCCGTTGTCGCCCGAGGATTTTGCATGGCTTCCTCTCGCCTCCACAGGCCGCGTACCGGGACCGCAACACGCAGCACTATGCACCCATCTTCACACACATTTGTCCTTCTATGCACCACCAACTTCATTGAGGGATGACGAAGTCGTGGTGGGGGACCTTCTTGCGTATATCACCAAGGTGGCTCACGAGTTCCACACGCAGCGGTACGATGACAACAACACACCACTCCTTTATGTCTGCATCCAAGTTGGGCAAGTGTCCTGGAGCGCTTCGCTGGATAGCAACACGACTCATAATTTCATGAGCCAATTCTTATTCAAAGGGACGACCTTGGCGCACAAGTTTGAAGGAAGCCACTTCCTATGGCGGTCAAGATGTCGGACAGTCGTACGCAACAACTCCTTGACCGCTACATTGAGCCGTGCTGGTTTATTTCGCACCACATGCATGCGAACCGGGCACGTTTGACGTCTTGAACATGAACTTCGACATCATTTTGGGGATGCCTTGGCTCACGAGTGTGCACCACATGGTCAACTTCCATCGACGGACACTTACCATTCGTGTCGCTTTTGGCGCCGCAGTGTCGTGCACTATTTCTCTTCCGCACCCTTCGACCCGCTGCCAACTTGTAACGGCTAAGTCTTTTCAGTCCACTTGCGCTTACGACTGGACCAACAAGATAGGCCTTTGTTTTCTTCAGACCGTCGCGGCGACCGAATCTTCACCTATGTCTTCAGACCCCCGCGTGGTGTGGTTGCTTGACGAGTTCGCCAACGTCTTCGAGCCTCCTACCGGTGTGGTGCAAGATCAGCCGATCTCCCATGGTATCATTCTTGACATCGGTGTCGTGCCTCCGAAAGGTCGCATCTATCGCATGAGCACAAGCGGTTAACAGGCACCCCCACTTTTCAGCCCTGGTTAACCCCTTCAACCCTGAAAAGTGCATTGGAGATCATTTTTTTTCAGTTTTTTCTATTTGTTTTTTTTGCCCTGTTTTATTTTTGGTCAAGGTCTATGTGTGCCAAGTTTGGTGTTTGTTGGGGTCTTGGAGTTGACTGTTTTGGCTAGCCCTGAAAAATCCTGAAAATGCTGAAAACTGAAATGAGTGAATTTTGCATGAAAACACACTTTTGCCTTGCTGTTTTATAGCTTTTTAAAATTCTTTTTTCAATTTTGTTTTTTTTAAGTAGTTAGTATGATCTCCACTCTATGAATTGGTGGCAAGTATGGTTAAAATGACCCTTGGGTTTTGTTATAAATGGCTTGACAAGTGGTCTGAAAATTGAGGCCTTCGTTACCCGTCTCTTGTATGGATTTGAAGTCGGGCTATCATCAAATTTGGATACGCCCGCAAGATCGCTACAAATCCGCGTTCAAGACGCGGTATGGGCATTTTGAGTGGGTTGTCATTCCTTTGGCCTCACCAATGATTGGACGACTTTTCAAGCGGCGATGACCAACGAGTTCCGGGCGATGCTGGACCCGTTTGTGCTGGTCTACTTGGACGACATTCTCGTCTATAGCCGGACCTTGGAGGACAATCTCGAGCATCATCGACGTGTGTTGGAGACGCTCCGTCGCGCCAAGTACAGAGCCAACTATGACAAGTGCGAGTCCGTTCATCAAGAGCTATTTGGGCCATTTCGTTACACCAGAGGGCTATTTGGGCCATTTCATTACATCATTAGTCCATTGTCATACAAGATTCAACCCGTCCAAGAGTGGCCGGAACCGAAGAACATTACGGATGTCCGCTCATTTCTCGGCCTAGCCTCTACTATCAAGGCTTTATCAAAGGGTATTCGAAGATCACGGCTAATTGACCAAGCTTCAATGCGGGATAGGCCGTTCGCCTTCAACGACGATGCGCGGGCTTCATTTTTGGCCCTCAAAAGCCGCCTTGCTATCCGCGAAGGTTTTACGCATCTATGACCCGCTTCTGCCGACTCACGTCACTACCGATGCATCCGGCTATGGCATTGGTGTCGTCCTCGAGGAACATCATGGCGTGGTTTGGCACCTGGTCAAATACTTTAGCAAGGAGGTGCCGCCGTGCTACGAATCCCCCGCGGCCGCGGTCACCGCGGGCATGACTGTGGACTGCGGTCGTGACCGCGGGCCCGCGGTCATGAAAAAAAAAATAATAATAAAAAAAAAAAAATCAGAAAAAGCTGAAAAAAATATATGTTATGCCAAACAATAAACTGAACAACTTTTGCCTTGGGGTCATATCCAAACTCGTTACCAAATTTGAGATAAAAAATAAACAAAATCCTTCATTTTTCTTACTAAAAGAATAAAAGTGAAGAACTTTTGCCTGAGGGATTTCTGTTTTTCATTTTTTTTAAATCCGAAACGAAGTCAAAAAATAAAACTAAAAATATGCAGTTGTAGATCGCAAAAAAACCTTCCGCACTTGGCCCATTATCCTACGAATTAAAAATGTCGGGGTTTTCCGACCGCACTCGGCCGCGGGCGGTCGGCCCCTGCGGTCGAGGTCATGACCGCATGCGGTAAAATGACCCGCGGTCATGACCGCGGGTGATACATAGCCGCCGTGCACTCAATTGATGACACATGGAAGGAGGAGTTACTGACCTTCATACATGCACTTAAGCGGTGGCGACATTTTCTTGTTGGTCGAAGTCAATTCCGATGGGTAACGGATAACAGTCTATTGGTCTTTTACAAGACCCAAGACACGGTTAATAGCGTCATCGCCCGTTGGATGGCTTTCATTGACCAGTTTGACTTTTTCCCGGATCACAATCTTTCACAGCGCCCGGACCTTTGTACTGCGGTCTACTCAACATTTGGCTTGCGAGACAACTTCATCTGTGGCTACCAAGTCGACCCCGAGTCTTGCGACAAGTACTCGAATTGCTCCCCTCCAAATCCGACGCCATCACACTATCGCATCCAAAAGGACTATTTGCTACTTTATTTGCAGGGGAAGGATCTTCTTTGTGTGCCAAGCGACTCACACTTGCATACGCGGCTTCTTAGCAAGTTCCACGACGCTCCCGCCCTCGAACACTTTGGAGTCAATCGTACGATTGGCAGACTTTGCAAACGCTTTTGGTGGCCCGACCTTCTCGACAACGTCACACGCTATTGCGAGCCATGCAAGGTTTGTTGGTGTTGCAAATCCCGCAACCATCGTCCATTTGGCGAGCTGCGACCATTTTCCGGTCCCCTTAGGATGCCCGGGAACCGATTGCCATGGACATCACCCAGCCGTTTCCCAAGCACAAGACCAGTATGGGTGGGATTCTCATGGTGGTCGATCGACTCACCAAGTTTGCCATGTTTTTGCTTGGCAGGTATCATGCCAAGGCACCGGAGTTGGCTGAGGTTCTTTACGCCGGTTGGAGTTGCACCAAGGTTTATACCAAGGAGATCGTTTGTCACCGCGACACTTGGTTCATGTGCGACTTTTGGTTGGCTCTCATCAAACGCTGGGGCTCATCTCTCAAGCCGAGTTCGGCTCGCCACCCACAAACCGATGGCCAGACGGAGGGCACATCAACCCGCACAGGTTCTTCTTCGCACACTCATTCGTCCCGACCAAAAGAATTGGGTTGAGAGGCTGCCGGACACCGAGTTGGCTTACAACTCGTCCATTCATCCGACTATCGGGATGTCACCCTTTGAATTCGAGCATGGCTCGCCAGTCACATCATCGTTGGACATCATCATCCCACGGGCGACTGAAAGCAACGACCACCTTGTCTTCATTCGACGAATGCAAGAGCTCCTGGTCAAGGCACGAGACGAGATGTCGAAGACGCAACAACACATGAGCCGACAAGCCAATCACCAGCATCTTCCTTGTCTGTTTCACGCAGGTGACCTCATTTGGGTCTCCGCCTCAGAATTCAGCCTCGAGCAGGACATCTCTTGCAAGCTCCTCCCGAAATGGATGGGGCCTCGGCGCATTGTAGCATCCGCTGGTGACGCACCCGAAGGACCTTCATTCGTCTTTCAGGTGCCCGCCCACTTTCCGTCCACCCGGTCTTTCATAGTTTAAACTTGCTTTTTTCGTTTCGGCAGAATGCGACGACTTTCCCAAGCGACGATCATAAGACCCACCCTCCATGGACGGTTTTCAAGAGGTTAGCAACATCATTTCGCAGCGACGCTACGGCACCAAGCCCACAGAGTACTTAGTTTACTTCTCCTATTGCAGCCACAAGCCTGACCGTTGGTTGACCCGTGCAGAACTTCATGCTACAGCCCTCGATCTTGTCACACGTTACTAACACAAACAACAAGGCAAGCCGGTACCTTCCGCTCCACGCCGTACTCGCGTCCAGGTTCCACCATCTGATCGTCAGCTTCTCCCTCAACCCGACTTGACTTCTGAAGGAGGGGGGGGGGTGTTACATGCCGAGCCTGCACATGGGCCCTGTTTTGGGGGCCCGACGGTTGCTGGGGGGCCCCATGTCGCACGACACTCAGACATGCGCCCTGGAGGCGCAGGACCGACCTGACAGCCGCAAGATTCGATTTGAGAACGCAGGACAAAGGCAACGCTTTGGGCCTTCGTTTGCAGTCAGGCCCTTTCAGGCCAGGTTCGTGTTCGTCCAGTAGTGTACACTCCCTGCTGCATCAGCACGGAGGGCCTGGACATTTGGTAGGGACCTAGGCAGGCCATTTCAAGCGAAGGCCCAAAGGCACACAAGCGAGACCTAATGGTATTTATAGTTGGGCCAAGGCTAGACACACAGTTCAAGTAGCTCACTTCTTGGCCGACATGTTACTGGACCAGCGTGACACGGCGCTGTGCTAGGGAGTATAGGTGTAGGTAGAGCGAGGGATGGAGGACACCCTGCAGCGGTGCACATACCTGGGCGCCATAGCCGAGCTCGGCGCTGGCAACCTGCCCACATAGCGACGCCCTGCAGCGGTGCACATACCTGGGCGCCATAGCCGAGCTCGGCGCTGGCAACCTGCCCACATAGCGACGCCCACCTCCACAGGTGAGGACAGCGAGGACAACTCCATCTTCTTCTTCCTCGTCCTCCCTCTTCCTTCCTCCTCTCCCCACCTTCTTCTTCTTCTTTCAGAGAGAGAGAGAGAGAGAGAGAGAGAGAGTTTACAGGCTGAGGTTACATCGGACTATGAGCCCAAGATCTGATTCGACATTTTTTGTGGCAGACATTGATTGGACATTCAACGGGGAGACTATTTTTGGACTTCGCTACCGCGATGTTGGTCTTCTCCCTCCTCTCCATCTTCGTCTCGCCTCTCACCCATCTCCTCATCCGTGGTACCTCCCCATGTGCGTGCTGAAGGAGGGACCTTTCCTCTATGTATGCGGTCCCTCCTCTTCCTCTCACATGTGTGGTACATGTGGGGTGTCGAGTAAGTATTTGTCAGGTCAGGTCATATCTTTGAGTCTTATGTTGCGCTACATTGTGCTATTTTCGTATGTATCTGGATGTACATTGCTTGTTGACGCTTCACTGACGCTGCATTGTCCATTCGCATCCTTTTCATCGCTCTGCGGATCCTTGGCTCCATATACATCGCTTGACTGAGCATGTATCAAGGACGGACCTCTAGCCGGGCTGTGGAGTTGTAGAGAGGTTGAGAAAAGGAGGAAGGAAGTGGGAACCGACAATGAAGCTCACCTTTGGCTATCGTGGGCTTACATATCGAGTTATGTGGCTGTCGGGCAGGCAAACTATATCATTTGAGGCAAATGAGCTCTCCACTCATTCACCAGGCAGTCATGCTGCTGGTCGGCCTAGAGGGAGAAGTTGGCGAAGCTCCTGCAGGGTGAAGGAGAAAATAATAAAATATCCATGGCTATATAGTAGTAGGAAGAGGTAGTAGCTGTAGGCTATGGAGGTGAGGGAGATGGACCTCTAGCCGGGCTGTGGAGTTGTAGAGAGGTTGAGGAGGGAGGAAGGAGGTGGAAACTTTTGATCAATTAAAATGTACAGAACTTACAATCGGGAAGGAAAACAGTGCAGAAGCTTTGCTAAATAGTCCCTGCTGTTGCAGTCCATCACAATTTGTCTGGACCTTAGATCGCAGATTCCCAAGGCCATGAGTTCATGTGGATGTGTCAAGCAGTATAGACAAAAACATTGATTGTTCGTCAACGGGCACTGTGGAGGGCTCATAGTATAAACCCACGTCTCCCCTCCACGTGGAAATATGTCGCCCGCCATTGAACTTAGTGTAGTGACCACCTTACGGTCAAACGTTGGCTATGCCTGAGCAATTGCAACAGCACTTGCCAAAGGTTTGTGGACAATGGCTGGAGTGGAGGAAGGCACAAGTGGAGTAGAAACAATCGGTACAACTACAGCAGGGGAAGATCATCTGAGGTTATGGTTGGGTATTGGTCAACACAGATAGATCGACAATCTGTCACTGCGGTTGCAAGTGTGGCTCCCGCCTGGCTAGGTTCTGCTGCTGCAGATCATTGACCCTTCCGTGTAAACCGACACGCTCATCCTGGATGTGGAGTAGCAGTTCAGGGAGAACCTGGCTATACGTACCCACACTAGGGTTAAAGATAGACAAGAAAGCAGATTGCAATATCACGCTAATAACCACATAGTTGTGGACCAGCAGAAAGCACAATGCACCGAGATACAACTCAAATAAGAGCGATACAATGAACTCAAATGTCAGTGTCAACACACTCCCGCCATATCGACATAGTATCCATGTCATTCTTCTTGATTAGCGCTCAGCACCCAGCATATCCTACTCGACTACTATCTAGCTTGCCACTACGTATATGCAATAGGAGTCACTTGAAGACCAACGTACGTGACATTGTCGCCAATGTAGACTGCCAGCATTCACCAAAACGTCTCTTCTCCTCCCCTCACCCCCGTCTCCCCATGCGCCCTCATCCCGAAGACCACCATCGTCCAACAGCATATGCGCAAGCAAGCCCGACAATGGACGCTCGCGCCCGCAGCCCAGCTGCACTCCTCTCACCTCCAAGTGTTCGACAATGGACGCTCGCCCACAGCCCAGCTGCCCTCCTCTCACCTCCAAGTGCCCAGCAACGCTCTGACTTGCCAGCGTACAGGCATCCCACTCGCACAACAATGCAGCAGCGTGGCTGCCCAATCAAGTGAAGCCAGAATGTGGTCTTGGTTGGGCGCACACTCCTTTATGGAAAGTGAGGCCAGCCTTTGGGTCGCCTGGGCCTGGTGGGCATGCACCCAATAGCTTCACATTGGGCCAAAGTGTCTGCGCCCAGGCCCATTCAGGCAATGGCCTGGCCTGGAACAGTTAAGCTGCCCAACTCTGCAACATGGCTGGCCGTCGGACCTCCAGCCACGTCGCTACCTGCTCTCTCATTGGCCGAGAGCCTCTGGCCACATCGCTGGTGGAGTGAGCCCAGAGGCTCGACATGTTGTGCTCACACAGGCGTTGACCTATAACCAACTCGCACATGGTAACTATCTAGCGCCCCAAAATGCAGAAATGACAAAAATGCGGCCTCATGGCAAAATGCAGGCCCGCCTTCACTTAAGGCAAGGACGGGGCATACTTGGGCCCACAGTGGCAGTCGGGTATTAGGCCAGAAAGGCCAGATATGCTCTCTCTCAACATCTACCTTACCCAGTCTCCTCCTTTGCTCCATGAAAACTCATAGAAGTGCCACAATGCGATCTCACTCAAATCACTTCATTCTTGCACAATATCAGCCTATTTGGTCATGGTCGCCTCCTCTTCACAAACTCGTTTCGTATCTTTTTTTTTTTCTCCTCTTCATTTGTTCCATGGGCATCCTAGCGCACTCCGCAACATCGAATACCATCTTATCTTCTTTCTTCTCCTCTTCATCTCTTCCATACGCATCTTGGAGCACTCCGCAACATCAAATACCACCTTCAATTTTCCCATTTACTTCGTAACTTCATCATAACATTTGCACTTAAGGTCTTCTGCATCCAAGCCGCGAAGTTCATTCTACATTTCTCTTATCAACTCGTCTTCCTAATACCATGCAGGTCGCCTGTCTCCTATTTTTTTTATGGGATCCCATCTCCATAACTCCTTTCGTCCTTGATCGCAAAAAGTCCGATGGTCAGCTTTAGAGGCTTAATGGATGACAGCCGAAGTGTGCGTTTCGCTAACCATAGCAGAGCTATTGTCAAAATAGGCTCAACTCCCCTCTTCCCTTTTTCCAAAGATGCTTAGGGGACCAGTACTTCACTTATATAAAAGATAAATTTAGTGAAAATATCATCTTCCAAATCAACCGCTCTTTGGACCATACTCCTCAATCTATGATGCGATCACCTCTTCCTTACCGTTCTCGGTTAATCCTAAACGGTTGGCTTCCCGCCTGCCTAATGTAAGAGTGAAGCTGCCTACGAAGTTCACAAAACAGATAGACAACCTTAGTCATCTTCATTTTTTGCTGCTCTTCCCTCTAGACCATACTCCTCGGTCTATTCCGCCTTCACCTCTTCCTTGCCTGTCATGGTTGATCTTTGGCTTCTCGCCGACAAAGTACTTCTCATAACCGTCCTCTGTTTTATTCATATCTAAGAAAGGAGATGTGCATTGATTCCAAGGCCCGAAATAGTATCATAGGGTGTAAACCCCAACCTCTACCCTGCATCAAAAATATCCTAGATAGGTTGTACAGATGTAAGTACTTCAGAAAGATAGATCTAAAGTTTGGGTACCATCTGATGTAGATAAGACCGGAAGATCAACACAAACTGTATTTGAGACTCGCTACCGACTCTACAAGTTTCTGGTGATGCCTTCACAAAATACCCTATTTTCAAGATTGGAGAACCACATAAGCTATTTACGGTTACCATTGACGCTCGTAGTATGGGATAGGCACAAGGCTACATCAAGCCGTGCGTAGTAAGTCGAAATCAAGTGAGTATATGTTTGAAAAGTTGTGATCTCATAAGCTAGCAAATTCTTCCTATGAGAGGGAGCTATACGCACTCTATATGGTCGTGAGACATTGGAAGCATTACCTTCATAGCAAACATTTTGAAGTCGAAACTCACCTTCAAACTTTCCTGTGAATCAAGGCACAACTTACACTTTCTACTGCTCTCAAGTGTTGGATACAAATCATAAATATTTATGACTTCATGCAAGAATAATCATTCCTACATGCTCTGGTGACCAAGTCTAGGTTAGACGAGTGTATATCAACAGGTGGCACAACCCTACCAGGAAGACAACAATCCGAATGAAATCATCAAACACCTCAACACTCAAGATAGAAGGATCAACGAGTAGTATAGAATGGCAGGCGAAGCGTTGTTCCCGAGTAAGGACGAGTTAGATAGGCTTTGTGTACCCAACAACGAGTCCCTCAAGAGTTTGTTCATGGGTGAGGGCCGCAACACTGCGCATCACTTTGGGTACAAGAAACTTATGCTAATCAGTTGCAACACGTTCAGTGGCCAAGTGTCAAGAGAGATGCTCATGTGTATGTTGAGTGGTCATATTCGTCAAAGAAACAAACCATGCGCTCAAGCACCTTTGGGCTCATTGAAGCTACTCCCTATACTCTCCTGTCCTGATCTATCCATGATCATGGACTTCATCGACACATTGGTTATCACCAGGGTTGGTAATAGGCAATTTTTTTCTAATAATGTATAGAAGATTCTACAAATTTGCCCGATTTATACCTATGCCATCTACACTCGCACCCAAGCCAAAATTAGTCATAATCATATTCGCCTTTAGTACGTGATAGGGACATGTGATTCACAAGTGAACTATGGCAAGACCTTGCTAGAAAGATAGGACCAAAACTAAAAGTCACGAGGAGTCTCATCACCATGCTGACCATATTAACAAGTACAACAACTTACATTATGCCTAATCGACCTGATTGGGACACGTATGTGTCGTAGATAGTCAAGTTGTATAATAATGCCATACATTCAACCGTCGGTCGACGTGCGGTTCACAAGCGAACTGTGGCAAGACCTTGCTAGAAAGATAGGACCAAAACTAAAGGTCATGAGGAGTCTCATCACCATGCTGAACAAATTAACAAGTACAACAACTCATACGCATTACATTATGCCTAATCGACCTGATTGGGATACCTAGTGTCGTAGATAGTCGAGCTGTATGATAATGCCATACATTCAACCGTCGGTCGACCACCGAACAAACTCTATTCAGGCTAGAAACCAAGGTGGTTAAACCAACCGTTTGTGGACCTCCATAGATAAGTTACCGATCACCTGTTTGGTCGGCCTACGGGCACCTATTGGTCAAGCTCCATTAGATGTTGAGACAAAAGGAGAAAATCTTGCATTCAATGGTAAGCTCCATTAGACAAATCGGTCCCCCGCAAAATTAATGCAGGACGGTGGGGTAGCAGGATTAGTACAAGTCCTATCGAGGCCCATAGAGTGCCGCTCAGCCTCACCACCCCTAAGAGAACATACTTCTCTTGTGTCAACAGGTAAGAAAACGTACTTCGCACGTTGTCTTACTCGCATACTGCGAGTTGCTGTAAGGAGATCGAGCAACACAAACACTAATTTCCAAAGAAAGAAATGAAGCATGTGATTTGCGTACAGAGGCAGCCAACTATGAGCAAATTTATTCGTCTAATGGAGCTTACCATTCAATGCAAGTGTTTCTCCTTCTGTCTCAACATCTACCTTACCTAGTCTCCGCCTTTGCTCCATAAAAAGTCACAAAAGCGCCACAGTGTGATCTCACTTAAGTCACTTCATTCCTACACAATATAAGCCTATTTGGTAATGGCCTCCTCGTCACAAACTGGTTTCTGTTCTTTTTTCTCCTCTTCATTTGTCCCATATGCATCCTGCCCCACTCCGCAATATAAAATACCGCCTTCACTTTGCCAATGTACTTCATGACTTCCTCACAGCATTTGCACTTTAACCATGCGTACTTGGCCCATACATCGGCCACGGGGCGTTTTCATGCACGTGCCGCAACTTTTGTGGCTCTGCCTCCGAGCAAAATGGCTGGCGGCGCCAGGCAAAAGGAAGCCGCGCTGATTCTTTTTTTGGCACGCAGGGCATTTCGAGTGTCGGAGAAAAGTGCCTCGGAAGTGTTGGTGGTTGAAGGTCTTCTGCATCGAAGCCTTGATGTTTATTCTAGATTTCTCATGTATACTTGTCTTCCTAATCCAGTGCAGGTCGCCTGCCTCCACTTATTCTTAGAGAATCCCATCTTCGTAACTCCTTCCATCCATGATCGCAAAAGGCAGATGGTCATCTTTAGAGGCTTTATGGATGGCCATCAAGGTGTGTGCCCCGTTGAGTTAGCCATAGCAGCACTATTATCAAGGTAGGCTCAACTCCCCTCTTCCTCTTTCCAAAGATGCTTAGGGGACCAGTACTTTGCTCATGTCAACAACCTCATCTTCCAACTCAACGGCTCTTTGGACCATACTCAGTCTCCGCCTTCACCTCTTCCTTGCCTTTCCCGATTAATCTACCTGAAGGTTGGCTTCCAACCTCTCTAATGCCAGAGTGAGGCTCCCTACAAAGTTCACAAGAAAATATAGACCGTCTTAATCATCTCCATCTTTTGCTCCTCTGTAGGTTTTCTTTGCCCACCTCCTCTCTTTTTCTCCAGTTTCGCTCGTGCTTCTTTCTACACTGCGCCGGCTCCTTCCTCTTTGTTAACTCTTTCTTTTCACGTTTTAAACGTCCCCATCTTAACATCATCTCGTATTGACCCGAGGTCCTTGCCCAATTATTTGATCTTCGATTGGAGTCTAGTGTCTTCAAATGAGGCCTCTCCTCTATAAACATCATGACATAATGGTGAGGTAGATCTCCCTCGATTTATCTCTGTAGATGAAGAACACTGATTGGCGTCTAGAACTTGGTGAAGCCTACCTCGAAGTTCATGGAGACGTGGACAATGATGCCGAATGTCTGCTATAGTATGATCTTTGGCGATCACTCGAGAGAAATAGATGGGGGCAATTCCCATGGACAAGAAGACAAGCGAGGTGGTGATGCACAAGTTTTGGATAAGCATAAGAGATGAGGCCCTTCTAATCTTAAGCAAAATCATCCATGGTGCACCATTCGGCCTGGCTGTTCAAGAACTTGACGCCCTTCCGTAATTTCTTGCTCACATTGCAACAGTGCATCCAAACGGATCACTGGAGTACAAAGAGTGCTTGAACTCTATCTAGAGCTTTCACCACATGGACCAGGAGTGGAAGGGGGAGCACTTGAAGGAGGGATTGCTGAGCGATCGGATCTTCATGGCACTCACGATTAGCTCTTCCTGTTTATGATATGAACGTTCCATCTCAACGTTATCTCATATTGATGCGAGTTTCTTGCCCAATTCTTTGATCTTGGACCGGAGTTGTCTCTTCAGATGACGACCTCCTCCTCTACGCTCCATCATAATGTACTGGTGAGGTAGATCTCCCTTGCTGTATCCCCGTAGATAAAGAACGTCAATACGGGTCCAAAACCTCGAGCTTGTACACAACACCGGCTGGTCGGGCAAGGTCAATGATGGTGTGAGATCGCTGCAGTTGATCTACAAGTTCATGCGGGACAAGGACATCGATGTCAAATGTATGCTCTTGTATAGTCTTCGGGGATCATGCTAGAGAAACGGATGGAGGCAATTCTCATGGACAAGATGACAAGTGAGGTGCTGATGCACAAGTTTCATATACACATTAGAGATTATGGCCCTTCCAGGCATAAGCAGCAGCATCGTTCGTCCTGGCTGTTCAGCTTGGAGAGCCTTTCCACAATTTTTTTGACCTCAATGCAACGACGCAACCGAAAGGATCATCGAACTACAAGGAGTGTTGGAGCTCCATCCAAAGCTTTCACCACATCGACCAGTAGTGGAAGGGGGAGCACTCGGAGGAGTCATTGCTCAACAATCGGATCTTCATGGCACAATGGTGGTCGACATACGACAACAACCACAATGCAGAGTCGTCAAAGTTCTACGCATTTGGACCATGACATCTCCTCGCGAGAGGAACTGGTGCACATTCGACTTGTGCACACCAAAAGAGCCAATCTCTTGCACCTGTACACCCGTCAAGAATTGGAACATGAAGATTGTTCGGATGCCAAAGAAGAAGATGGGTTCCATAAACAATGAGCGCCTCAAATGGGAGACCGCGTATGATGGATTGATAATGCACCACATGATGGATTCGTGCAGAACGAGGAGTACGAGCCCAGCAAGGTCCAGAGCAGGGTTACGAACAGGTCCAAACAGGCAAACGCTTGTCGAAGGCCACATGACTTAGAGGAGGCCCAGGATGACGAGGCATAGTTGAAGACCCACACACCCAAGGCTGGTTTTTGCGAGCATGATGTTTGTGGAGGAGGTGGACAAGGATACGGAGGACCAGGATGAACTTGTTGGTGCGCAACTAGTCAGTCATCACCTCCTTTGTGTGGAAAGTTGTCTGGAATGAGTGCTCATATAGGGGATGCTGATGCTAGAAATGAGACTCGAACATCTCACAGGAAAGATGCAGCAGCTGAAAATCGTGCAGGTTGTTGGAGACTGCTGGGTCACGATCTTGCAGCCCCTACCGTCTTCACCCAAATAGAACGCCTGATCATTATCGCTGTAACCAGACTGAAAGTTGCCCCAAATACAGCAATAATGATCGGTGGTTGTATTCAGGAGAAGACGGTAGTAGTCCTGCAGTCGGTGGGAGTTCAACACTCAATGGGGATGCGGCTGTGGATGTGGACATCAGTGGTGCTGGTGGAGGCTTGCCTTTGGGAAACCGGGTATGTTGTTGCAGGGAAGGTTAGTGGCAAGGCTACTTCTGGTGGGAATGGGAGTGGTGATCGTAATGGTATGAACACCGTAGTGTTCAGGACGTCTTGCAGAGGGGTTTCCTTTGCGTCTACGACACTTAGCCCATGAGGAGTTTGGCTTACTGCTCGCCTCGCCGCCATTCCACATGGAGATGGATGACAATACTCATGCTTGGGGCAGATTCCTTGGACCTATCCCACTTGTCCCATGTAGTGCCTTCATGAAATGTGTGGAAACAGTAGCTACCCTAACACGTTCTGCGTCGTGCGGCAGTCAACAAGGGCGCTGCAGGTTAGTCCACTTGCAGCCTAGTGGCAGCTTGGTGAACGATTAGGTCCACCATGGCAATGATTCAGGTTGTTTTCTTTCTGTGGCCACCCACTGTGATCGAGACTGTGTTGTTCAACCTCTCACCTAAACCGACCTGAATTTCTCCTGTGGGCCACTAAAACTGAACCACTTAGGATGCGAAACATATATTTTGGCCTGGTGCCGGTGGCCATCTCATAACACCTTTGTCTAAAGTTTTCAAAGAAACTTCATACCCAAAACGTAAAAACGATTTAGCTATGAAATCATCAAAAACCTTATCAAATAACCATCGCTTGTTCAAAAAACAATAGCACTTCAGTCTGGTAGGCCAAGCCCCAACCACATCAGGCCGGAGTTGCAGCCACAACAAAAATTGCAGCTGGCTACGTGGACCATTGCAATAGCCATCTGATTATTCACAGTGGCAACCACATATTTTTTATTTATACTTTTTCCCACAGCCTCCCTAAACTGCTATGGGATACAGGAGAGCTGCCCCATGCCCTCCTCATCTAAGAATACAAACTTTGGGGGCCCCTGGCGACAATAGAGTTTCGACCACAGGAAAATTGTTGCAGTGCAGCGTACACATGCTGCAAACTTTCAAGGCTCTGCCTAATGAATCGAAGAGGCTGGCGGCAGCAGCCCAAAAGAAAAAGTACCTGCGCCGTTTCAACAGAACTAGCCAGGCGGCAGAAATCAGCCTCACGAAAAAGAGACTCAGAAGCACTGGTGGTTTACATCGCTACTAAATCGCTTAGGCAGACTTGAGAATCGAAACCAAGTCAATCCGGAATTTTGGGGACTCGAGGCTACCTGGCCACAATGGCTGGCGGCGCCAGTCAAAAAAAAACAATGCGCCGCTGGAAGTTCGGCAAAGCATGGCGTGCAGTGTGCATCCTGCCAGAGCAAAAAGAGGCTTGAATGTACTGGTCACGCAACACCAGCCTTGTAGGATATCTTTCCTCAGAGGCTCGGGGCTACCGGACCACAATGGCTGGCGGCGCCAGCCAGAAAATAAAAGAAGTGCACCACCAGCAGGGCAGCGCCGCCGGGCCCAGGTGGACTGGTGGTTTAATGCTAATGGAAAGGTTCTAGGCAGACAAGCATATGGGGTCAAAGCCATAATTTGTATTCGAGGATAACATGGGGCTCCTATTTGGAAATATTGATTGAAAAAGATCAATGGCTTTGTAAAATAGACCATTGTGCTGAACTTGGGCTTTCAGAATGAGCCCACCTATTAGACACCGCTAATTTGGGGTGGGGTAATGCTTTGCGCTAGCACTGCCTTTTTCACCCATTAACATCGCCTGCCCACCCCACATCACCGTGATGAGGGGCTGGTACAGCCTTGCTCTCGCACCATCGCCAAGGTGCGAACCTACCCTGGGGAGAGATCCAGGTTGGTTGGTGCTCCCCATGAATATGCATAAAGTGGCGAACAGATGAGATAGATGAGGAAAAACATATATAGAGAGACTCAGAGAAGATATATAATGAGCCCACCTACAACCTCAAAAGCCAGCCCACTTTCTCGAAGGTATATTTGGCCAGTTCTACACTCCCATACCCTTGGGGCAGTGGAAAGCAGGACCAGAGTAAGGTTAGACACAGCCATGCATACACACATCCTCTATCTTGGTCCTTAACACGCAAAAGATACACCGGACGCAAGGGGAGTACCCGGGGGGTTGAGCAGAATGCCAAGTACCCCAACTTAAGCAACTTTTAATTCTCATTTCCATTGACGAAAAATTCCAGAACAAATCGGGATGTAGGGTAGGTTTTGCCACTTCATGGGAATCAAACTCCAAAAAGAAACAAAAACGTTTTTGCCCATGATAACAATATTTGCACCGAACAGGATGCATATGGTGAGCATAGTCACAGTGACCAGGTGGGCCAGACGTTTCAGGCTGGGCAGGCCTGCGTTGGTAGTTTTTCTACGTTTCAACAAAGTAGGTCTGCCGTACTGGAGGTTTAACAGCGGGCGAGCAGAAGGGGCTGTCGACTTCATATGGCAGAAAGCAGTAAAGAGGTTTATGTGGTCATCTCATCTCTCTTTTGTTCCCACCATCAGTGTTTAAGCCACCATAGCATCCAGAAAATTGGTGCCATGGCCAAAGGCTGCCAGAAATTTCTGTTGCTATAGGATGTCTGATCCCACAGACCACTATGAACCCAGGAGACACAGTCATGGGGCCAACTGTCCTCGAGCAGGCCCTCAGAGCAATCCATACTCTATGGCATGCTGCGACTGATGTTATGACCACGTGAATGATGTCCTACTAGCAACAGGCAGTAGCGGTTCATTGATCCGCTATACATTTCAGAAACTTATACAGTAGGCATGGGGAAATAAGGTTGCACAAATTTCAAAGCTAAATCAAACATTGTGTTTCAAGTACCCTCCACCCCTGAAAAAACCCTGTGAGGTATACACACCCCATAACCCACCCGGATAACCCCACTACCCCTATTGACAACCTGTGAACATCTGCCCCGGACTCCCCTCTCCCATTTGGGCACCTCCTCAACATTGTCAGCACACCACCAACTCTCTCAGCATTCCCCAACACTCTTACAGCCCGTCTGTGCCCATAACACAATCCAACCTCCTTTCCATAGTTCTTTTCACCCCCTTAAAACCTCAAAGACCACCTCAGCACCACCCAATACTCCTAACCACCTCAACGCACACGCCACCTTCAGTGCCTCTCACGCTACCCTACCACAACCTCAACATCCACAATGTTGCAGCCGCAAAAGGCAACCTGCTTGTTCCTCGGTAACTCCAGTGCACCTCCTCATATGCGCCATGACACCCCCATTACCATCACCTCTTACCCTTACCCGCCTCAACAACCCGGTTCCCACTGCTTGGCACTCCCATTGAGGCAACCCCATGGCCTACTTCATTTCCATCTGCACCTCTGCTCTTCAAGAGACCCTCTCAACAGGCCTCCAAGCCCCGTATACTCGCCCACAAATTCATTCTGGCTCAACGTCCTCACGCCCTCGCTGGACCTACCAAAACCCATAGTACCCCAACTCGACCACCCTAGAGACCCATCGATGCCTCCCCAACTCCCTCAGCAGCCCCCACATCTTTTGCGGCGCTTTCCCATGAGACCCTCTCAACAGCCCTCCGAGCCCCCTATACTTGCCCACAAATTCATTCTGCCTCATCGTCCTCACGCCCTCCTTGGACCTACCAAAACCCATAGTATCCCAACTCAACCACCCTAGAGACCCATTGATGCCTCTCCAACTCCCTCAGCAGGCCCCACATCTTTTGCGGCACTTTTCCCATGCTATTCAAAGTCACTAGACACCCTAGCTGACCCCCTCAACAAACACCTTACCCCTCCCATCCCTCCAAAATCCATGTGCTGCACCAGTGCGGTGCGATGTGCTTGACAAAGAATACGCCTCGGTTGACAGGTACTCACCTTGGCTCATTGCTCTTCTCTATAACTAGAGAAGAATCCTCTATCTCCCTCAATGCTTGCGCAGCGCTTGCAGCATCGCTAAAAATGGCATATGCCGTCAGTTCTGAGGAAATGAAGCAAACAGCACACCAAAACAACCGTTAGAGTTACGAAAAGTGCATTTGGGGACCATAATCTTTCGCAGGTGGTGCAACTACGCGAATACCTTTGATCATTTGAGAAATACAAAGCTGATTGTTTGCATGCACTAGGAGAAGCAACCAGGCATGTTTCACCAGCAAGATTAAGCCTTCCAAAATGACATCAGCCATTTCCAGGCTCCAATGCTGTTTTCCGGGGCCTCAAAGGAAGATAAGGCATCCTAAGTAACAGGGAAGCTGTACAAATTGACGAATACGTAAAGATGATGAAGATTCTAGATCGTCGTTATCATGTCGTTATCATTCTCCTGAAACAAACCAACCTGCCCACCAATAACGGCGCATTCCACAAGAATCAGAGGCGACATACTCCTAGACGTAACAACCTGCCTACGTAAACCACTAGAACGATTCCAAGCCATTTTTCTCCGGCGTGCCTTGCATGCTGCCGCAACTTTTGGGGGTTCGCAGCCCCAGAACAAAATGGGTGGCAGCGCCAGCCAAAAAGAGGCCCGTGCCATTTCATTCTTTTCTTAGTGCGCAGGGCATTCGGTGCCCCGGGCAAGTGGTTCCTAAGCACTGGTGGTTTAAATGCTAGGCGTTGCTAGCCAATAAGGAACACCACCACTTAACCTCAGCTAATGCTGGACCATTACGGACCGAGTATTTGAAGTTCAAACCAAACATGCTGTGGTGCACAGTATAGTGCACCAGATTTTGGTGCGACACACCAAAAATATTCAATGAAGCAAACTATGCAATTACCTCCAATGCAGAGATCAATCTGAAAACATACGGATAATAAAATACCAAGGAGGGCACATTCCATAAGAATCGGAGGCAACATACTCCTAGACGTAAGCCTGCATGGCCAATAAGGACCACCAGTATGTTTCCGAGCCATTTTCCTCCGACGCGGGATATGCACGTGCCGTGAACTTCATGGCACGACCCACTGGAGCTAAATGGCTAGCTGTACCAGCCCAAAAAGAAAACGTGCAAGTCGTTTGCTTTTGGCGCACCTGGCATGGGAAAGGGTCATAAGTACTGGTGGTTTAACCTCAGCTTGATGGGCCAGAGTTGAAACCATATGCACCACAATGTGGCGCGAAGAAAAATATTCGTTATAAAATTCGAGGTTGACAGACCGCCTACCGCCGATGTGACAGCCGACGATTCTCTTGCCTGCCGGTTGTGCGGACCCGTAGGCGGCCTGCGGATCAGTCATTAGAGGGCCGTCCACTGAATTTGTTTTTAATCTGAGTTCGGGCTGTACTGCGCTGGCTGAGCATGGCCCAAATCCGCTGAGAGACTTCTGAGGATGGGCGGGTTAGAGGGGGGGGGGGGG